>OY755243.1:5242112-5609297 GCA_963576725.1 Azorinus chamasolen | reverse complement strand
CCCTTGATTCATCAAAAATGCCATCAACTTTTGTCAACATTTTTGATGTGACGCGATAACTCGAGCAGTACTTCACATATTGGTTTCATATTAAGAGCATATGCTTGAGTATCATCAGAGGAAGACACCAATAATTTTTGGGTTGCATCAGAATACTATGTCGAGTTGCCTGCCCATGATTCATCCAAAATGCCATAATCTTTTGTCAACACTTTTGATGTGACATGATAACTCAAACAGTACATCACATAATTATGTGGTTCATATTAAGGGCATATGCTTAGTATTATGAGAGGAAGACATCTATAGTTTTTTGGTCGAATGAGATCACATGTCCAGAGTTATCTGCCCTTGATTTATCAAAAAAGCCATATTTAACAAAAGATCCTCTGCATGGCCCTCTCTGACTGAGTCAGTTTTCTAGTTATTTTTTATAATGCCTATGAACACAGGTAGAAACTGCAGAATCAAATCTATATGATACCATAAGCAAACAGAGCCGACGCTGATCAGATGGTTCCTATAGGAGCCGTCTGGTTCAGATCTAATGTTTGCAAATACATGTACATGTTTGTGAAAAGACTGTTTGCAAATGCATGAAAAGGTTTTTTAATGCTATGTTGCAAACAGAGTAGACCCAGATTCATCAGTTAAATTGTTCAGACAAGAGACTGGTAATACAGACCAGTCTTGCATGGCTATTCATCAGTTAAACGGTTCAGACAAGAGACTGGTAATACAGACCAGTCTTGCATGGCTATTCATCAGTTAAATGGTTCAGACAAGAGACTGGTAATACAGACCAGTCTTGCATGGCTATTCATCAGTTAAACGGTTCAGACAAGAGACTGGTAATACACTGTCTTTTGTGGCAAACATGCTCTTGTTTCGTGGTCCATAATAAATGTTTACGTAATATAATAATCATGGTCATGATTACATGAATATTCATGAAATGAAGGACAAATAATAATCAAGAGCTAAACTTTCATTTACACACATGTACACAAAGAAAACTTGAGCTCTTGGTTATTATGATACAACCTCACAGATGTTTTCCCATCAGAAATGAATGACTGTTTAAGTATCTTACAATTGTAAATGTATGATGTGTCTCACAATTGACAATTGCAATTACTTTGTGTCTTATTATACATTATTGACTGTATGTTTGTCTCAAAATTATGACTATACAGTAAAACCCTTCTAATGCGGCCACCAAAAACGGATATAATTCTGGATGGCACAGGCAGGTGGTTACTTAATGCAGGGTGAAAGTTGTGCAGAAAGCTCCTATCGGAGCTTTCTGCATAACTTTCATCCTGCATTAAGCAACCACCTGCTTATAAAGGCTGAACTGATTATTTAAGAAGTGGTCGCATCAGAGGGGTTCTACTGTAATGTATATGTGTCACAATTGAAATATATACATGTATTTCACTTTTGTAACTGAATTTATGTCTCAGTTGTGACTGTATGTAATATGTCTCATGGTTTAGACTGAATATTTATAAGTATCACAATTGTGACTGTATATTGTCTCACAATTGTGACTGTAAAAGTATCACACAGCTATGACTGTATTAGTGTATCCCATTTGTGACTGTGTAAGTTTCTTCATAGATCTACTCATTACAAGCAAAATGCAGTGATATGTTCTGGCCTTTATCAGAGTATCAGTGGGTTCTTTATGCCAGCTGTTGCTTTAGCTGTCTGTTCATTCTTATTGATCTACTCACTGTATTAACAGTTTGTTATCAAAACCTAGCTGATAATATAATATAAGATTCTATTTGTGTAGCTCTTATCGCCATAAGTTTGTGAAAACTTTTCCAGATGAGTAACAATAAAGTAGCTTTTTTTAAGTATCAAAATGGTTTGCGTTTCTGATACATGTAATGTTTTTTTTAAAATAAATAATTTGAAACTTTATTTCAAAAAATGAAGCAGATGACAGTTGTTTGACGAAGAGATAAGATTTATATGAAATGGAGAGCGGGTGTAGCTTTTGGAAAGTTTTAACTTTGTTGTGGATATTACTTGAACTTCTGTGCAAAGTTGGAGATCTGGAAAATCACCATGGTTACTTTTTTTCAACATTTAGTACTCTATACAATTGTGGTCAAATTCCATGCTTTAAGAGGGTTTTTCTTACTTTTATTGTTTGAAACATGACCAGAATGTCAAATAGTATGGATCCTTATGTGCTGTCAAGTTAACCCTTTCCCTGTTCTGCATTTAGGCCACATTTCAATATCTACTGAATATTCGTTAACAAAATAGTTCTAAAGAAATATGGGAGGTGACCCATTGTATACATTTTAGAAAGCAAAGAAACGGCTCTATTAAATTCTGTTAGCAAACAGATCAGACGGCTCCTCTAGGAGCCGTCTGATCTGGGTCTACTCTGTTTACAAATGCGTGAAAACACATTTATATGAGGGAAAAGGTTAAAATATACTTGATAATAAATAAATATCTTATCTGGTTCCAGGCTCTTTGCAAATGTTATCACAAGGGTTTTAAATTTTGAAAAAAATGAGATATCCTGTGTTTTACCCCATTACTTGATAGAGATGCCTGTGGATGCATTTTGCAAATAGAGTAGACCCAGATCAGATGATATAGATCTCATTCTATAGTTCTTGCTATGGCCAAAAATTCCCATGTTCATGTACCGTTACTGTGTTCATGTACCATTAGAAGAATTGATTTAAATGTTATTTATAAAATAAGCATCTGTTGCATGAATATTCATTAGGTGAAGGGACTGCTTACTGACAGTCTCATGCCTTTGCAAACAGAGTAGCTCCAGATCAGATAGCTTTTAACCCTTTCTTCCATAAATACGCCTTTCTACGCCTCTGTAGAAGTTACTTGTTGAAACCATTGTAATAAATAGAGCATTTGCTCCTATAGGAGCAAATGCTCTATTTATCACAATGGTTTCAATACTACACAATTCCAACATTTTCCGTTTCTCTAGTAAATGCTCCTTTTTGGTAGATTCATTCAAAGAGGTTGGGTCTAAAAATAGCCTATGGAGGAAAGGGTTAAAGGATCAGGGTCTGCTGTCTTTATACTCAGGGAGCCAGTAGTGCCTACCGTGCACCCCCCCTAGACTTTTTTTCATGGGTACCAAAATGTTCAGAAAAGTGTCCTGAATCAGAATCGCGAATGTACTCAAACTTAAATTCTTTTAGGCTATGTGTATTTTAACCGTTTCCATGGCAACCCCCCAGGTTGTCGTAATGATGACCCATACCTACAAATTCGCCCATATTACAGCCAGTTTTTGTCCTAAAACTATAAAATTGGTGCCAAATGGAAGATAAGACATTGTGCTTTTATTTCCAACTTGTTTTTTTTAAATTATCTTATTTGCATACTCATGAATATTAATGAGAACATTAAAAATAGTAAAAAAAGTATATAAATAACGTAAAACTTTAATTTTTTTATCCTACAAATATCAGAAAATAACTTCAAATGCAGTTTAACATGATGACAAAACCCCTAGGAAACAAAATATCCAATTTGAGGACCATAGCATTAATTTTAAGCACCATTTTCACCATTTCCATGGCAACACCCTAGTTTTTGTAATGATGGTACGTACCTGCAAAGTTGTCCATATCACAACCAGTTTTTGTCCAAAACCTATAAAACTGGTACCAAATTGGAGGTAGGACATTGTGCTTATATTTCCAGTTTTTTTTTTTAAATTACCTTATTTGCATACTCATGAATATTAATGAGAACATCAAAAATAGTAAAAACAATATAGAATTAACGTAAATAATGTAAACTATTCACTTTTTATCCTACAAATATCAGAAAACAATTTCAAATGCAGTTTAACCTGATGACAAAATACTCAGAAAACAAAATATCAAATTTGAGGACCAAAAATTTAACTCTAAGTAACTTTTTTACTGTGTCCATAGTAACAATTCATTTCACTGTGTTCACACAGTTTTGTTAGTCGACACCTGCCTGCAAACATCTTCCATATCACAGGAAGTATTTGTGCTAACTGTATAAAACTGGTACCGAATTAAAGCTAAGACAGTGTGCTTTGGTTTAAAAGCTTTAATTAGGAATTACCTTATTTGCATACACATGAATATTAATGAGAATAATTAAAAAATAGCAAAAAAATACAGAAATAACGTAAACCTCTCAATTTTTATCCTACCATTATCAGAAAACAACTTCAAATGTAGTTTAAAATGATGACAAAATACTCAGAAAGCTAATCATCTTAATTGATACCCAAACAATGAGCTGTAAGTAAGATTGTAACGGTTTCCATGGTAACCGATCCTTACACAAATTTTGGAAATTTGACATCCAACTGTAATACTCCGCTAGATCTCGGTTATTTTTGATGAATCATGAAATCAATTGTTACAAACATAGATATGAGGCATTGCTTTAATAGTAAATAAATCTTTTCTAATATCAACTAATTTGCATATGTATGAATATTTATGAGAACAGTAATAGATGTTGAAATTTTCGACAGACACTAGTCTTTCTCTTATAAAGCAAACAAATATGGAAAATGGTTTGCTAAAGTTTACTATGATCACTGAATATCACCAAGATTATTAGATAAATAAGTTTGGGACAAATTATATAGCACTGATGGTGATATATCTGTTTCCTAGGCAACCATTCTAACATCATTGTTCATATTACAGAGTGTTTACATACCTGCAACATACAAAGATATTGCTGCCTTCTTGGGCGATAATTATAAATGATATAAACATATACCCGGTAGTTGATGTATGAATCTTAATGTTAGGTTCACTTTATGCAAATTACCTTATTTGCATCCTCATGAATATTAATTAGTGATAAGAAAACAAAGAGAAACAATATGGAAAATAACATGTTTCGCAGTATGCCGAGCACAACATTAAACCATGCTCCAAGTATAGCTTGCAATAATAAATGTACCTTTTGATGATGAATAAATAAATTTTATGTCTAAAACTGTTACCAAAATGACCATGCACTGCTTCCATGGTAACTGTTGGAAGCCAATTACTTATGATACCCCAAACAATCTTCTGTAATTGTTTTTAAAGTGTCAGTGATTTTAAAGCCCATAAAGCCTGTGTTGAATTCAGGGTTTCAAGACTGTTTCGACTTTTGATCATCTGTCGAGAACTGGTAATCCTGTTATGTGTTTTAAGACCCTTTGATTTGTCTGTCTTGCTAAGCCATCATCAGCCGTATCAATACCGAAGGGAGCTGGTGTCAGCAGATTCGGCATCAGCTCACCTTTATCAATCTGCATATTGGGTCTTTGTGAACCACTAATAATTGCTATAATTCCTTGATTCCTTACGATTAGAAGCTGCAAGGCAGAAATGTTTTTTCACATCTATGACGGTGAGCCTTACCAGTTCTCGCCAGATTATGGTATATCAACAGTGAGAAACAGTCTTGATGCCCTAATTTCAACACAGGAAGAAACTGAAAGGATCGTTATTTACACCAAGCATGCAAAAGAACAAGGCTACAAAACTGTTCATCTTCGAACTCCAGACAGTGATATATTCTTCATTCTTCTGTATTACCTTAACTGGTTTGAATGTGTTACTGTCTTGTTTGATACTGGCTCATGCAATCATCAAAAAATAATAAACATGTCAGAAGTTGCCCAAGCATACACAGAAGATTACCGATCAGCACTTTTGGGTCTCCATTTGTACTGTGGCTGTGATTCTACAAGTGCATTCAATGGCTGAGAACATTTGACACCCACTAAGACCATTGAAAAGAAGCCAATGTTTATAAAACCATTAGCAGGTTTGGGCAACTCTTGGGATGTGTCTGGAGATCTTGTGCAAGACTTGGATAAATTTACGTGTGCAATGTATGGCAACCTAAGATTTCACACTGTGAATGAATTGATATTGTTTAAGATTAAGGAGAAGTGTGAAGATAAGCCAACAGATGCACTTCGCAACGCTGATATGGGAACATTACCCCCTTGTAGGGCCTGCTTAATACAGCACATCTGAAGAGTTATTTACCAGTTGATACTTTGGAAGAGATCTCTTTCCCGACCCAGACATTCCCCTTGTTTTAGAGAAGAATGGTTGTCAACATGTAACTCTGACAGTCAATCAACAGATATGATTACATTATGGCCTATAATAAGGGTATGCTCCACAGACATTCAACAGCAATGTTATCATCTTGACCTAGCCCTTATCAGAGTATTACCTGAGAAGATCCCATATAAACTGTTCCATTTTAGCCTCTAATTAAGGTATGCTCTGAGAGTCAGGCCTTCAATTTATAAATTAGCTGATAAATACCCATAATGTCATTATTTCTAACATGGATATTCAGCTGGTAAAGGGTTAAGTGAGATATCGTTCGTCTATTTTTGTTGAGTCGGCATACTCAAAGAAGCTTTCTGTAAAGGTGTTTTAAAGCAGAGAGTGGGATTAACCTTTTACTAGATGTATACATGCCCTTTAACATCTTTTAGACAGTTTTAGAATTAAAATTCATTTATTTATCACCAAAAGGTACATTTATCATTGCAAGCTATATATTTGGAGAATGGTGTAATGTTGTGCTCGGCATACTGCGAAACATGTTATTTTCCATATTGTTTCTCTTTGTTTGACTAATTAATATTCATGAGGATGCAAATAAGGTAATTTGCATAAAGTGAACCTAACATTAAGATTCATACATCAACTACCGGGTATATGTTTATATCATTTATAATTATCGCCCAAGAAGGCAGCAATATCTTTGTATGTTGCAGGTATGTAAACACTCTGTAATATGAACAATGAGGTTAGAATGGTTGCCTAGGAAACAGATATATCACCATCAGTGCTATATAATGTGTCCCAAACTTATTTATCTAATAATCTTGGTGATATTCAGTGATCATAGTAAACTTTAGCTAACCATTTCCATATTTGTTTGCTTTATAAGAGAAAGACTGGTGTCTGTCGAAAATATCAACATCTATTACTGTTCTCATAAATATTCATACATATGCAAATTTGTTTATATCAGAAAAGTAATATTTACTATTAAAGCAGTGCCTCATATCTATGTTTGTAACAATTGATTTCGTGATTCATCAAAAATAACCGAGATCTAGCCGAGTATTACAGTTGGATGTCAAATTTCCAAAATTTGTGAAAGGATCGGTTACCATGGAAACCGTTACAATCTCTTACTTACAGTCCATTGTTTGGGTATCAATTAAGATGATTAGCTTTCTGAGTATTTTGTTATCATTTTAAACTACATTTGAAGTTGTTTTCTGATAATGGTAGGATAAAAATTGAGAGCTTTACGTTATTTCTGTATTTTTTGCTATTTTTAGCTCACCAGAGCACAAAGTGCTCAGGGTGAGCTTTTGTGATCGCCTGATGTCCGTCGTCCGTCGTCCGTCGGCGTGCGTCGTGTGTCGTGCGTCATGCGTCGTTCGTCGTCAACAATTTGAACCTTTAAAAATCTTCTCCTCTGAATCTACAGGGTTCTCAGCTTTCATCTTTGGCACATAGCTTCACCCTTAGGTCCTCTACAAAAGTTATATAAATTATAACCCTGGGGTCAAAATTGGCCCCGCCCCAGGGGTGGGAAGTTTTCAATAGAAACATATAGTAATACTTTGAAAATCTTCTCCTCTGAAACTGGAAGGCTCTCAGCTTTCATATTTGGCACATAGCATCATGTTCGGGTCCTCTACAAAAGTTATATAAATTATGGCCCTGGGGTTAAAATTTGCCCCACCCCAGGGGTGGGCAGTTTTCAATAGAAACAAATAGTGAAATCTTTGAAAATCTTCATCTCTGAAACTAGAAGGTTCTCAGCTTTCATATTTTGCATATAGCATCATGTTCAGGTCCTCTACAAAAGTTATATAAATTATGGCCCTGGGGTTAAAATTTGCCCCGCCCCAGGGGTGGGCAGTTTTCAATAGAAACATATAGTGAAATCTTTGAAAATCTTCTCCTCTGAAACTGGAAGGCTCTCAGCTTTCATATTTGGCACAGAGCATCATGTTCAGTTCCTCTACAAAAGTTATATAAATAATGACCCTGGGGTCAAAATTGGCACCGCCCCAGGGCTGGGCAGTTTTCAATAGAAACAAATAGTGAAAACTTTGAAAATCTTCTTCTCTGAAACTGGAAGGTTCTCAGCTTTCATATTTGGCATATAGCATCATGTTCATGTCCTCTACAAAAGTTATATAAATTATGGCCCTGAGGTTAAAATTGGCCCCACCCCAGGGGTGGGCAGTTTTCAATAGAAACAAATATTGAAATCTTTGAAAATCTTCTCCTCTGAAACTGGAAGGCTCAGTTTTCATATTTGGCACAGAGCATCATGTTCAGGTCCTCTACAAAAGTTATATAAATTATGGCCCTGGGGTCAAAATTGGCCCCGCCCCAGGGGTGGGTAGTTTTGAATAGAAACAAATAGTGAAATCTTTGAAAATCTTCTCCTCTGAAACTGGAAGGTTCACAGCTTTCATATTTGGCACAGACCATCATGTTCAGGTCCTCTACAATTTTTTTTATAAATTATGGGCCTGGGGTCAAAATTGGCCCTGCCCCAGGGGTGGGCAGTTTTCAATGGAACATATAGTGAAAACTTTGAAAATCCTCTACTCTGATTGTCTGGTGAGCGCTTCAGGGCCATTCTGGCCCTCTTGTTTAATTATTCTCATTAATATTCATGTGTATGCAAATAAGGTAATTGCTAATTATAGCTTTTAAACCAAAGCACACTGTCTTAGCTTTAATTCGGTACCAGTTTTATACAGTTAGCACAAATGCATCCTGTGATATGGAAGATTTTTTGCAGGCAGGTGTCGACTAACAAAACTGTGTGAACACAGTGAAATGAATTGTTACTATGGAAACAGTAAAAAAGTTACTTAGAGTTAAATTTTTGGTCCTCAAATTTGATATTTTGTTTTCTGAGGATTTTGTCATCAGGTTAAACTGCATTTGAAATTGTTTTCTGATATTTGTAGAATAAAAAGTGAATAGTTTACATTATTTACGTTATTTCTATATTGTTTTTACTATTTTTGATGTTCTCATTAATATTCATGAGTATGCAAATAAGGTAATTTAAAAAAAACCTGGAAATATAAGCACAATGTCCTACCTCCAATTTGGTACCAGTTTTATAGGTTTTGGACAAAAGCTGGTTGTGATATGGACAATTTTGCAGGTACGTACCATCATTACGAAAACTAGGGTGTTGCCATGGAAACGTGAAAATGGTGCTTAAAATTAATGCTATGGTCCTCAAATTGGATATTTTGTTTCCTGGGGGTTTCGTCATTATGTTAAACTGCATTTGAAGTTATTTTCTGATATTTGTAGGATAAAAAAATTAAAGTTTTACGTTATTTATATACTTTTTTTTACTATTTTTAATGTTCTCATTAATATTCATGAGTATGCAAATAAGATAATTTAAAAAAACAAGTTGGAAATAAAAGCACAATGTCTTATCTTCCATTTGGCACCAATTTTATAGTTTTAGGACAAAAACTGGCTGTGATATGGGCGAATTTGTAGGTATGGGTCATCATTACGAAAACTGGGGGGTTGCCATGGAAACGGTTAAAATACACATAGCCTAAAAGAATTTAAGTTTGAGTACATTCGCGATTCTGATTCAGGACACTTTTCTGAACATTTTGGTACCCATGAAAAAAAGTCTAGGGGGGGTGCACGGTAGGCACTACTGGCTCCCTGAGTATTATGGACTTATAATAGATCTGAATCTAGTTTCTACCAATACCAAACTTTCTGTGTACATTTGCCATTATACAAAGTGAGCTGATAAGTTTTTATGATGTCATTATTTCTTACATGAATATTCAACAGGAAAAGGATTAAAGGATGGTTGCAAGCCAATTTCCGTAACTTATCAAGTGGCTTTATGTACAGTTGAACCTGTCTTAATGGCCATTAAAAAGAGGTCTGGGTCCATGCTTATAAAGCTTTTAGTTGAGTCTGAGTTTCGTTCTCAAGCTTTTGATTGGTCAGATTTGAGTTCTCAAGCTTTTGATTGGTCAGATTTGAGCCAGAGGCTCAAATCTGACCAATCAAAAGCTTGAGAACGTACTCAGACTCAACTAAAAGTTTTATAAGCATGGACCCAGATTTTGGATCTGTAAGACAGATGATAGCTTAATACAGGTCAAAAGTAATTAATGCAGAAAGCTCCTATAGTAACTTTCTGCATTACTTTTGTCCCACATTAAGTAACCACCTGCTTTTTCAGATGCCTATGTTCAATAAATGAATGGTTTCTTTGGACAGGTTCTACTGTACCAAAAACCTTTGTTAGCTATGGGTTTTTTTGCGTTCATCAACATTGATATAAATGTAGATTAACCCATTCTCTCCTATTGATGCCTTTTGACGCCTCTGTATAAATCACTCTATGGAGCTGCAGCAAATGCTCTATTTATCACAATTGTTTCGAAACTACACAATCATCTAATTAATATGCATGATATCATTAATTATTATATGGATATTCATGAAATAAAGGGTTAATAATGGAATGGCTTTGAAAGGTAAACAAAAGCATAAGTGAAAAGAAGGCACCAGGAAGTAGAATACACAATCATGACATTATCTCCTTTTATTCACAGATGTTTCATCTGCATCTTCGGAAGGCTTGTTTCCAACACATATAGTAACATACAAAACACCATTACTATAGTCAAACAACTAGGTCTGACGGGTCACGGGTTCGCCGAGTCCATTTTTAAGGGAGATCGGCATTTCGGATATCAACGTGCCATTTATAAAAGAAAATGTTTAGTTATAGGTATAAAGAATAAGCGCATTAGTTATCGGAAATATAGCGTAGTGGATAAGACGTAGGACCATAAAGAAGTATATGATCGGCGAACATTTTATTAGGCGCAGGTTCGAGTCTCGCATCAACCTAAAATATTTTATTTTGCTAAAACTATTAAGGAAAGTCCCCTTAAGAGCATTAGTTTTGTTGTGCATTAAGAAGCCACTTGTACAAGACATTTGCTAAAACTTATATTGATATTCATATTTTAGCATCGATTTATTATTGAAAATATGGCTAATATAGGACTCGAACTCAAACAAAGGCACCCTTCCCTAACATAGACGACCATGTGCATAAATGGCCATTACAATTATACAATATGACATAAAATAATACTCTACTATTCATTAAAAATTAAAAAAAAAAGTTTAAGGCCGACACGGGATTCGAACCCACGCTCAATAAAAAACTATGTCTTCTGCGTACCTAGACTTTACCCACTGCGCTAAACTGCTGACAACAATTCCGCCTTCAATTTTATCTTATATACTAAACTCGTCTGTTTAAAAAAAATGGTCCGAGAACATGCGGAATGCTGACCTCCCTAAAAAATGGACTCGGCTGACCTTTGACACGTCAGACCTAGTTGTTTGACTATACTAATGAATTATAAACAGTGCTGACCTTGATGATGGTGGTGGGGGTGACATTGTCTGCATATGGACAAATTGTTTTTATGGACTAAGTCAGTGTTGAGATTTAGCTATACATGTATTTAGATTCAAATGGAAAACCCAATAATTTGGTGTCTTGTGCTAGTACCAAACTGTTTGACACCTAGTTTGCAGTTTTGTTAGCTCACCTGAGCAAAGCTCAGGGTGAGCTTTTGGGAGACTTGAATGTCAGGCGTGCGTCGTCCGGCGTGCGTCGTCCGGCGTGCGTCGTCCGGCGTCAACAATTTGCTTGTGAACACTCTGGTGGTCACAATTGTAGTTCAATCTTCATGAAACTTGGTCAGAATGAATGTCTTGATAAAATCTTGGACGAGTTTGAAAGTGGGTCAAGTTGGGTTAAAAACTAGGTCACTGGGTCAAATAGTAGGAAAACCTTGTGAACCCTCTAGAGGTCACATTATTAGCCCAATTTTCATGAAACTTGGTCAGAATGATTGTCTTGATAAAATCTCGGAGGAGTTTGAAAAGTGGGTTACGTGTGGTAAAAAACTAGGTCACTAGGTCAAATAGTAGGAAAACCTTGTGAACACTCTGGAGGTTACATTTATAGCCAAATCTTCATGAAAATTGGCCAGAATGATTATCCTAATAAAATCTTGGACAAGTTTGAAAGTGGGTTATGTGAGGTCAAAAAGTAGGTCAAAGGGTCATAATCTTAGAAAAATCTAGTTTACACTCCAGTGGCCACATTTTTTGTCTAATCTTCATGGAACTTAGTCATAATGATTGTCTTGATAAAATCTCAAACAGGTTTGAAAGTGGGTTATGTGGGGTTAAAAACTAGGTCACTAGGTCAAATAGTCTGGTGGTCACAATTTTAGTCCATTCTACATGAACGTGGTCAGAATGAATGTCTTGATAAAATCTCGGACGAGTTTGAAAGTGGGTCAAGTTGGGTTAAAAACTAGGTCACTAGGTCAAACAGTAGAAAAACCTTGTGAACACTAGTGGTCACATATTTTGTCCAATCTTCATGAAACTTAGTCATTATGATTGTCTTGATAAAATCTCAAACATGTTTGAAAGTGGGTTATGTGGGGTTAAAAACTAGGTCACTAGGTCAAATAGTAGGAAAACCTTTTGAACACTCTAGAGGTCACATTTATAGCCAAATCTTCATGAAAATTGGCCAGAATGATTATCCTAATAAAATCTTGGACATGTTTGAAAGTGGGTTATGTGAGGTCAAAAAGTAGGTCACTGGATCATAATCTTAGAAAAATCTAGTTTACACTCCAGTGGCCACATTTTTAGCTCAGTCTTCCTCAAACTTGCTCAGAGGGTTTGTCTTGGTGATACCAAGGTTGAGTGTGGTCATGGGTTGGGTGGGAATAAAAAGTAGGTCACTAGGTCAAATCTTAGAAAAATTACTCTAGAGGGCACATTTTAGCCCAATCTTGATAAAGTCAATATACTAAATCTTTGAAAATCTTGTTCTGCAGAACTACTGCTCATGATCCACTATCAACATTGTTCAAATATTGTCCCTAAGGTCAATATTGGCCCTACCCATGGGCTACCCAGCAAAAATCTTAAATCTATGGTAATCAGGTGAGTGATTAAGGGCCATCTTGTTGAAAAGGAAATTATAGTTGCTCTGTTTGCTTATGGAATTACATGGATATGATTCTGTAGTTTGTAACAATACCAAAAATCCAATGTTAAAATAACATTATAAAAATTCATAAAATATTCATGATATCATTATTTCTCACAGGTTTATTAACCCTTTCCTCCATAAATACGCCTCTGTAAATGTCACTTTTTGAAATCATTGTGATAAATAGAGCATTTGCTCCATAGGAGCAAATGCTCTATTTATCACAATTGTTTCAGACCTACACAATTCTAAAATTTTCCTTTTCTGTAGTAAATGCTACTTTTCGGTAGATTCATTCAAAGAGGATGGGTCTAAAAATAGCCTATGGAGGAACGTGTTAATAATGTATTAGGTAAAGGGTTAACAGAGGTTTATCAAGGGGTGTTATCATGTATTCAAACATTACACTTATTTTACTGGGATGCATGTACTATTTCTATCAACCTGTTTATTTTAATACATTATTTACCTATATTTGCAGATGACAAATCTATAACCAATATAGATGGGGTGCGTGAGATGGCTCAGAATCTTCCAAAGCATGTACTCATACAGGTAGATGCTGGCAAAACAGAAATGGTCATGACAGTCAATGGGAAAGAGGTATGCTGTTGTGTAGTTTTTATATGCTGGTTTGTAACGTCTCTAACTCAAGTTCTGCTTGGTGTATCCTTCTCAAATTTCACCACAATGTTTATCTTGACATGCTACAGTAGCATGGGTGTGTCCCGTACATATATCCAAGGTCAAGGTCACATAATTATTAGACTTAGAATTTGCATTTAGCAAAAATGTTAACCTGTCTGTCTGTACCATCTCTAACTCAAGTTCTGCTTAGTGGAACCTTCTCAAATTTTACTCAGTGTTCATCTGGACATGCTACAGTAGCATGGGTTTGTCCTGTATGTATATCCAAGGTCATGGTCACACAATTGGACTTGTTAACCTCAATTTATGTTGAACAAGGCCTTCACGGGCGTATATTGTGCCCACTGGCATTTTTGTTAGATAAATGTCTCAATAAATATTACCACAATTAACCCTCTACATCATGAATATTCATCTCAGACTCCGCCAAATTTTGATTGATTTCATTCTTGTTTTGAAAATGTAAAATAATGACAACTAGTAGAGAATCTGTAGTATAATTAATATTCATGATGTCATCATTTCTTTCATGAATATTCATGGAGTAAAGGGTTAAGCCACTATGGCAAGGTAGCAGGGGATCGTGTGTGTGTGGGTGTATGTGTGTTGTTGTATGTGTGTGGGTGTTTGTGGGTGGGTGTATGTGGGTGGGTGGAGGATGGGGATTAAATTATTGGTAAGTTAAGTTAAATTAGTTAAGTGTGTATCACTACATAATGATTAACAATTTCTTCCATAAATACGCCTTTGCAAACTGTGTAGACCCAGATCAGATGGCTCCTGTAGGAGCCGTCTGATCAAGATCTGCTCTGTTTGGTTATGATATAATATACCGGTATGTATGAATCTACAGTTTCAGCCATGGCCATAATTCCCTGTGAGCATGTGCTGTTATAAAACTTAGCCCATTGACGCCTTTTGACGCTTCTGTAAAAGTCACTCTATGAAACCATTGTGATAAATAGAGCATTTGCTCCACAGGAGCAAATGCTCTATTTATCACAATGGTTTCAAAACTACACAATTCTGAAAATTTCCTTTTCTCTAGTTAATGCTCCTTTTTGGTAGATTTAATCAAAGAGGTTAGGTCTAAAAATAGCCTAAGTGGGAATGGGTTAATGTAATTAGTATTGATGATGTCATAATTTCTTACATGAATATTCATGCAGTAAAAGGTTAATACTTCAGTGATTAATCTAGGTCTGCGTCCTGCGTCAGAGACGCATTAAAATAGCAAAAAACGCATCATTCTGAAGTGTAAGCGTCCTAAAGGACGCATTAAAATATGGCTGCGTGTAGCCGTTGAAGTTAATTTTCACGTAGTGAAACTACTAGAACACCGTAGCGATATCAACATCTGACTGTTGTATGTATTTTACAACAATGATTTTGATTGGCTAGTATGCAGCAGGATGTTCGTAATGAGCCAATAAAAACGTTCCTTTTAAAATGGCAGCACCGAAAGACCCCGGATAATCCAAGATGCTGCTACCGAAAATAGTCGCTAAGATCGACTCAAATCAAACGATTTTAGGTCAGTTGTGTCCCATTGACATGATTTCAATGTTCGTGGATCAAAATAAGGATCCCGAATCCGATGTAATGGAGAAAAATAACGACTGTCAGCTTAAAGAGAGAAAGAGTTCTGACCAAAGTGGTTGGCGACTTGCTCCTAGTTGACTTCTGTTAGGCAACGGATGGTCGACTTGATTTCATGTTTTGCTGCATATGCGACAAATATCAGACCAAACATTGCATAGTAAATGTACACACTATTGAAACACTATCGAAAATATCATTTTGTTGTTTCGTGCCAGGTAAGTAGTCCACACATGGGTACTCTGAATGGTGGTATCGATCTACTTTCGGTTTTGACAATATTCGACATCCATGCTGTCTTAACCCTTTCCTTCATGTAAACGTGTTTTCACACATTTGCAAACAGAGTAGACCCAGATCAGACGGCTCCTATAGAAGTTGTCAGAAAAGGGTCTGCTATTTGCTAATGGAGTTTGATAGATCAGTTTCTTTAAAGTTTCTGAAATGTCTACAATATTCCACCTTCCATATTTGATTATAACTACTTTTTCCATGAATATTCACTAGGTACAGTACTGGTACTTGGTATAAACAGAACACGGAAAAGTTAACAGCTAATTGATGAGACTAGCCAGGAAACCTGGTTATACTTATAACTATAATGCAGTAAATGTTCCAAAACTAGAATGTAACTGCAGAATTAAGATTTACCATCAGTTTTCATTTAATTTTATGCTTTGGGACTCATCAATTTAGTTTGGGACTCATAGTTTTCCTCGGGGACTCATTGTTTTCAGATTAGTGAGTCCTGGGACTCATGGTTCAAATTTCTAGATTAATCACTGATACTTGGATGACCCAAGATGCATTGAATGTAAAGAGTAATAGACCAAGAAACCTATGCTGTATTGTCTTCGTTGCAGGTTTTGAGAAGTGATGAGCCAGAAATAGACAGAGGCATACATGTGCTGGTCCTGAACCAAGCCACGGTAAGTAGGGTTAGAAATGTAGTTAGGTAAAATCAGAGTAAAAGATCACATCTGCTAGGCCTGGGTATCAGGGTCGATGCTTATAAAACGTTTAGTTGAGTCTGAGTTCGTTCTCAAGGTTTTGATTGGTCAGATTTGAGCCTTTGGCCCAAATCTGACCAATCAAAAGCTTGAGAACTCAAATCTGACCAATCAAAAGCTTGAGAACGAAACTCAGACTCAACTTAAAGCTTTATAAGCATGGACCCAGATCTGGAGCTCAGAGACTCCTAAACAAACGTTCTACCATATCCACACATAAACCAATTTGTATTTTAATTTTTAAGACTATAAGCATGGATATACAATGTACATGCAGTTATATACTTTCTAGTTAAACACTAAGTGATCCTTTATTTCATAGGCCAAAGAGATCCACTACTAATTATTCTAGGGTTTCTCGCAGACAGAAATACTGACTTTGCCCTGAGTTGAAGATAAACGCTGTACTGATCTTTGAAAACTTTTATTTCTCAGAAAGAACTGTCAAGAATATGTTACCTGGCTCTGAGACTATAACAAGTCTGAGATCATTCTCAAGTAACTGATTGTTCTGGGGAGCATATTGTTTTTGCCCTGTCTGTTTGTTTGTTTGTCTGTATGTTTGTCACCAACTTTAACACTGGTTATAAATTTTGAGCCAGTACAGATAGAGACTTGATATTTAGCATGTATATGTATCTCATAAAGCCGCAAATTTTGAGGGGTTACATGTCAAGGTCAAGGTCATCCTTCAGGGTCAAGGTCATATCGGGGCATAGTGTTTCACAAACACATCTTGTGTCTTCATATAAATGCCTTTCCACACATTTGCAAACAGATTAGACCTATATCAGATATCTCCTGTAAGAGCTATCTGATCAGGGTCTGCTCTGTTTGCTTATTGTTTAATATGGATCAGATTCTGCTGTTTCTGAGCCAGAATGTCCTGTTTTGATATGCCAAAAAATAATCTTATTAATATTCATGATGTCATAATTTCTTATGAATGAATATGCAACAGGGAAAAGGTTAACTATAGAGTCTCTTCAGTACAAAAGGATGCAGTTTGCTTGAAGATTTCAAATGAGAAACAGTACAGATTCTGGTTAAAGGCTAGGAGCCCTCTGATCTGGGTCTTCACTACAGTAAAACCCATCTTATGCGACCAGCAAAAAGGGGCATAATTCACAGTGGCAAAGGCAGGTGGTAGCTTAATGCAGGACAAAAGCTATGCAGGAGCTTTCTGCATAACTTTTGTCCTGCATTAAGCAACCACCTGCTTATAAAGACAGCTATATTTATTCATTAAGTGGTTGCATTAGCGGGGTTTTACTGTATTTGTAGATTGCCAATACACATGTTTCTCCACATAAAAAGGATTAACCCGTTACTTGTTCATTATTCATTTAACCCATTCCCTCATATTGACACCTCTTGACGCTTCTGCAAAAGTCACCTGTTGAAACAATTGTGATAAATAGAGTTTATCACAATGGTTTCAAACTATGAAATACTAAAGTTTTCCTTTTCTCTTGTTAATGCTCCTTTTTGGTAGATTTATTCAAAGAGGCTGGATCTAAAAATAGCCTATGAGATAATGGGTTAAGAAGAAATGACCTCATGATTATGTATTTAATAGTTGATTGTTAATGGTATGTGAACAAACCATTTCTGTTTATCTTGGCAGAATCTGAAGACTGATACTTAGAATCAGATCTATAGTATTTTATTAGCACAATGACATAGAGCAGACCCAGATAGGACTGCTTCTATAGGAGCCATTTAATCTAGGACTTCTCTGTTCGTAGAGGCATTAAAAAGCGTTTATGTGAGGGAAAGTGTTAATCAAATAATAGAATGCAAATAGGTGACTTTATTCTGACATTAAATAATATTCTGACAGTGTTTATTATACAAAATTATTGCAGTTTGCTGAAAATGAATTCACATTTTAACAGATCCAGATTAGACAGCTTTTGTAGAATTTGTCTGATCAAGGTCTGCTCTGTTTGCTCTAGAAATTATATAGATCTGTTTCTGCTAAGGCCAAATGTGCAAATATAAAAATTCATCTTATTAAACTTCATGAAATAAAGGTCCAAAGAGCATAGAAAGCTTGCCAAGACTTTACTGTACATAGTGTTCGTTTTTGTCTGTAGGGTGCAGTGATGGCGAAGCGGGTGTTTGATACCTATCTGAATAATGAAGACAAAGCCTTGGTGCTATTCCTTAATATGATCTCATCCAACAGAATACTGGTGATTGCAATAAAGGTGAGCATTTTAGCGTGCAAGTCTTTAGACAAGAAACTACATTAGGCATACTTACTGTCCTTTCTATAAAACATTTCCTTGTAGATATTGATGTCTGCATCAGGCTGAAAGTGTTATGAGCTGTACAGGTAAGGTATGTCAGGGTTTTACAAACAGTGTAGACCTAGACCAACTGATGTGTTGAAAGTGGAGCATCTATGATCACAGAACTGTAGATCAAAGGTGTACTGATCTACTTAACCCGTTCCCTTATACTAACGCATTTTCACACATTTGCAAACTAATGGAATTTGATAGATCTGTTTCTTTAGTTTCTTCAATGGCTACAATGTTCCACTTTTCATATTTCTTTATAACTATTTTGCCCATGAATTTTCACTAGGTGTTGAAATTTGGCCTAAATACAGAACAGGGAAAGGGTTTTATCTATTATTTCTCGGCCAATCCTATATCTTGCTTGTTTTAACCATTTCCCTAATATAAACGTGTTTTCACGCATTTGCAAACAGAGTAGACCCAGATCAGACGGCTCCTAGAGGAGCCGTCTGATCAGGATCTGCTCTGTTTGCTGATAGAATTTGATAGATCTGTTTCCTTGCCTTCTAAAAAGTCTACAATGTTCCCCCTTCCATATTTCTTTAAAACTATTATATTAATGAATATTCAGTAGGTATTGAAATTTGGCCAAAATACAGAACAGGGAAAGGGTTAAGAAATGTCTGAGAGAGATGATTCTGATGATATTAACCAAGGATTATTTAGCCATAGCAGAAACTGTAGAATCAGATGTGTAAATATTCTTTTCTATTACAACCAAAATATTATTTACCTGCTGACGGTTTTGGACACGTCTGTGTCCTTCATCAGAGCACTGACTACTGAACAGTCAACGTCAGCTATTTTCGCCACTGCACAGGACCTGGTGTGCAGCGAAAATGGGGTCATAGACTCTCAATAGTTTGTAGGCCCCCTCGTCCCTGTTTATTGTTGAAGTTTGGCACTTTATCTGGATTGCCTCTTTCACTTGTCTTGTCCGGGTGTCAGCAGGTAAATACCATTTTGGTTGTAATAGAAAAGAATATTTACACATTGGGTTTACTAACCAGATGAACACTTTCACGGATATCAGATGTATATACTTCCATAAATAAACAGACTCTGATCTGGGTCCATGCTTATAAAGCTTTTAGTTGAGTCTGAGATCGTTCTCAAGCTTTTGATTGGTCAGATTTGAGCCTTTGGCTCAAATCTGACCAATCAAAAGCTTGAGAACTCAAATCTGACCAATCAAAAGCTTGAGAACGAAACTCAGAATCAACTTAAAGCTTTATAAGCATGGACCCTGATGGCTCCTAGAGGAGCTGTCTGATCTGGGTCTACCCTGTTTGTTAAAGATGTTAAGGGTTAATGATGATGTGATATATCATGTGTATATGATGATGGGACATGAACTATAAATATTAAGACTTTTAATTTCTTCTCTTCATTTACAGGATGAAGGTACATTTAATTTGGGAGATGATACACGGGCACATCTGTCAGACATGGGCAGTGATGAAATAAGCAAGCTACAATGGAGAGACATGTGGGTGTTTGTGACTACCAAGGATGGGGGTAAGCTTTAACCCGTTACTCCATAAATACACCTTTCTACGCCTTTGGAAACAGAGTAGATCCAGATCAGACAGCTCCTACGGGATCCATCTGATAAGGGTCTGCTCTGTTTGCTTGTGAAATAATATACATCTGATTCTACAGTTTCCGTTTTGGCCAGAAAATTGACATGAAAAATCAGCTAATTAAAGTTCATGACATCATAATTTTGTTCATGCATAGTCATGGAGTAAAAGGTTATCCTTCTGAATGTTGTATGTGGACTGGTCTGTCATTGTTGAACTATAGAGCCAATTCAGTATTAACTGTTTTCCGTCTGCAACTATTGTTATCTGCTTAAATTCTTAACCCTTTCCCTCATATAAACATGTTTTCACGCACTTGCAAACAGAGTAGACCCAGATCAGACGGCTCCTAGAGGAGCCGTCTGATCAGGGTCTGCTCTGTTTGCTAACAGAATTTGATAAATCTGTTTCTTTGCTTTCTAAAATGTTTACAATGTTCCAACTTCAATAATTCTTTATAACTATTTTGGTAATGAATATTCAGTAGGCATTGAAATTTGGTATAAACACAGAACAGGGAAAGGGTTAAAATAAAATTTGTGAAAGCTGTGAAAAAAATATGGTCAAAGTAATAAACAAGTTTGATCCTGATGAGACGTTGCATTATGTGGCATTTATCTGGATCTGCTTCCGAAATTATAGATCTGACTCCTACGTTTTCTACTAATACTAAACGTTCATATGTATGGCTGCAATTATAATACTTCAGGTAATAAAAATATGCATAATGTCATTATTTCTAGCATAAATATTTTACAGGGAAAGGGTTAAAAGAGCTGTTGCTTTTAAAACTCTTTTCTCAACATCATTTTCCTATGCTTCTTGTTTGTAGGTGAGGCACTGGCAGAGAAGGCCACCAAATCAACAGATCTAGCCAGCTGGGGGGAACCTATATCACTCTCTGTGAATGTCACTCTAACAGAAGAGAAAAGTAAGAGACCTCGAGTTATTTGATGACAATACTTTGAGCTCTTAAGCCATTACTCAATAGATATGCCTTTTAAGGCCTTTGAAAGCAGAGTAGACTCAAATAAGATGGCTTCTGTAGGAGCCAGCTGTCTGATCAGGGTCTGTTTGCTTAGATAATTATATAGATCTGATTATACAGATTTTACAAGGGCCAAACCTTTCTTGTTCATATGTCTTTATATCTTTTAAACTAATTAATTTTCATAATACTTTACAGAGGTCCAGATAAGATGCATAAATTAAAGCATTTTCATGAATAACTCCTTTTCTTCTCCACCAAATCCTATACCGAGACAATTCTGCTGCGTTTGCTTATGATATAATATAGATATGATTTTACAGTCTTTTGTGTCCATGTGCTATTATGACAACTTATCTGATAAATATTCATGATGTCATCATTTTTTACATGAATATTCATGGAGAAAAGGGTTAAAACAATGATTTTCATGACAGACATGCATTGGCATGCAGTGCTCTTGTCTTTTATCATGCAATAAGCTGCCACATAATGAGTGACAAACATGCACCCCTCACTCTTATTAGGGGAAATACATATACTTGGGGAAAAAAATATATTATGACATACCAAACACTTATTCCATGGACTGAATCCAGCTTTCTATGTCTTCAAGGTTGTTCAAAGTGGCCAGATGACCAGGTTTCCCGAAGAAGGCGAGAGTTCTGCAGTCAGGCGGAGGGGTATGGAGATGTGTGTAGCTGTGATAAACCAAGCCCTATAGACTTCCCTAGGCTACCAGTATGTATTGTTGTTCTCTTAGCCGATATCCTGAAAACCTCTCATCTAACATTAAGTAAAAAAGAATTAAGAACTTCTAGGCAGGTGGTTGCTTAATGTAGGTTGAAAGACATACTGAAAGCTCCCAAAGGAATTACTTAGCATCTCCCACAGGAGTTTTCTGCATGATTTGCACCCTGTATTAAGCTGCCACCAGTCTTAAAGATCAATAATGATACCGTATATCTCCGGTCATTAGTCGGAGTTTTCAGACCCCAAAACCACCTTCAGAAACCTGTCTTGACTTATGGCTGTATCCTAGCAAGGTTTAGAAAAAGAAATTTGAGCAAAAATCAAATCAGAAGTTCATATTTCAATCAGGAAACTTACGACACTCCCTTGAATAACACTTCCAGTCAACAAGTTCAAAACCATGTTCTCCTTTGAAAATTTGCCATTTCAGCATGCTACATAGATAGAATAACGGATTTTTGTGTTGAAACTGATATTTGTGCTGTCTATTATGATTAAAGTCCATTACTATGCCTTTGGAAACAATTTGAAACTGCCAGCGTTCCCACTGACTTGCAGAAAATGGCGCTCACTTTATAGAAGGGAGGCAATTCTGTTGATGTAACAGTATCAATATCTTCATTGAAATAAATGGTGCAATCACTTAAAGTTATGCTTGTCCTTTTTGCATATTTTTGTAAGCTGTTTAAGATTATCTCATTTTCTCTCAATATCATCATGATTTATCTAGTTTTAATGTAAAACTCAGGAAGTTTGACTAACTGTAAACCTTCGTCAATCATTATAAAGACAAAACAAAGGAAAGTGACTTCAAAGGGTCAAATCAGTGTTTCAGTGTGCCAAATTTGTCTCCAAATATTTATAAACTTTGATTATAAACTGCTTCTTGACACTCACTGACAAATAAACTTTGGAAGTGGTTGCAAACGTTACGTGATTTTTGTCTCAAACGGTACAGAAGTATCTTACGTGAAAAATATGACTCGACACATATGAAAGGGTCAAGGTAAAATTCTTGGATCTGAGGGTCAAAACACCACCCCGACTTATGGCCTGACTCGCACTATGCCCGAAGATATACAGTACTTATTTGAGTGTTTGGATTAGCAAGGTTTTACTGTTTCTCTTAACCCATTCCCTATATGCTATTTTAAGATCCAACTTCTTTGAATAAATCTATCGAAAAGGAGCATTTACTAGAGAAAAGGAAAATTTTAGAATTGTGCAACTTTGAAACCATTGTGATAAATAGAGCATTTGCTCCTGTTGAGCAAATGCTCTATTTATCACAATGGTTTCATAAAGTGACTTTTACAAGGGCATAGAAAGGCATATTTATGGAGGAAAGGGTTAATAAACAAGAGTTAAGAACACTCTTTCTAGTTAAGCAATTGTTGTCAGTCAAAATCATCTGATCCAATGTAAATTGCAAATGAATGTAACAAATAACAAATAACTGAAGTCATCTCAACGATATCAATTATACAGTATTACTTCCACCTATGGCAGGATATCAATGTCCCAAGCATGCTTACACAGTTTATTCTAGTTTCTATTGACACTACCTCATACATTGTTTTAATTACAACTCAACACCAGGAAACATCATCATCATTATCATCATCTTCATCGTTATATCATCATCAACATCATTATTAGTCTATTTATATCAAAGTTGTCATAATTCTCATAGTATCGGTGTCTTCTAAGCTGGTTGTTCCCATATCACGTCCGAGTAATTCATCTAAGTTTAAACTTGATACTTGCATTTTACCAAGAATATCCAAACAATATACGTTTTAATGTCACAAAATGCACAAAATGCATTAACTCTTTCACCACCAAGGTCGCCGGAAAGTAACTGATAGGGTTTACTTACTGGAATGGATGAATCTATGATTACCTTTGCAAACAGTGTGGATCTAGATGAGATACTGAGTAACTCGGCGTCTCATCAGGAGCCAAACTGTATAACACTCCACTTATATTTTAAAAAGAAATTAAAGGAAAATCCAGTCTGAAACTCAAAGCAGGTGACAATGTTCGCTGACAAAAATTATTTGGTGCCAAAAGAGTTAAACTTAATTTCATATTTATCCAGCCATTTAGACAAAAGCGATCAGCTACAAGATATTATTTATTCATAACTTTAGTGGATTTAATGCTGAATATCAGCTGTTTAGAGTAGGTAGTTAGAAGAGAGAGAGAGTTTTAGCAAGCATGCTCGCAGTATCATGTGGAAATGCTTGGTTAATAAATTATTACTCCATGAATATTCATGCTAGAAATTATGATGTCATGAATATTAATTAGCTGAATGTTTCTAATGGGATATTATAACTGAAAGTTTTTGCCATAGCAGAAAATATAGAATTAGATCTATATTATTTCATAAGCAAACAGAGCATACCTTGATGAAATGGATCCTACAGGGGTGATTTGATCTTGATCTACTGTGTTTGCAAAAGGTGTATCTATGGAGTAAAGGGTTATAAATATATGGAAATAGAAGCAATGTCATAGGAATATTGAATAGTAGCATAGATGTTGCATGTTGTATTTAACCCTTTCCATGTTGAATTTTCATATAAGAAATAATGACATCATGAGTATTTATTAACTGATTTTTTATAATGGCATGTGTATGCATGAAATTTTGGTATTGGTAGAAACTGTAGAGTCAGATATATTATAATTTCATAAGGCATGAAAAAGTGTTTATATGAGGGAAAGGGTTAAACTGTTTCAGCATTGGAAAATTCCAAGGTGTCTGAGTTTATGCTTCTGTTCTAATTTTACTGAATAACACCTACAAAAGTTTGCTTTAGCACAGCTTAGAATTTAAATGACACATGCAATGATGTCCAGTATCTTTTCATAGTGGATTAAAAGCCTTAATGTTCAAATAATACATGCAATGATGTCCAGTATCACTTCATAGTGGTTTAACAACCTTATGTTTGATGGTTGATTAACAACCTTATGTTTGATGGTTGATTAACAACCTTATGTTTGATGGTTGATACTTCACTAAGTATCCAGGCAAGAAATACATGTAAGGGATAAGTGGGTCTACTCTGATGGCATAGTGGCAAATAATGTTCGGTATGCATATGTTGTTGTTTTTATTTACAGCTTAAATCTGGGGACTATCTAGACGTGCCAGTGACTGTGATAGCCAGTAACAGACCCCACTACCTATTCAGGTACTACACATTTACTTTAACCCTTTACCGTAAGTTTTTGCTTTTACAAAAATGTAGAATCAGATCTACAATATGTCTTTAGCAATCAGAGCAGACCCTGATCAGTCGGTTCCTACAGGAGCTGTTTGGTCTGGGTCTACTTTGTTTTCATAGAAAGGCATTTTTATGGAGTAAAGGGTTAAGAAGTTAGACATAATGAATATTTAGAAAATATTAAGTCATTCGGATAGACAAAACACCACATATCTACAGCCCTGACATACAGTCAAATCATGAATCACAGTATTTCAAAATGAGGGAGGAATTTGTACAGGAGCTGCAATTTCTGGACATTTTCTTCTATTTTCAGTGTGTGTAAAATGCCATATCTGGTAACTGCATCCACTCAGAAAACACGGAAATTTGAACTGTGCTTAGTGAATAGTGGTACCATCATTCATAATTACCTTGTTTTCACATGTCAGTCGATTATCACAGTATCATGATGATCAAACAAGTTTATGTAATCCTAAATGTACTATATATATAAAACAAAAAACAAAATCACTAAAATGGAATATGGATTTGAATATGAATCTCATGATACATTTCAGATAAGAAAACTTGTATGATACAATTACTCGAATATTTTTCCTTGGTCTTATGTCAGTTCAAAGTATCCCAATTTGACTGTATCATATCTCTATACACAGAATGCTGAAAACCCTGTTACAGACTCCAGGAGTTGTGACAAACAAAATCACTATATTTATTGATGGCTTCTATGATGTAAGTATAATGAATTAAAAGAATGTCCCATTTAAAACCGAGCTGTAGTTTTATTGCCATATATCTAATCTTTTACATCAGCTTTCAAGATGCAGATAAATTAGCAAAGATTGTTTACTTCATAGACTTAACCCTTTCCCTCATAAACATGTTTTCAAGCATTTGCAAACAGAGGAGACCCAGATCAGATGGCTCCTATAGGAGCCATTTGATCCGGGTCTGCTCTGTTTGCCAATGGAATTTGATATATTTGTTTCTTTACTTTCTAAAATGGCTACAATGTTCCACCTTCTATATTTTATTATAATTATTTTGCACATGAATATTCAGTAGGTATGGAAATCTTGAATAAACATAGAGCAGGGAAAGGGTTAAAGGGCAATTGCCATCTATTGTTTTACTCATACCCACATATAGTGGTTGAGCCTTTACCCAAAGGTCCAGGTAAGATAAGTAAATTAAATTATTTTCAGTAATAACTCCTTTAACCCATTCCCACTTAGGCTATTTTTAGACCTAACCTCTTTGATTAAAAGGAGCATTAACTAGAGAAAAGGAATTTTTCAGAATTCTGTAGTTTTGAAACCATTGTGATAAATAGAGCATTTGCTCCTGTGACTTTTACAGAAGTGTCAAAAGACGTCAATATGCAGGAATGGGTTAACCTATGGAGCAAATGCTCTATTTATCACAATGGTTTCAATACTATGCAGTTCTAAACTTTTCCTTTTTGCTAGTAAATGCTCCTTTATGGTAGATTTATTCAAAGAGGTTGGGTCTAAAAATAGCCTATGGGGGGAATGGGTTAATTCTTCACCTAACCCATTGGTGTCACCACTCTTTAGATTTTTCTGAAAGAGACAAATCTAAAGAGTGGAGACACCATAGGGTTTGGTGGAGAGATGGCAATTTAAGTACAATGTATTTGAATACGCACCTTTATTTGTTGCTCTGACTTTACCTGATGGAAACGTCTTTGAAAAACAGCGTACAGTATAACCCCAGATTAGCCACTTCATTTGTAGCCATCTGACTTGGGGTTGCTCTGTTTGCTTATGAAATAAAAAACAATCTTTAAATATTAATATTAATGTCTTTATTTCTGTCATGAATGTAAAGATTAAGGGATTATATGCATGTATTTAGTCTCAATGTGTATTTTAGTTGTATGCCATGTTTGCAAACAGAGTAGACCCATATTAGATTCTGTAGGCTCTGTCTGATCAGGGTCTGTTTTATTGTCTCATGTTCAACCCTTTCCCTGTTCTATGTTTATTCCAAATTTCAATACCTACTGAATATTCATGGCCAAATTGTTATAATGAAATATGGAACGTGGAACATTGTAGTCATTTTAAAGAGTAAAGAAACAGATCTTTCAACTTCCATTAGCAAACAAAGCAGGCACTGATCAGACGGCTCCAATGATTGACATTGTTATGAATTTCCTTTAATATCTAATTATGTAATATTTTTAACTCTGTTTGCAAATGAGTGAAAATGCATTTATATGAAGGAAAGGATTAAAGATTTGATTTTCTTCTGGTTGACATTGTTATGAATTTCCTTATCTGATATTTTTAATACAAGAATTAAATTAATATTCACAAGAATTGGATAGAGTATTGCATGGTTAATCATTGGATAAACAGCTATGCGTTCAATGTGGTGCCCAATTGGCTCTGCTTAGTATTTTATTACCAGTATCAGATATGAGAACAATGAAGAGTCTGATCAGACGTTGCATTAGTCACAGTCTATACTGGCTGAAAACTGCAAAGCTATCATTCCATGTGATACAACTCACAGCATTAGCATAGAAAATTCTTATTTACTGTAAAACCCCTCTAAACTGGAATTCTAGTACAGTGCTCCCTCCCTACAACGACCCTCTCAATAACGATTCCCTCCTTACAACAACGCATGTCACTGTTTCCGAAACAACAAGGGTCCAGAAACAACTTTTTTCCATCGTATTTTCTTTATGCCTCCATCAAACCCTATGTTGTGACCACTCTTTAGAATCGTCACTTTGTGACGATTCTAAAGAGTGGTCACAACATAGGGTTTGATGGAGGCATAACGGTTTTAGTTCTTGAAATACACCTTATCTGGGGATCTGCAAACAAGCTAATTATGTTTGATTTCCCTCCCTATAACAACTCCCTCTGAACAACACATACAATCTTCGTATCCCAAAGGGTGTCGTTGTAGAGAGGGAGCACTGTAGTAAAGAATTTAGATTCTTTTAGACAGGTGGCTGCTTAATACAGGGTGAAAGTCATGCAGACTGACCATAGGAGCTTTCTGCATGACATTCTCCCTGTATTAAGCTGCCATCTGTCTGCAAAACAGGTATTTATACTAAATTTAACGTCCAATTTAGAGGGATTTTACTGTAATCATTTATCATGGCATTGATCTGTACTTCAGTCAAAAGTACTGTTTATTAGTGTCATCTTTCTTTGGACTTATCAGAATGTACTGAGCCAGGATAGATTCTTAACCCTTATCCTGTTCTACATTTAGTCCAAATTTCAATACCTACTGAATATTCATAGACAAAAGAGTTATATTGAAATATGGAAGGTGGAACATTTTAGCCATTTTAGAAAGTAAGGAAACAGATCTATCATATTCCATTAGCAAACAGAGCAGATCCTGATCAGTTGGCTCCTGTAGGAGCCATCTGAATTGGGTATTCTCTGTTTGCAAATACGTGAAAAGGTTTTTATGAAGGAAAGGGTGAACTATGGAAAGGTCACATGTACACATTATATACCCACAGGAACCATTGAAGGTGACTCGACTGTTGAATCTCAAAGGAATCCAGCATGCTCAACATGGACAGAAGAATGCAAGAATCTCACAGCATTATAAGGCCAGTCTGACAGCCACATTCCAGAAATTCCCAGTAAGTTAACTCTTTACCTTATGAATATGTAAGAAAAAAATAATTTTTTGCATACAAACAGGGGAATTTATTTGCCAAGGCAAAGACTATAGAATCCAATCCATATTAATCTACAAGCAAACATAGCAGACCCTGATGGAATGGCACCTACAGGAGGCAAGTGATCTGGGTCTACTCTGTTTGTTAATGCGCGAACATGCATTGATAGAAATTTTATATTGGCATATGAAAGGGGGAATTTATTTGCCAAGGCAGAGACCATAGAATTAGATCCTTATTATTCCGTAAGCGAACAGAGCAGACATTGATCAGAGTATAGGAGCTATCTGTTTGGTCAGTTTAACCCTATCCCTCATAGAAACGCTTTTTCACTCCTTTGCATACTCAGTAGACCCAGATGAGGGTCTTCTCTGTTTGTTTATCAAATTATTTACATGTATTTATGATCTTACGGTGCCAAAGTTCTTAGGAAAATTTTACATTATAGAACTTAGTTGATGAATGTTCATGAAGAGATCAATTCATTTATGCATATTTATGTTGGAAAGAGTTAAGAATCTCTTTGTCAATTTCAGGAGGCAGACTACATCATCATAATAGAGGAAGACTTAGATGTGTCGCCAGACTTTTTCAAGTAAGTTACGTTAGCTAGAAAAAGTGTTTTATTTGTAGCTTATATTCCCTGGAAATGTATCCTTCAGTAATTCTAAACAAAATTGCTTCTCTGAACAAATTTTAATTACATTTTCTTGCTTTGACTTGGAACTAAATTTTGTTTTGTTTTCTTTTTTGAGTAAATAATCCATTATTACCTGGATATTTCGGCTTTATCTCAAAGCCTTTGTCAACACACTGAGATGTGGTCAGTGGGTGTCACATGACTTTGACTCATCACGTGACATAACTAACAAATTGAACCTTGTTAGCATCTGACCATCTACTAGCAAGTACAATGTCTTCATCAAGACTGATTAATAAAGACAAAATCATGAAGTGTTATTTCAAGTTTTATTTTAGTACATGTGTTCCAGTTACTTCCAGCAGACCATGCCACTGCTAGAGTTTTCAAGTTTATTCAGTACATGTGTTCATTGTTTCAGTTACTTCCAGCAGACCATGCCACTGCTAGAGTTTTCAAGTTTATTCAGTACATGTGTTCATTGTTTCAGTTACTTCCAGCAGACCATGCCACTGCTAGAGTTTTCAAGTTTATTCAGTACATGTGTTCATTGTTTTAGTTACTTCCAGCAGACCATGCCACTGCTAGAGTTTTCAAGTTTATTCAGTACATGTGTTCATTGCTTCAGTTACTTCCAGCAGACCATGCCACTGCTAGAGGATACCACGCTTTACTGCATATCTGCATGGAATGACCAGGTATAACATTGGTACAGTCAACTGTGTTTTAACCTTTTACTTCATACAAACACTTTTTCACACCTTTGCAAACAGAGAAGACCCAAATCAGATGACACCTGTAGGGGCTGTCTGATCAAGGTCTTCTCTGTTTGCTTATGAATTTGTAATAGATCTCACTCTACGGTGTCTACCAATACCAAAACTTCATGTATTCATTATGTATGCTTTCTGCATGACTTTAATCCTGAATTAAGCTGCCACCGGTCTCCAAGGCCGATATTTATACTGAGTTTTACACCCCCGTTTAGAGAGGTTTTACTGTACTCATGTATTCTTCTTGCGTTGTCTAGGGTTATGATCAGTCATGTAAAGACCCTTCCCTGCTATACAGAGTGGAGACCATGCCAGGTCTGGGCTGGATGATGAAGAAGTCTCTGTTTACACAGGAGCTCGAGCCTCAGTGGCCTTCTGTTGATAAGGTAATAAACTGCCACATTGGAAACAGTATTGGAGATGTTCATTATTTACAGGTTGAAGTTACTCTTTCATTAACCATTTAATCTATGAATATTAATGAGATTACATATCATAATGACGCCACAACAGGGCACATTTAGCCACAGCAAACACTGTAGAATCAGACCTACATAATTCCACAACCAAACAGATTAAACCCTGATCAGACATCTCCTACAAGAGCTGTCTGGTCAGGGTCTACTCTGTTTGCAAAGGCTTGAATGGGGTATCCATGGAGAAAAGGATTAATAAGTAAATATTGTCTGGAGCAAATTGTAATTATACATGTAGTCACAAATCCATTGAATGTAAACATGATTTATGTGCTAATTGTCAGATGGGACGTATTGTTTTCACTCACTGCTGGTGTGCATGTAGACTGTGCCCTGGGAAATTATCTTCTCTCTACTTGAGAAGCGCTTGTTCAATCTTTAAGCTTAGAAACAATGTCTATGGGCAAAATATCTTTTCAAGTTTCACCCTTTCCCTGTTTAACAACATTTATTCAAGATTTTATTACCTCATTAACCCTTTCCCTGTTCTATATTTAGGCCAAATTTCAATACCTGCTGAATATTCATTAACAAAATAGTTATAAAGAAATATGGAAGGTGTAGACATTTTAGAAAGCAAAGAAACAGCTCTATCAAATTCTATTAGCAAACAGAGTAGACACTGATCAGACGGTTCCTCTAGGAGCCGTCTGATCTGGGTCTTCTCTGTTTGCAAATGCGTGAAAACACGTTTGTATGAGGGAAAGGGTTAATATTCATGGACAGTATCAGTCAAATGGATTTTTTTCACCAATGTGGAAAGAGCTATAAAATTCCATAAGCAAACAGAGCAGACCCAAATCAAGAGTCAATTATATGGTAAAAGTTTCATAATCAGTTATATATTATGATATACAAGGTTCTTAACCCTTTCCCTGTTCTACGTTTATTCCAAATTTCAATACCTACTGAATATTCATGGCCAGAAAGTTATAATGAAAAGTGGTAGGTTGAACATTGTAGCCATTTTAGAAAGTAAAGAAACAGATCTTTTAAATTCCATTTGCAAACAGAACAGACCCTGATTGGATGGCTCCTCTAGGGGCCATCTGATCTGGGTCTACTCTATTTGCAAATGCATAAAAACGTGTTTACATGAAGGAAAGGGTTAATCAGAGAGATAAGTTAAATATTTCGCAATTACACATTTCTCCACTTAACCCATATTTATAACTGCTCATAAGAAATGTCTCAAGGAGACAATTCCAATGAGTAGTCCCAGCTATGCCCATAGTTTTGACCACTCATTGGAGCTGTGTTAACCCTTCACCTGCTATTCACATCAATATACCTACCTGTAAATAGTGAAGACCCAGATGAGACAGCTCCTGCAGGAGCTGTCTCATCAGGGACTGCACTACTTACAAGTTGATTGTGCAACCAGTGCACTCCACAGCAGTGATTGCACAGAGAAATAATTGTAGACGGTGAAGATACATGTAAGTGTACCACAGGGCATGGGTGAAGAAGGAGAAATGTATTTTAAAATTCAGCAAGAGAAGGGTTAAGTTTGTTAACCCATTCCATCATATTGACACATTTTGACGCTATGTAAAAGTAATTTTTTTAAACCATTGCGATAAGTAGAGCATTTGCTCGAACGGATCAAATACTCTTTTTTTTTTTCACAATGGTTTCAAAACTACACAATTCTAAAATTTTCTTTTTCTTCAGTAAATGCTCCTTTCCAGTAGATTTATTAAAAAAGATTGGGTCTAAAAATAGCCTTGGAAGGAATGGGTTAATAAGTATGAGTAATGAGTAGTTATTTACATCTGAATACTGAATATCTGGAGCCTAGGGTACATTTATACACTTGTAAACAGTTTTGTTTCCATCACCATTACAGCAATGGGACTGGGATATGTGGATGCGTCATGACATGATCAGGAAGTCCCGTGAGTGTGTCATCCCTGACATATCACGCACCTATCACTTTGGGTCCAAGGGGCTCAACATGAACCCCTACTTTCAGGAACTTTATTTTGTGAGACACAAGATTCAAACAGAGCCCCATGTCAAGTTAAAAGATATTGAAAAGTAAGTTGGTAGAATAGAAGCTGGCAGCAAATATTGCAGATTGGATATACAGTGTAGAACCAAAGTTTCTCGCTACTCCTATCAGTTAGCTGGTTAAGCATACCAGATTTCGTTTTGAAAAATGAAAGTTAATTAGTATGGTTTACTTAACTTTTAAGCCTGAAGGCATTGTTATAGAGAATAACCTGTCACTGACGGATATGTTAAAGTTTATCCGGTGAGGGTAGAAAATCGAAGGGCGAGCCTTGGCGAGCCCTTCGATTTTCGTCCCGAACCGGATAAACTTTAACATATCTCGTCAGTGACAGGTTATTCTATTTTAGTATTTAGGAAAAGGGGAAACTGTAGGTAGTGGTAGGATAACACAAAAAATATCCGGCAACCTGTTTCACGGTCGTTTTAGCGGTTGGTGGCAGGATAAATATGTATTCAGTTGCAGAAAGAAAAGGGATATAGCTGCATTACTGTATTAAACAAGATGACTTTTGTTTCATTCATTGCAATTGAAGGGAATTTGCTGTAATTATTTCACTAACATCAGGACTATTTAACCCTATATTCCATAAATACGCCTTTCTATACCTCTATACCTCCTGTAGGAGCCATCTGATCAGGGTCTGCGGTATTTTCTTATGATATAATATGGATATGATTCTACAGTTTCTGCCATGGCCAAATATGCTTGTGTCCATGTTATTAATATCCATGATGTCATTTTTCCTTACATGAATATTCATGGAGTAAAGGGCTAATTAAGTAATGGTGTTGGGTTGAAGGTTACCCTATTCTGTGTAGTGTCTCAACAATGGGATATAGATAAATAAGTTACATCTAGACTAGAAGACTCCTTTAACCCAGTCCTCCATAAATACGCCTTTCTATGCCTCTGTAATAGTCACTTCTTGAAACCATTATGATAAATAGAGCATTTGCTCCATAGGAACAAATGCTCTATTTATCACAATGGTTTCAATACAACACAATACTAACATTTTCCTTTTCTCTAGTAAATGCTCCTTTGGGTAGATTCGTTCAAAGAGGTTGGGTCTAAAAATAGTCTATGGAGGAAAGGGTTAACCCTGTACTCCATCGGTTTTCATGTAAGAAATAATGAAATCATGAATATTAATTAGATTAATTTTTATAATGGCATCTGAACACAGGCAATTTTGCCATGGCAGGGACTGTGCAATCCGATATATGTTATTCTATAAGCAAACAGAGCAGACCTTAATCAGATGGCTTTGGAAGGAGTTGTCTGATCTGTGGTTACTCTGTTAAAAAGGCGTTAAAACTTTTATCTATGGGGTAAACGGTTGTGAGCTTTTTTTATCAAGATCTTCACACTTTGCATTACTTATTATGTTCCAAAGGTCATATTGGCAAACCATATATGTATGAAACATCCTTCAAAATGAAAATAAAATTAATTCAAAATACATACAATGTACATGTATTTGTGTGAATTAAGTAAGAAATATGAGTTTAAATGGGTTACTTTCTTGCATATTACAGGATGAAGAGTGAACCATACGAGGAGTTGATCCATGATCTCATTAAAAGTGCCAAAGTTCTTGATCATTCCAAAGATCCTTGTACTAAGGACTTTATTCCCAAAACAGAGGTAAAACAGATAAAAGTACTTATTAAAAATCCCTTCTCTCATGAATATTCATTTAACCCTTTCCCTGTTCTATATTTAGGCCACATTTCAATACCTACCGTATATCTCCGGTCATAAGTCGAAGTTTTCAGACCCAAAAATCACCTTCAGAAACCTGTCTCGACTTATGGCTGTATCCTAGCCAGGTTTAGAAAAAAAAAGTTGAGCAAAAATCAAAACAGAAGTTCAATTTTCAATCACGAAACTTACGACACTCCCTTGAATAACACTTCCAGTGAACAAGTTCAAAACCATGTTCTCCTTTGAAAATTTGCCACTTCAGCATGCTACATAGATAGAATAACGATTTTTTGTGTTGAAACTGATATTTGTGCTGTTTATTATGATTATAAAGTCCATTACTATGCCTTTGGAAATAATTTGAAACTGCCAGCGTTCCTACTGACTATTGCAGAAAATGGCGCTCACTTTATACAAGGGAGGCAATTCTGTTGATGTAACAGCATCAATATCTTCATTGAAATGAATGGTGCAATCACTTTTTGCATGTTTTTGTAAGCTGTTTCAGATTATCTAATTTTCTCTCAATATCATCACTATTTAACTAGTTTTAATGTAAAAACTCTGGAAGTTTGACAAACTGTGAACCTTCGTCAATCATTATAAAGACAAATAAAGGAAAGTGACTTCATAGGGTCAAATAATTTATTTCAATGTTTGGCAGTATTTATGTGCGAATTTTCACACTCTGTTTCTAACAAAGAAGATGGCCATCTATACAGGTGTCATAATCCAGTAAATGTGCATATACACATGGAATGGACTAGAATTACTATGGATTAAATTTTGACAAATGAAAATACAGCTTGATTTATACCAGCCAATGAAAATGCGAGGGTCTCTGTGGTAAAATAAGGTGATAAAAGGTGTCATGTATTGCCATCACCAATCAAGATAAATTGCCCTCGAGCTGTCTAAACAACAATAATAATATTCTGCACACTGACAGAGGACCGCTGATAGACATCCAAAATAATTTTTCTGCAACGTCAGATATATTTGTATAACAAATCTAAAGCAAATACAGTTACTTCCCTTGGATAATTGCAGCCTTTTGTAAACACTGAACAAACGTGACAGTTAAGCCAAATATGTTTCGAAATATTTATAAACTTTGATTATAAACTGCTTCTTGACACTCACTGACAAATAATATACGTGTAACCAACGAACTTTGGAAATAGTTGCAAACTTTATATGATTTTTGTCTCAAACGCTACAGAACGATCTACGTGAAAAATATGACTCGACATATGAAAGGGTCAAGGTAAAATTCTTGGATCTGAGGGTCAAAACACCACCCCGACTTATGGCCTGACTCGCACTATGGCCGAAGATATACGGTACTGAATATTCATTAACCAAATAGTTACAAAGAAAAATGGATGGTGGAACATTGTAGGCAGTTTAGAAAGCAAAGAAACAGATATATCAAATTCTATTAGCAAACAGAGCAGACCCTGATCAGACGGCTCCTCTAGGAGCCGTCTGATCTGGGTCTACTCTGTTTGCAAATGCGTGAAAACACGTTTATATGAGGGGAAGGGGTTAACCCTTTCTTTCATATAAATGCCTTTTCACACACCTTTTCCCAATGTACCTTTTGAAGCTTTTGCAAAATAAAACTTGATCAGATGACTCCTGTAGGAGCTGTCTGATTAGGGTCTGCTCTTTTTGCTCATGGAATTATGCAGATCTGATTCTAAATCTCTGCCATGTTTTAAATATCCTGTGTTTATACATTGTTAAATACAGCAAATACATATTCATGAGAGCAATATTTTGTACTAGAATGTTCATCAGGAGCACCTTTCCTAACTGTTATGCTTTCTAGCTCTCTGTGGAGAAGGGTTAAGGAACTGGCTGTTTTCTTGTGGCAAACTTGTGCCTCACGTGTAGTGCTCATGATAAGCAGACCATTGCATACTGAATTCATGTACTAACAGTTGCATGACTGTATCATGGATTTCATTAATGTTAGCTGCCATATTGAATTTGGTTTTCGATAACATGTCATCAATTGCAGACTTCCTTTTCAGTGTAAAGCACTATCATTATGTGCTTTGCATATGCATATGACCCAGGTAAAGGGTAACATCAGATTATGTGTGTATGTGGATAGAATTCTTGATAATACCATTCTTGGTATGCCAAGTGATCTATTCATATTGGAAAGCAAAATCTTGCAAATGCTGGTATCAAATAGTGTAGGTTCTGGTATTATGTATTGTTCTTTTTGGTCTGGTTCTACGCAGTTTCCAAACCATTATAGTGTCATAGATACAGGGGTGTATTTCAACAGAGGTCCAGTTTCAAGAATAGCTCCTTTATTTCTTCACCAAACCCTCTACTGTGAATAGACTATTCCAAAGAGTGGTCATGGTATAGGGTTTGGTGGAGAAATGACGATTTTAGTATTTGAGTACATAGAGAATAATAGGTTAGTGCCGTAGATGGGACGCTTTATCCGACGAGGGGAGAAAACGTTCAGGCGAGGTTATAATATTTTTCTCTCCACTAACCTATTATTCGATTTATCCAGTCAATATAGTTAAATGTCTTTTTTATACTCATAACACTCTTGAAATAATTTACATTGAAAATGCAGTTTTTCGATCAACGGATCCCTCCCTTTTCACTTCCATTTAGACGTAAATAGATCAAATGAGCTACCGCAGAGGAATATAGTTTCGATACTTGCATTACTAGAAGGGAAACGTGGTTGAATTTGAAAAATAAGATGATTTGAATCGAGGGTCGATAAGTTATTTCAAAGAGACATGGTTATATTCTTTGGTCAAATTCGAGTTACGTAGTCTCGGTTTCTATTTTTAGATAGACCTAACGTCACTCATAAATCGATGGAACTGAACAGGCTATATTTAGGTCTATGTCTATCACCGCCCCTGTAAGAGTTTATCAATCAAATAATCATGAGAGTGAAAAGAAAACATTTACTATTTATCTGTCAATCTTTGCTTCCAGGTTTGATTTTATCAAAAACGGGTTTTGCCAGCGGTGGATTAAATTAATAAATCTGATAAATCAACTTCATTTTGTATGTGGCCTCAGTGGCGTAATCGGTAAGGGCGTCGTCTCTAGAGTGATAAGAATTAGTTTTTGTAGGATCAGGCGCGGGTTCGAATCCAGCTGTAGCCAATTATTTTTATTTTTTTCTCATTTGAATAATTCTTTTGGTGACCAAATAGATCTGTTAGATCTATTCCATCAACATGTTTATGCATATTTACAGAAAACTAAAATAGTTCCATGGTTATAGAATCATTACGCCTATCTACTAACCTAATAAACCTTCTACTACCGGAAGTAACCTAATAAACCTAAGTTTATTTGCACCCCCTTTATTATGTCACTAGAGAAGCCTGGTGACTGGATAAACACCTTTATCTGTAGCTCTGATTCCAGTTACTAAACACATCATTTCTCCACCAAACCATATGTTGTGACTGCTCATTACAATTGTGTTTTTGAGATGATTGTAAAGAGTTGTCACTACACAGGGTTTGGTTGAGAAATAAAGAATTTATTCCTGTAAAAAATTAAACTTACACATCTTTTTCGTGTCTCTTTTCTGATAGATATTCTTGATCTGTTTTGTTTCAGGATGATACCTTTATGTTATACATACAGATGAAAACTGACACAGATTTTGAAACCTGGAAAAGTTTAGCTAAGGTAAGCTGTGAAAGCAGAGATTATTAGCTTGTCTGTTTCGAAAAAAAGTCGAGCTATTGTGATCACTGGGTCGTAGTCGTCATCGTTGTCGTCAGCGGCGTGCAAAAACTTTAATGTAGCTCATTACTCGAAAAGTATAAGGGGTATCAACATGAAACTTCATAGGTTAGTAGATCTCATTGAGGGGAAGGCCCCTACATAAAAACCATAACTCTTGATTTCAAAATTTTTAATATAGCTAGACAAGCACCAAATCAGACGAGTGTTGGCGTCTTACGCGGCTCTTGTTTTTATGTTATTATGCTTTAGCAGGGTGACACTTAGGATTCACACTGTCACATTTGTTTTCCATCACACTTTCGTTTAATTGACATTATAATTTTAAGTCCTGAGTGATGACATATGTACACATGAAATTGTGATTTCATAAGGAAACCCAGTATACCCAGATCGGACAGCTTCTGTTGGAACCATCTGATCTTGGTCTATTCTGTTTGCAATAGTGTGAAAAAGTGTTTGCATGAGGGAAAAGGTAAATGTTGGTAATATTTTCACATATTTTTCAGTGTTACAATCTGTGGGATTTGGACGTAAGAGGTTTTCACAAGGTTTGTATTCAAACTATTGATAGTTCTTTATCCCTTTCAACCCCCTCTTAACCCTTTACTCCATGGATATTCATGAAAGAAATGACGACATCATGAATATTAATTAAATTAATACATGTATGTAAAATCGCATATTAACACATGAAATATTTGCCAAAACAGAATCTGTAGAATCAGATCTATATCATATCATAAGCACAAACAAAGCAGACCCAGATCAGACGGCTCCTATAGGAGCCATCTGATCTGGATCTGCTCAGTTTGCAAAGGCATAGAATAGCCTATTTCTGGAGTAAAGGGTTAAACTTAAGCTATCACCATAAAGAGGTCTATTTCGGGGACTGGAAGGCAGATGGTAGCTTTATCCAGTGGGAGCTTTGTCATCTTGCATTAACCCTTTTCTTCATGAATATTCATGTAAGAAGTAATAACATCATCAGTATTAATAAGATGAATTGTTATAATAGCACATGGACACTGAAATACTTGACCATGACTGTAACAGTAGAATAGCATCTATAATGTTCCATAAGCAAACACAGTAGATTAACCCTTTCCTCCATAAATATGCCTTTATACGCCTCTGTAAAAGTCACTTTGTGAAACCATTGTGATAAACAGAGCATTTGCTCCATAGGAGCAAATGCTCTTTTTATCACAATGGTTTCAGAACTACAAATTCAAAAAATGTCCTTTTCTCTAATTAATGCTCCTTTTCAGTAGATTTATTCAAATAGGTTGGATCTAAAAATAGCCTATCAGGGAATGGGTTAATTGAGTAAACACTAATGTTAACTCTTTCGTTGCCAATGTCACATCTGTGATTACCTATGCAAACAGTTTGGATCCAGATGAGACACCAAGTCACTCAGCATCTCATCAGGATCCAGACTATTTGTTACTGTTAATTAATTAATTGGTCACTTTAGATGGATTCTACAATAACTGTAACGTAGAACCTGTCTTAAGCGGCCATCAAAAAAGGTTATTTATAGGTCTGTAATGCAGGTGGTAGTGTAATTCAGGTTAAAAGTAATGCAGAAAGCTCCTATAGGGGTTAGCTGCATTACTTTTGATTCTTCTTACACAGTTTCTTTCCTAAACTTGATTTAGTGTGAGCGGTAATATTTGGTTCAGATGAGATACATACTAGGTGTGACAGATGAGACACATGTACATACTTGGTGTGACAGATGAGATACATACTTGGTGTGACAGATGATATACATACTAGGTGTGACAGATGAGATACATACTAGGTGTGACAGATGAGATACACACTAGGTGTGACAGATGAGATACATACTAGTTGTGACAGATGAGATACATACTAGGTGTGACATTTGGATGACTGTAACCCTTTCCTTCATATAAATTCATTTTCACACATTTGCAGACAGAGTAGACCCTGATCAGACTACTCCTGTAGGAGCCGTCTGATCAGGGTCTGCTCTTTTTGCCAATGGAATTTTATAGATCTTTTCTTCACTTTCTAAAATAGCTACAATGTTCCACCTTCCATGTTTCATTATAACTATTTTGTCATTAAATATTCAGTGGATATTGAAATTTGAATTAAACATAGAAAAGGAAAAGTGTTAAAATTATTTCTGCAGTTTGGAAAGTGTTAAATGTTCATATTTTCACTGTCAACTTTGTGTTCATATGAACAAGTTTTAAGACAAAAATAAAAGAACTATAAAGATGGAGGGTAAGATTGAAATTCTATCATGTTATTATTATATTCTTTCTTGCTTTCCAGAGTATGTGGCGGCAATTCCATGAGGGAAAGCATTTAGTCATTGTTGGGGTTCCAGCGTCTCCATATTCGTAAGTTGTCCATAGTCTTGTATCAACTTATACAAGACCTGCTTATAAATTGTTTCTGAGTTTTGCAATTAGTTTATTAACCAGAGACTGTAAAATCAGATCAGTATAATTCCATAACAAACAGAGCAGACCCTGGTCAGATGGCTCCTACAGGAGAGGGCCTACACTGTATGCAAATACATGAAAATGCAATTCTATCATGTAAAGAGTTATAAGAAAAGTGAATTGGAGTATGATGTGTATAAATTGAGTCAAATTAAACCTTTAATGAAATATATTCAGTTTATAGGACATAGGAAGTAAAAACTGGAATTTTACTGGAACTATTAACTCACTCCTTCATATAAACGCAAGTATGCATTTGCATACAGAGCAGACCCACATCAAACGTCTCCTACAGGAGTCATCTGATCAAGGTCTGCTCTGTTTGCATGTGGCATTATCTAGATCTGATTCTACAGTTTTTGTCAAAGCAAAAACATTCCTTAAAAAAATTACATTATAAAAATTCAGCTAATAAATATTCATGATGTCATAATTTCTTACATGACTATTGAACAAGGAAATGGTTTATAAGAGAATTGACTCTATTTTCAGAAAATTCAAACCAGAATCGGTTACACCAGTTTATATGCCAGAGAAGAAAGAAAATGCTGAAGCATGATCTTGAATGAATGGTGGTGATCTTAGACCGTGCCATTTGGAGAAACCTTCCTGCCATACATACATTACTCAATGTTCCAGCCTTATATTGCTGGATCATCATCATTACTATGAATGCTTGTATTCAATTTTAGAGGTTGTCCACATTGTCGTTCATTTCATAGACATGAAAATACTGTAAAATCCCTCTGAATCAAATTAGCATTAATGCCAATCTGTATTCTGCTTAATGCAGGTAAAAGGCTGCTTAATGCTTAATGCAGGTAAAAGGCTGCTTAATGCTTAATGCAGGTAACAGTCATGCAGAAAGCTCCCAATGGAGCTTTCTATGTGGCTTTCATTCTGTATTAAGCAGCCACCTGTCTAAAAACATCTACATTCTTCTTTACTAGATTTCTGGTTGAGAGAGGTTTTACTGTAAAATATCACTCTTGTGACTGGTTTCAAGTGACTCACTTATTCAAGCTCAAATTCACCATATTGTAGACTGTAATATAAAAGTAACACTTCAAGACTCTTTGACAGACCCCAGGTTTTAATCAATGCATATTTTATGGGATCTCAAAGTTTTAAAACCAAGTCCCAATGTTATAAAATATTTTGTTTGGGTCTGGGTATATTCTTAAGCATCTGATTGGTCAGATTTTGAGTTTAAATCAAAATCTGACTAATGAGATACTAGTTAATGAACTCAAAACTTATATAAGGCTTCCAATTTTTGTGTAATTACACATTGTAAAAGGCTTTTGCTTAGTACAACGAACATTACACACATGTAAATGAAATGCTAGAACTCTTTACTCCATAAATGAACCTTTCTATGCCTTTGCAAACAGAGTGGACCCAGATCAGATGGCTCCTTGCAGGAGTCATCTGATCAGGGTCAGCTCTGTTTGCTTATGATATGATATAGATATGATTCTACAATTTCTGTTATGGCCAAAAATTCCTGTGTCCATTTGCTATTTTAACAAATAATCTAATTAATATTCATGACCTCATTATTTTTTATATGAATATTCATGGAGTGAACAGTTAAAATACAGATGTCATACATTTAAAACTTTTGTGAATTTGTTAAATTATAAATCAAACTTTCAGATTAAGTTTTCCTTGTTCAACAGAAAGTGCAATTTCATGAAGTGACCTTTACGTGAAAGTTTATATTTAAAAATTGTTGTAATTATATCTAACTGTTTATGTTAGTGCTTTAATAGTGAACATGAGCTGTATCATGAGAAAAGATGTCTTTGGTCTTTCAAACAGTGTAGATCCAGATTAGTTATTGTGACAGAGATGATACTTCTGTTCAGGATATCTACACCGTGAGCAGTCACCGTATTTGACCCTGACCAGACCACATTTCAGACACATCGGCTGGTCAGGGTCTACATTTTTTGCATCAGACAAGACTCGCAAAGACATATTTTTCGATCGAGTGGAAATTATTACGAAAGCTTTATTGCTATATATCATGTTGAATTGTGAGCTTGCCTATATAGACTTTAGCTTTATATTAAGCATATACATGTACATATTGATCATATTGAATGAGGGCTGTTCCATTTAAATGTGTATGGGGGTGCAGGAAGGCACTTTCAAATTTGGCCACCCACCCATAGAAGTTTTTTACTAATGCACAAACGAAATAGTATCATTTTTGCAGCGAAACCCACCCATGCATAGCTGTTTTTAAAGTGCCTTCCTGCCAACCCCCCCCCCCCCCTTTAAATGGCACAGCCCTGAGGGAAAAAGGTTTGACATTTGTAACCAGTGTAAACCTGGATGAGACAGCTCCTAGAGAGCCCTCTGGTAGGGATCTGTACGGTGTGTCATTCAAATTCATGTAGCAAATTCAAGTCTTTCATATTAGATGGACTCTATCATTAACCCATTCCCCCATAGACTATTTTTAGATGCAACTTCTTTGACAGACCAAAAGTCGTTAAAAGTTGGTACTAGCAGCTCCCTTGTCTACGCTCGACATTAAAGGTGTAGTTCTAGGACTGGTCGGCCCGATGTCAGGATAATGTGACTGGGTGGGGTGCCCTTGCCATGTACCTGTGGCAGGGGTATTCCAGTGAGGCAGCACTATAACTTGTCTCATGCGGGTGCCGTCTGCAAATAACTATAATACTGTTGGTCGGACGTAAAACCCAACTCACTCACTCACTCTTTGATTAAATCTACCAAAAGTAAGCGTTTACTAGAGGAAAGGAAATTTTCAGGATTGTGTAGTTTTGAAACCATTGTGATAAATAGATCATTTGCTCCTGTGGAGCAAATGCTCTATTTATCACAATGGTTTCATAAAGTGACTTCTACAGATGTGTCAAAAGGCGTCAATATGCAGGAATGGGTTGAACACTGATCATTTCACTTGGAATATTCAGCATTTAAATGGTTAACCATTTGTTTCATATAAATATCTTTTCACGCCTTTACAAACAGAGTAGACCCAGATTAGACAGCTCCTGTACAAGTGGTCTGATCAGGATCTGCTCTGTTTAATTATAGAATTTCATTGATCCAGATTCTACAAGTTTTATCCAAGACAAAAATTCCCATGAAGTGATCAATTCATGCTTAACCCTTTCCTCCATAAATAAGCCTTTATACGCCTCTGTAAAAAAATCACCTATTGAAACCATTGTGATAAATAGAGCATTTGCGCCTATAGGAGCAAATGCTCTATGCATCACAATGGTTTTAAACTACAAAATTCTAAAAAAAATCCTTTTCTCTAGTTAATGCTCCTACAGGAGCCATCTGATCTGGGTCTACTCTGTTTGCTGAAGTATAGAAAGGCGTATTTATGGAGTAAAGGGTTAAAAGAACCCTCAGGGTCAAACCATTTACATGTATGTTGCTACTGTTAACTTGACCAAAAACTACTAATTGGGAACATTATGAATTACAGTAAAATCTCGATTATTCGAACACTTAAATACGTATTATTATTGATCTTTTAGATGGGTGGCAGCTTAATGCATGGTGAAAGTCATGCAGAAAGCTCCTCTAAGAGCTTTCTGCATGACTTTCGCCATGCATTAAGCTGCCACCTGCCTAAAAGGGTCCAAGTTCTTTTATACAGAAAATTCGAATAATCGAGATTTGACTGTATCTATGTTAAGTTTAACCCTTCACCTAATGAATATTCATGTAAGAAAAAATGAAATTATGAATATTTGTTGACTGAAATTTTACAATGGCATATGAGCACAATGTTTTGTGGCCCTGGAAGAAACTGAAGAATCACTTCTATAGTATTTCATAAGCAAGTGGAGCAGACCCTGATCAGACAGCTTCCACAGGATCCATCTGATCTGAGCCTCTGTTTGCAAAGAGGAGCTGTCTGATCTGGTTATTCTCTTTTTGCAAAGGCATGATCAGGCCTCTATATAGGTAAAGGGTTAAGATGTATCATCAGGAGTATGTTACAAACTGTTTACAGTCATTGTTATATATACATGTACATGTACTCACCTAGCTATTCTAAGCATTTGAATGCAGTAAACAGTAAAACACTCTGCGACCACCCAAAAACTGCAACTACCTCAATGTTACAGACAAATTACAACAAAAAGGGAAATAGGTGGCATAGTGTTTCACAAACACATCTTGTTCATTCTTCATTTTATTGATCATTCACTCCAACAAAAGACAACATCGTTCTTAGGTGAATTATTCAAAGATTTAGTAGCACTCAACGTACTCAACCTGACTTCTGTATTAATTAACCCTTTCCCTGTTCTCTATCTAGGCCACATTTTAATACCTACTGAATATTCATTAACACAATAGTTATAAAGAAATGTGAAAGGTGGAACATTAGCAAATAGAACAGACCCTGATCAGACGGCTCCTCTAGGAGCCGTCTGATCTGGGTTTACTCTATTTGCATATGCGTGAAAACACGTTATATGAGGGAAAGGGTTAATTTAAAGGTAGATTGATCTCGATGAGGAGAAGTGCAGTGCACAAGAATCATCACTCTCTTTTGCATGATTTAGGAGTTATTGCCCTTTGTTATTTTTCATGCTTAAAATTTGTCTGCTGTTTGGGAGCCTCCATCGGTTCTACCGATTCTCTTGTTTAGGGGTTTTACATTATTGTATGATTTTAGCTGACAGGGGTATATATTGTGTTCAAATGTGATATTGCCATTCAGACTATTATTTGTTATTGTTTTTATCTTACCTGACTAAATTCTGAGAACGAGCTACATGTATTGTGATTGCTTGTCGTCCGTCATCCATTCACTTTTCCTATGACAATTCCTCTGAAACTACTGACAGTAACTTGATTACACTTTACAGAAATATTCCTCTCATGGTCTCCTTTTAAAAATTGTTCAAAGAATTCCATTTCATGTAAAATTCTGGTTGTCATAGACTCGTGGCAACCTGAAGTGGGGTTAATTTTGCTTATAATTATGGCTAATGTGGTGACCCTCTACTAATACAGTAAAACCTGCTGTTATTCTTAAAAAACTAAAGCTGCCATGGGGTACATTTGTTGCTGTTTCCTAACCCTGTAACCAATACATACATCTATGCCTTTGCTAACAGAGTAGAGATAGATCAGATGTCTCCTGTAGGGACTGTCTGATTAGGGTCTGCTTATGATATAATACAGATATGATTCTACAGTTTCTATCATGGCCAGAACTTTGTGTCCTTGTACTATTATAACAATTAATCTAATTAAACTTCAGATGTCATTTTTATTTCTCACATGAATATTCATGGTTTAAAGGGTTAAACAATGGACCAATATTCTTATTTACACAATAGAGTACATGACCTGTTGTCCCTGGTGAGCAATACAGACTATCATAGCCCTCATGCTTATGTTTTAACCCATTCCCACTTAAGCTATTTTTAACCTAACCACTTTGAAAATAATCTACCCAAAAGGAGCATTTTCTAGAGAGAATGATTTTTTTTAGAATTGTGCAATTTTAAAGCCATTCTATTTATCAGAATGGTTTCAAAAAGTGACTTTACAGAGGCATCAAAAGGCATCAGTATGTGGGAATGTTTTTATGAGTTTTTTTTTATATAGAAAGCTCTAATTGTGGTATTGATATGAGCTTGTTACTAGCAGAGCAAATTGTTAGTGGCTCTACAGATTTCAGCAATTTTGTATGCACTGAATTATTGGAATGAAACTTATTATTTAGAGTTTCAATAATGGATTTGCAGTAACTTTATTCTAGGCCATAACTTTTGAGGTAGCCCTATTAACCTTAACCCTCATATAAAGGCATTTTAACACATTTGCAAACAGAGTAGACCCAGATCAGATGACTCCTATTAGAGCCAACTGATCAGGGTCTGCTCTGTTTGCTAATGGAATTTGGTAGATCTGTTTCTTTAGTTTCTAAATTGGCTACAGTGTTCCACCGTCGAATATTCAGTAGGTATCGAAATTTGGACTAAATACAGAACAGGGAAAGGATTAATCCTGTGCATGCTAGTGGCGAATTCTATAATTCTATAAGCAGTTTTGATCCAGATTAGATGCTGGATGACTTAACAACTCATTATGATTAAAACTGGCACATTTTGAAGAAAAAAAAACACAATGGAGAAGATATACATTTAGAAATAGTAGCAGACCGCAATTTTGCAGATGAAAATTGCTTAAACTGAGACGAGTCTCACATGTTCACTTTGACAAGAACCACAATAGATAGAAGAGTCTTACTCCAAGGTGATCACTTACTGAAAGTGACCACTTTACCATTTGTAGGAGTCTTATCAAGTGACTTGTTTTTATAGCAAGTCAAAGACAGAACTTTCTGCATTACTGTAGTTTTGTACTATATATATGTCTAAAAAAACCTACCCCTTTTTGTTAGTAAATGCTCCTTTATAGTAGATTGGGTTTAAAAGTAGCCTAGGAGAGAAGGGTTAAAAAACACTCCCAAGTGCTTAATAAGAAAGATTTTACTTTTATTCATAATTTGTTGTTGATTTTTGTTTTGTATAGATAAACAATTATGTAATTTTTATTTTTAACCCTTTACTTCACATACAATTATGTGGCATTAACCCTTTCCCTCATATAAACCAAAGGTGCCCGACGCATGCTTGGACTCACCCACGGAACCTCCCCCCCCAAAAAAAAAAAAAAAAAAGAAAGAAAAAAAGAAAAGAAAATGTGATCGAAGTATGTAAAACTAGCCTTTTGAACGGATGCGACAAGTTTGCTGTGACCCGGCTCATAAACTATTCGATATGCAACTTGACTACTACTTCCGGGCCACAGCGAAATAGCCACCTCCGTTCAAAACGAAAGTAGGAGAAAGAAAACTGGCGTCTCGTAGCAGACTGGAAATAGCCAGCATCGTTTTAACTGCGGTGAGTTGAATGTTTTTCGAATGTGTTTCAGCATAATTCGCGTTTTTGTTGAAAAGTTTAACGAATACAGATCCCCCTATATACTTCTATGCATCCTGGCGGGAGTCACATCGTTTCGCTCTAGCGTATTTTCAAATTCGCGGTCTTGCAGTGACAAGGGCGGAGCAATATTTATGGAAAGCACTAACTGTGCCGCTTAGCATATGGAATTTGGAACAGATCAAGACCAAAATAATTGAAATCGGTGTTGAATTTGCTTTGCTGTAAGACTTTGAAAAACATGACTGTTGTATTTTCCGCCGCTGATCTGATGTAGTTAGGTACCTTTCAATACATATATAGACCCGAAAGAAAAAAAATTCCGGGTCGTGTTTTTCTTGTTTTTCGGAGTGGTTTAAGGTTCAAATAGATAGTTTTAGGCTAGTTTACATACTTCGATCCCTTTTTATGCCCCCAAAGGCGGGCATATAGTAATCGCATTGTCCGTCCTTCCGTCTGTCCGTCTGTCCGTCCGTCCGTCTGTCCGCACTCACCAAAGGGTAGTTCGTGACTTTTTCTAACTAGTCGCACAAGTAAAATCATTAACCTGGCCATCTCTTGTGACATTAACCTGGCCATTTCTTGTGACATTAACCTGGCCAGTTGTGGGACATAGGGTTAGGGTTAGGGTTAGCTTCCAGATCATTCTTTTCCAAAGTTAGAGCCAAAAATAGTTTTTCTTGTGGGACTAGTCCCACAAGAAAAGATCAAAGGAAAAAGTCACACAACTACCCATTTGTTAGCACGTCCGTCCGTCCGTCTGTCCTTCCGTCCCAAATTCGTGTCCGGTCTGTAACTTCTTCATCTATCAATGGATTTCAATATAACTTGCCACAAATGTTCACCAGACAAAGACGATGTGTCGCGTTCAACTCCCAGGTCCATGGGTCAAAGGTCAAGGTCACAGGGTACAATTACTTTGTCACAAATTTTGTGTCCGGTCTGTAACTTCTTCATCTATCAATGGATTTCAATATAACTTGGCACAAATGTTCACCACACAAAGACGATGTGTCGCTTTCAACTCCCAGGTCCATGGGTCAAAGGTCAAGGTCACAGGGTACAATTACTTTGTAACAAATTTCGTGTCCGGCCTGTAACTTCTTTATCTATCAATGGATTTCAATATAACTTGGCACAAATGTTCACCACACAAAGACGATGTGTCGCTTTCAACTCCCAGGTCCATAGGTCAAAGGTCAAGGTCACAGGGTACAATTACTTTGTCACAAATTTCGTGTCCGGTCTGTAACTTCTTTATATATCAATGGATTTCAATATGATTTGGCACAAATGTTCACCAGACAAAGATGATGTGTCGCTTTCAACTCCCTGGTCCATGGGTCAAAGGTCAAGGTCACAGGGTACAATTACTTTGTCACAAATTTCGTGTCCGGTCTGTAACATCTTTATCTATCAATGGATTTCAATATAACTTGGCACAGATGTTCACCAGACAAAGACGATGTGTCGCGTTCAGCTCCCTGGTCCATATGTCAAAGGTCAAGGTCACAGGGTACAATTACTGGTTTATCTGTGAATGGATTTCAAAGGAACCTGGCACAAATGTTCACCACACAAAGACGATATGTCAACTCCCTGGTCCATGGGTCAAAGGTCAAGGTCACAGGGTACAATTTTTGGGGGCATTTGTCACGTGACTGTGACATCTCTTGTTTTGTTTTGTTTGGGTTTTTTTTTGGGGGGGGGGGGGGGTGTCCATTGGTGAGTCCAAGCATGCGTCGGGCACCTTTGATATAAACGTGTTTTCACGCATTTGCAAACAGAGTAGACCCAGATCAGATGGCTCCTAGAGGAGCCATCTGATCAGGGTCTGCTCTGTTTGCTGATAGAATCTGTTTGCTAATAGAATCTGATAGATCTGTTTCTTTGCTTTCTAAAATGTCTACAATATTCCACCTTCCATATTTCGTCATAACTATTTTGTTAATGAATATTCAGTAGGTATTGAAATTTGGAATAAACACAGAACAGGGAAAGGGTTAAATGCCTTTGCAAATAGAGTAGACCCAGAAGTTCTGGCAGAACCTGAAGGAGCTGCTGTTTGATCTGGGTCTGCTCTGTTTACCTATGGAATAATATAGATCTCATTCTGCAGTTTCTGTCATGGCCAAAATTCTCTGTGTTCATGTCATTATAAAAAATATATACATGTAATTTACATCCGTAATGTCATTATCTCAGAATGAATATTCATGAAGCAAAGGGTTAAACTGTTATAATGAGGGCCAGACTATATTGTTGAATCATGTACATTTGTACATTTATATTATTACCTATATTATGATAGCTATGATTGTTATTTAATTGAGTACTTAACCCTTTACTCAATAAATACACTTTTCTACACCATTGCAAACAAAGAAGACCTAGATCAAGTGCTTCTGTAGGAGCCGTCTTATCAGGGTCTGCTCTGTTTGCTTATGAAATAATGTATATATCATTCTACAGTTTCTGCCATAGCCAAATATTCCTGTGTCTATGTGCCATTATAAAAAAAACTATCTAATTGAACTTCATGATATGATTATTTCTTACATGAATATTCATGGAGTAAAGTGTTAAGAAAGTGTTACTGAGTGTGAAAATAAACTAGTTTTTGTCTGATTCATTTACATTAGATTTCATAAAGAGTACAAAATCAGCAATGCAGGGGCTTGTTATAGTCTGCACTGTTTAAACTCCCAAAGTAACATTTTCTTGTTATGTTAGGTCCAGATAAGATGTGTAAATTAAAACATTTTTAAGAATAATTTCTTCATTTCTCCAACAAACCCTATGTTGTGACCACTCTTTAGAATCGTCTCTTAAGAAATGTAGCTCAACATTTTGAAGGTTGTATAAGTAATATCTTCATGATAATAAGTTCATGCCATTAGCATGTCTAAATTCAAGTTTATCTTATATCTATTAACCTTTTACTCCATAGATATGCCTTTCTACCACATTGCAAACAGAGTAGGCCCTGATCAGACGGCTCCTATTGGAGCTATCTGATCAAGGTCTACTCTGTTTGCTCCTGGAATAATATACATGTAGATCAGATTCTGCATTTTCTGCAATGGTGAAAAACATAATGTTCATAATGCTATTTTGAAAAAAAATCATCTAATTAATATTCATGATGTCATTATTTCTTACATGAATATTCATGGGGTAAAGGATTAACTACTATTTGTATGTTACTTAACACTTTTAACCCTTTCCTCCTTAAATACGCATTTCTACGCCTCTGTAAAAGTCTCTTTTTGAAATCATTATGATAAATAGAGCATTTGCTCCATAGGAGCAAATGTTCTATTTATCATTATGGTTTCTAAACTTCAAAATTCTAAAAAAAAAAATCCTTTTCTCTAGTTAATGCTCCTTTTCAGTAGGTTCATTCAAAGAGGTTGGGTCTAAAAATAGCCTATGGAGGAAAGGGTTAAAACCAAGTCATAACTTGTATCTGCAAAAAGTTGTCATCTGCTACAATTCTTAGAGTATTTGTATTATAAAAAGAGTGTCTACAGGTTCAAACAGTTTAGATCCTGATGAGATGCCAAATCACTTGACATCTCTTCTGGATCCAGACTGTTTGTAAAGGTTGTCACAAGTTAGTCAGTAGTGATGAAAGGGTGAAAATATATTAAGGCCTTTCTTGCCAAATTGATGTTACCTCTTGACTTTATTGACTATGAAGTTACTTGTCCTATCACATGACATGAACTCTTTCCCTCATACAAACACTTTTTCGTGCCTTAGAAAACAGAGTAGATCTAGATCAGACGGCTCCTCTAGGAGCTGTCTGATCAGGGTATACACAGTTTGCTTAAAGAGTTATGTAGATCTGATTCTATAGTTTCTGCCATGGCCAAAGCATCTTGTGCTTATAAACAATAATGAAAACTCATCTAATTCATATTCATGGTGTTATTATTTCTCACAAAGATGTTCGTGAGGTTTCCATCATATATACACTTTTTCACGCATTTGCAACGGAGTAGACCCAGATCAGATCAATCCTGTAAGGTTAAATACATTGGAATTAAATGATATTTATAATTGGGGAAGACTTGTATGAAGATTCATCAAGTGAAGGGTTGACACAGCTCGAAATGTTTTAACTAATCCATTCCCTCCTAGACTATTTTTAGACCAAACCTCTTTGAATTAATCTACCAAAAAGGAGCTTTAACTATAGAAAAGGAAACTTTTAGAATTGTGTAGTTTTGAAACCATTGTGATAAATAGAGCATTTGCTCCTATGGAGTGAATGCTGTATTTATCACAATGCTTTCAAAATTTGACTTTTACAAAGGTGTTTATATGAAGGAAAGGGTTAAATATAATATAAGGAAATTTATTGCCTGACAGATTGTAGTGAATGAAATATGGGTGAAGTTTATTTGCAAAGGTGCATTAAGACAGTATTATCAAGTAAAAGGTTAAACAATAGAGTGGTTTCATATGGCATTGCCATATTTTCTAAACTTAACCCTTTACTCCGTAGATATTTATGTTAGAAATAATGACATGTAATTGAATTTTTATAGTGGCATATGAATTAGGGAATGTGTAACCCAGCCAAAAAAATGCAGAATCTGATCTTTGTTATTCCATAAACAGAAACAGGGGTTGTCAGATCTGGGTCTACACTGTTTACAAAGGTGTGGATTTGGAGTAAAGGATTAAATAATGGTCTCCTTGAATGTTGAAATCATATGGTGTAATGGTTCAATTCATGATTTGTTCGTTTCAAAGTAATATTGCATGACCAAATTCAGAATTGGTGCTGTTGAAGATGTTTCATTTCGTTATTTAGCTTGACAAACTGTTTTCTCTTAACCCTTTCCCTGTTCTATGTCTATTCCAAATTTGTGTTTATTCCAAATTTGAATACCTACTGAATATTCATGGACAAAATAGTTATAATCAAATATGGAAGGTGAAACATTGTAGCCATTTTGGAAAGTAAAGAAATAGATCTATCAAATTCCATTAACAAACAGCATACCCTGATGAGACGATCTGGGTCTACTCTGTTTGCCAATGCATGAAAACACATTTATATGAGGGAAAGGGGTAACCCTTTACTCCTTGAATATGCCTTTCTACACCTTTACAAAGAGAGTAGACCCAGACTCAGGGTCGGCTCTACTTGCTATTGATATAATAAAGATATATATTTCAACAGTTTTTGTGCTGGTCAAATATGCTCCTTTCCCACCACATTTGAATGTTTTACTCTGCACTCTAGTGACAAATTTGTGATAATCTATGCAAACAGTTTGGATCAAGGTGAAACATTGATTAGATTGACCTCTCACCAGGTTCAAACTGTTTGCCTCTGATTGTATTTTTTTTAAGAAAATTGGGAGAAACTTACAATGTACAGTAAAACCTCTCTATAACGATCACTTAATTACATCAAATATTTGTGTTAAAGGCAGGTGGATGCTTAAAGCAAGGTGAAAGTAAAACAGAACGCTCCTATAGGAGCGTTCTGTTTTACTTTCACCTTGCTTTAAGCAGCCACCTGCCCAAAATACCAACTAAACACAATTTAGTGGTCGTTATAGAGATGTTTTACTGTATATCTGAGAAATTTGCTTACAACAGTTACCAAGTGCACAAATTGTTAAAATAGGCACTGTAGAAGACCTGAATCTGTGCTTATAAAGCTTTCTAGTTGAGTCTGAGATTGTTCTCAAGTTTTTGATTGGTCAAAACCAGTCAAAAGCTGGAGAACAAACTCACTCAACTAAAAAGTTTTATAAGCATGGGCCCAGGTCTGTTTTTGAAGTTTCTGTAAAAGACAAATGTTTCCTTGTAGATGTGTAATTATAAAAATCAGTCCATTCAAGCAGTAATGAATTCTTGAATTAATATTCATGGAGGAAATGGTTAAAATGAAATAAAAATGATGCAAAAACTGACATTTGCTAAATAGCCTGATGTTTATGCTTCTTTGTGTTAGGGTTGTATTGTTTTTCAGAAAGCCAAAACATATCATGATTGCCCAGTGCCTTGCCCTAGAGCCTATTTTTACAGTGCTAAGACTGTTCTACAATAATGATTGTGATTGAAGATGGTTTCTATGGTAATTAATGAGTGCAAACCTTTATGGTTTTTGCATTGTAATCCAAGATATTGTTTGTTAGATGAAGTATGTACATGTATGTATAGTATCTATATAAAGTTTAAGTTCACCCTTTCCCGCATACAAAGGCTTTTCCATACCTTTGCAAACAGAGTAGATCTAGATCAGACAGCTCCAGCAGGGTCTGCTCTGTTTGCTAATGATATTATAATAGGTCTGATACTAGTTACCTACTACCAATACCAAAAACATCATAATTATGTACATGTGCCATTATAAACCTTCAGCTAATAAATATTTATGATGTCATTATTTCTCATATGAATATTCAAGAGGGAAAGATTAACAAATTTATCCTTTACTCCATGAATATTCGTGTAAGAAGTAATGACATCATGAATAGTAAGTATCTGTATTTTTAAAATAACACATGAACATACAAAATATTTAACCAATACAGAAAGTGTAGAATTAGATCTGTATTATGTCGGAAGCAAATAGAGCAGACTGATCAGACAGCTCATACTGTTACAGGTCTCATCTGACCTGGGTCTGCTCTGTTTGCAAAGGTGTATTAATGAAGTAAAGGGTTAAATATTAATGAAAAATGCTTGCATTTTTGTGTCACCTGCCGAGAGGCAGTGTGTCACTTAGGGATCATTTTTCTGTTGTCTGTCCGTTACACTTTCTGTTTTTGGCTGTCATTTTTAAACTAATCATTATAGAGCTTTAAAATTTCACACATGGAACAAGCATGATGAGAGGAAGTGTCATGCACAAGGGCCTCAACTCTAGCATCAATATTTTTTGAGTTATTCCCCTTTTCCATATTAAAAATAAGTTTTTGTGTCAGCTGCGAGCAGGTGACACACGTGTTCCTCTGAACACTCTTGTTGTTTGTTGCAGCTAGAAACACATCGTTTTCCTACCAATTTGAAATGAATTAAATCTGGTAGTGCATATCAAGGGCTTGGTGCAAAACTATTCTAACTCCTTCACAAAGTGAAGGAGTTAGAATAGTTTTGCACCAAGCCCTCGATATAGTTTTGCTGTATTTTTACACTTAACCCTTACAATGCTGTTTTTTTTCTTCTAAAATTCAAACAGTTAAAGCTTTCAGTGAATACTTAGGTATTTTTCTAAAGAAAAGTATAACATGATTAACAGTGCAGACTGTAATGATTAATCTTCACTTGATGTTTATTCATGCATCAGTCTGCCCTTAAATATAGAAGAGGGACTTTTTTTGCCATGGTAAGGTGAATAGAGTTAGATCTGTAATACAGTAAAACTCTTTATAACGGCCACTAAATTGTGTTAATTAGTTGGTATTTAGGGCAGGTGGCTGCTTAAAGCAAGATGAAAGTATCCTATAAAGTTCCTATAGGAGCGTTCTGTTTTACTTTCACCTTGCTTTAAGGAACCACCCACCTTTAACACAAAATACTTGATGTAATTTAGTGTCCATTATAGAGAGGTTTTACTGTAATTATGCAAACAGAGAATACCCTAATCCGCCAGCTCCTGCATGAACTGTCAGATCTTGGTCTGCTCTGCTTACATAGGTGTAAAAAAAATAATTGTATACGGTAATCAAGCAATGGATTAAATATGTTCAGAAAATGTGATTCGCCAAGGATTTTGCCTGCATTAACCCTTTCCTTCATATAAATGCCTTTCCATGCCTTTGCAATCAGAGTTGACCCAGTCACAGCTCGGGCTGCTCCTGAAGGAGCCATCTGATTAGGGTCTGCTCTGTTTGCTTATGAATTTACACTTACATGGGGAGTTGAATAATAAACAGTGCAGACCCTCATCAGAGGGTTCCTGAGAGGGCCCTTTGATCTGGGTCTACACTGTTTGTATATGACAGTGCATAAGTGTCCTGCATTGAAAGGGTTGTTAGTCAAATATATACACCACTATTGCGACCAACTGTATTTTACATACATGTATGAGTGAATATGAATGCATTATCCATGCTTTAGTCCTAATACCTGTACTGTGAGGCTTTGAATGTCAATCGCCAAAAACAACGATCTGTTTTCATCCTTTACTCCATTAATACTCATATAAGAAATAATAATATCATGAATATCAATTAGATTATTTACAAAAGGGCATATTAATACAAGCAGTTTTTAGCTTTGGCAGAAAGTATTAGAACTACCGTATATCATTCCATAAGCAAACAGCAGAGCAGACCTTGATCAGGTAACTCCTACAGGAGTTGTCAAATCTTGGTCTACTCTGTTTACAAATGTGCTAAACAGTGTATTTAAGGAGTAAAGGGTTAAATTGAAATACATGTATAGTGTAGATATTTGTTAAACCATTTATAGATATAATATTGGCAATTTGATATTGTCCAAAATGCTGAAACAATGAATAAATATACAATATATACATATGTTGCCTTGTCTTTTGTGCCAGGGTATGGGTTGCCTTAGTTTAACCCTTTACTCCATAAATAAGCTTTTCTGCACCTTTTGTAAACAAAGAAAACCCAGATCAGACGTTTCCTATAGGGTAAATTTACAGAGCAGATAAGCATTAACTTTAGTATTTGACTGTTGTGTCCATGACTTTGAAGATGCTAGTCAAGTAACTGCATTGTCCCTTTGCTCCACTAAAGTCCCCTTTTTTGCATTTAACCTTTGGAATAAAGCTTTGAAACTTGTAACACATTTTCACCACCACAAACCTCATCTGTAGGCAAGAGTACATAACTCGTGTCAAGCATTTTGACAGAATTATGGCCCTTTTTAACTTAGAATTTTCGTTTAAGGTTTTTGTTAAAGTCCACTTATTTACATAACCATTTGAGATAAAGCTTAGAAACTTGGAACACTTGCTCACAAGCTGCATCTGTAGGCAAGAGTCATAACTCTGTCAAGCATTTTGACAGATTTATGGCTCTTTTTGAACTTAGAATTGTTGGTTAAAGTTTTTGTTAAAGTCCACATAATTACATATCCCTTTGAGATAAAGCTTTGAAACTTTGAACAGTTGTTCACCACTACAAGCTTTATATGTAGGCAAGAGTACATAACTCTGTCAAGCATTTTGACAGAATTATGGTCCTTTTTAACTTAGAATTTTCGTTTAAGGTTTTTATTAAAGTCCACTTATTTACATAACCCCTTTGAGATAAAGCTTTGAAACTTGGAACACCTGTTCACCATCACAAGCTGCATCTGTAGGCAAGATTGATAACTTTGTCATGCATTTTGACAGAATTATGTCCCTTTTTAACTTAGAAGTTTTGGTTAAGGATTTTGTTAAAGTACACTTATTTACATAACCCTTAGAGATAAAGATTTGAAACTTGGAACACTTGTTCACCACAAGCTTCATCTGTAGGCAAGAGTACATAACTCTGTCAATTTCTTTTTCATTAAAGAGTTCAAAGAGATCCTACATCCTGAATACTATTATAGATATTTTACTGAGACTTTGATTACTTGCTTCTAGTATTATTGGACACTATTTTAGTTCACTATCAAGCATTTTTACACTAACAATTCTGAGAATAGTCTGGCGTGCTGCCCTGTGACAGCTCTTGTTGAATGAGTTTTTCTTCCATTTTCTTCTCAATAAAAACAAGATCATAGTCTGCTTATACCATAGAATGCTTGCAAAGGACCTCACCGAGTTGCCCTCAGATTGTTGTTACCATTGGCACTTATCCTTTGAGATTACCATGCTGGAGTTGAACTCTTTCCTCCAAAGAGACACCTTTTGACATCTTTGCAAAGGTCTGCTCTGTTTGCTTATTGAATATTTAATGTCCGATTCTATGCTATTTGTAATAGCAGGCCTATTCACTTGTTTCATATAACAAACATAAACTATGAGTTAATAGAGGGTCAATACACATTTTCGGGCAATAACATCTCCAGTGTCCCAAGGTACTGTTGTGGTCCCAAGCCTGAAGGGCAAGGGCAAGAATAGTCCCAGGGGACACTGCAGATGCCATTGCCCAAATGTAGTATCGCTAATCTTGCATAAAAGCTTTCTTCTGCTTTCCTTTGTTCATTTAATTGTTCAACATACAACCAAAATGTTAAGCTACTTCTTTGATGGGTCATTAGATTTATGATGTTACTAGGGCACTGTTTTAACGCTGTACATAGTACTTGCATCCATTATTTACACAAGCCACTGCAAAGGTAAAATTAAAAGTAGTCACTTACTCACCTACAAAGAATGAGAAAGAGAATCACCTTTTAACCCTTTCCCTCATGGTTTTACATTTTCTACCAGTACAAAAAAATCCTATGTTCATAAAAATTATCCCATTATATAAATTCAGCTATTAAACAAATATTCATGGTGCCATTATTTCTTACATGAATATTCATCGGTTTGATCATTCAAGAACTGGCAGCGACTGACCAACAATTCAACTTCTTTTGAAGTGATTGCTTTTGGAGAGGTTTTATTGTTTAACCCTTTCCCTCATATACACGTGTTTTCACGCATTTGCAAACAGAGAAGACCCAACTCAGACGGCTCCTAGAGGAGCTGTCTGATCAGGGTCTGCTCTGTTTGCTAGAGGAATTTGAATAGTTCTGTTTCTTTGCTTTCTAAAATGGCTACAATGTTCCACCTTCAAGGTTTCATTGTAACTATTTTGTTCATGAATATTCAGTGGGTATTGAAATTTGAAATAAACATAGAACAGGGAAAGGGTTAAATACATAAGGTATATGGGACTATAACAGCACAATTTATGCAAGAATCAATGTAGGGGCAGAGCAATAATGGTCCACCATGAATATTCATGGAGTAATGTTATGAAACAGTTTTTTAATTTTTTGAAATGTTCACTGAGTTATGGTTCTCAGCTAGCTCATAATTGTACCTGCATTATGAGACCAAATCAGACGGCTCCTAAAGGAGCCGTCTGCTCTGGGTCTTCTCTGTTTGCTATTCTAATGAAATTTGAATCTGGGTCTTCTCTTTTTGCTAATGGAATTTGAAAGGTCTCTTTATTTTCTAAAATGGCTACAAAGTTCCACCTTCCATAATTTGTTGTAACCATTTTTCCACGAATATTCAGTAGATATTGAAATTTGGAATTAAATAGAACAGGGAAAGGGTTAACCCTTTACATTATGGAGACATTGTACTTTTGCTTCTACAGAAGCCGTCTGATCAGGGTCTGCTCCCTTTGCTTATAATTCTGCAATTTCTGACATGGTAAAAAAAGGTTTTCTTGAAACAATTATAAAGTTTCAGCTAATTAATATTTATTTGTTCTAACCTGAATATTCATTAGGTGAAGGGTTAAAGTAATTGGTGAACAAATATGGCGGTCTAACAGACAGGTGGCAGCCCCATGCAAAACTAATGTAACGCAGATCTTTTGGAAGATTTCTAAATTTCTCACATCCTGCATTAAGTGATAACCTTAACCCTTTCGCTCATATAAACACCTTTTCATGCCTTTACAAACAGAACAGACCCAGATTAGAGTGGTTTTACATTTTCTACCAGTACAAAAAAATCCTATGTTCATAAAAATTATCCCATTATATAAATTCAGCTATTAAACAAATATTCATGGTGCCATTATTTCTTACATGAATATTCATCGGTTTGATCATTCAAGAACTGGCAGCGACTGACCAACAATTCAACTTCTTTTGAAGTGATTGCTTTTGGAGAGGTTTTATTGTTTAACCCTTTCCCTAATATACACGTGTTTTCACACATCTGCAAACAGAGTAGACCCAGATCAGACGGCTAGGAGCCGTCTGATCAGGGTCTGCTCTGTTTGCTAATAGAATTTGATAGATCTGTTTCTTTGCATTCTAATATGTCTACAATGTTCCACCTTCCATATTTCTTTACAACTATTTTGTCCATGAAAATTCAGTAGGTGTTGAAAGTTGGTCTAAATATAGAACAGGGAAAGGGTTAATTTCTGTAACCATGAAGATTTCATGTGTTACTCAAAAGATAAGATTGAGGTGAAAGTTGCATGTATCTGTGGTTTAAAATCTTCCACCATCATTGACTGTTAAGAATATCAGTCTAATCACACAGGATAAAGTCAAATAAAAGACAACAATTTAATTTTGCATATCTAATGTATTTAATTTTCATTACATCTTACATCATATAATTTGTTAAAACTAGGTAACCACAGACAGCATGTTCACACCTAGATCAGACAATTCCACATCGAAAAAAAGAACTAAAAAACTCCCAGATAACTCAAACATGGGTGATCCTATGGTTCTTGCACATAATGCACCATCTACTCTTGACTAAGACATGTGTCAGATTACCGGGAAATTGCTCATACAAGAAAGATTATTTCCCAGACAATATCACACATGGATGCACACACACACACTTGACCGCAATTGCGGTTACTATGTCAGGCTAACTTCAGTGGGTTCAACAACAATAAAGTCTAGATACTGGGAAATGTATGATAAATATAGACGGGCATTAGAACCTTTTCCCTGTTGAATATTCATGCAAGAAATAATGAGATCATGAATATCAATTACCTGATTTTTTTTAAAATGGTATATGTACATTTGGTAGAAAGTGTAGTCAGATCTATTGGGATAGCAAACAGAACAGTCCCTGATCAGTCTGATCCTACAGGAGCCATCTGATCTGGGTCTATTCTATTGGCAAAGTCGTGAAAAGGTGTTTGTATAAGCGTCTTTTCACACAGAGAATACCCAGATCAGATGGCTCCTGTAGGAGCTGTCTGATCAGGGTCTGCTCTGTTTGCTTTTTACATAATATAGAAATGATTCTAGTTTTTGTAAAAGCGAAAAAACTCCCTTGCAAATTATAAATTATAAAAAATTCAGCAAATAAACATTCAAGATGTCATTATTTCTGATTTGAGTATTGAACAATAATATCAGCAACTAGACTGGGTTTTTGCAAGAAATAAAATAATTCGATAGATCATTAAACCTTTTATCCACAGCTCTGGTTATATCCTTTTGCTGTAATTTACATCAACAGCTCAGAGCTGTAGCAAATTTGCTATCTTTACCTTGTGCATGCTTGTGGTGAATTCATGAGTAACCCTTTCCCACGGTTGAAACAAACCAGAGGAAACAAAATTCCCTGACAATTTCCTGACATTTCCCCCGACATAATTTCAAATTTCCCTGACACATTACATCGCGAAATTTGGTGTTTCCGTCATAAGTTCTGTAACGCATTACGAAAATTTAAAATCTATGACCTTCATTCTCATGTTTTTTCAAATTTCCCTGACAATTCCCTAACATTTGCCTATATTTTCAAATTTACCTGACAGTTCTCATAATTCCCTGATATTATTCATAATATTTTCATGCATTTGTAAACAGAGTATAGGAGTCGTCTGATCAGGGTCTGCTCTGTTTGCTAATGGAATTTGAAAGATATTTCTTTCACTTTCTAAACAAGAGGGCCAGAATGGCCCTGACATCGCTCACCAGACAATCAGATATGTTTCTATTGAAAACTGACCATCCCTGGGGCGGTGACAATTTTGACCCCAGGGACACAATATATAACTTTTGTAGATGACCTAAATATGAAGCTATGTGCCAAATATGAAATCTGAGAACATTCCAGTTTCAAAGGAGAAGATTTTCAAAGTTTGCACTATAAAATTGTTTCTATTGAAAACTGACCAACCCTGGGGTGGGGCCTATTTTGACAACAGGGGCATAATTTATATAACTTTTGTAGAGGATCGGAAAATGGTGCTATGAGCCATATATGAAAGCTGAGAACCCTGTATATTCAGAAAAGAAGATTTTCAAAGTTTTCACTATACGTTTCTATAGACAAGAGGGCCATTGAAAGTGTTAATTTTTCAGACAAACAAATTACAGATGACAGAAACCCTATCACTGCTGAGCATAATTTGACTGAAATTAGCACACAGTTTGGGTTCTGATCTGACACATATGTAACTTCATATGTGGTTTGTACAAGAGAGTTAATTGTAAGATTGATATGTATTAAACGGGGGATTTTAATTATGCAAGGCCATACAAAGTTCTGACTAAAGAAAATCAACTGACCTCTCAAATAATCAACTGTTCCTCTGAAAAGGTATGTGTACCCTAGCATTCCAAACTGATTTTTTGCATTTGAATATTATTATAAATTATTACATAATAATTTCATATTCATAAGTTGAACTTAATATTTTCAAGTAATACAATTTCATGTTAAAAATTATTTCATAATTTATTTAAAATCTTTAATTTGGCATTCTGGAGCCTTTACATGATTTACCCTTCTTCTGAACTGCAGGGCAGGTTATAATAATGTCATAATGCCAATCACTATCATTAATTAACCCTTCTCTCATATAAACGTGTTTTCACACATTTGAAAATCAGTAGACCAGATCAGATGCCTCCTATAGGAGCCATCTGATCAGGGTCTGCTCCGTTTGTTAATGGAATTTGACAGATCTGTTCCTTTAATTTCTAAAATGGCTACAATGTTCTACCTACAATATTCCATTATAACTATTTTGTCTATGAATATTCAGTAGGTTGTGAAATTTGGAAAAAAAAATGCTACAATGTTTCACCTTCCATACTTCACTTTAACTATTTTGTTCATGAATATGCAATAGGCATTCAAATTAATAATAAACACATAACAGGCAAAGGGTTAAGATCTCTGTCTACTACAGCTACCACCAGCAGTACAGGTGCACTAAAAATAGCCACTGGTCATCCCCCTCTCTGATGCTTGACCTGATGACCTGTTTATGAGACTGAGTAAAGATAAGATGCTTAAAAGTGCAGTCAGCTTCAAGTTTGCTAGAAAACTTGCCACCGTGGTGTGTAGCCAATTTTGACCACAGGAGCATAATTTTTATAACTTTTGTAGAAGTCCTGAAGTTGAAGCTATATGTCAAATATGAAAGCTGAGAACCTTCTAGTTTTAGAGGAGATGATGTTCAAAGTTTTCACTATATGTTTCTATTGAAAACTGAAAACCCCTGGGGCAGGGCCAATTTTGACCCTAGGGGTATAATTTATATAACTTTTGTAAAGGACCTACAGATGATGCTATGTGCCAAAGATGGAAGCTGAGACCACTGTAGATTCAGAGGAGAAGATTTTTAAAGGCTGAAATTGTTGACGCCCGACGACGCACGACGGACGACGGACATCAGGCGATCACAAAAGCTCACCCTGAGCACAAAAGTGCTCTGGTGAGCTAAAAAGGTACAATTTTCCACTTTTCATGTTTCATTATTAACTATTTTGTCCATGAATATTCAGTAGGTATTGAAATTTGGAATAATCGTAGAACAGGGAAAGGGGTTAACAATTTCTGTAGGTTGACAAGTACTTCTTATTGTTAATAATCATTCTAAGGCATAATAATTCTATTTGTCAACAAATTAACATAGCAGCTTAAGAGGGTTTTCAAAACTAATCAATGAAACATGCACAATAAAACATTTTGTTAGTTGAATATAACCTGTGATTACCTTTGCAAACAGTTTGGATCCAGATGAGCTGTGGAGTAACATTGCATCTCGTCAGGATTCAAAATGATACTGTGACAGTTTTGTTTTTTTCTGTTATAGGGGAATGGTGGCAGGCCCCTTTGATAGGGGAAATGTGTTACATGTGGAAAATGGGATAAAGCAATTTACATAAAAAAAAATCAAAACTTCAAGCATCAGTAGTAATTAATTACAAGTTAATAATTCTGTTTGGGTTTTTATCATCAATTCTGGCCACCGGTATCAGTGAAATATTGGAGCCAATTTGACTAAAAAAACAACAACAAAAAAACACTAACAAAGGGAAATTTTTATTCCAAATAGGGGAAAAATATATTGTTTTTCAGGAAGGTAATCAGGCTGAATATCGGCCCCAAGTCCCCCCCCCCCCCCCCCCCCCCACACACACACACCTTCTTAAAACAACCAGTCTGATTATGTTTGTTTTAAACAAAAAAGATGAAAATTCAATAATGAAAATTGAGGCAGGCCAAAAATTTGCAGACGACATTATGTAGCAGTGAATAAGTTAGAATAATATGATCACAAAGTTCTCACACTAAATGCCTCTGATCCCCAATAATAAAGAACACTTTGTAGCCTTTTCTTTATTTCACAACCAGCATCACGTTTCATCAGGATTGTATGGTTTCAACAAATGCTGTGAAAAGTTCCTGATTTTTTCAACACCACGGACTTCCTCATCAAGCAAAGGGAGTTTTGTTACATGAAAATCTTCATACAGGTCTGCAATCTGTGGAGAAAACCATGTTTAATTAGGAACAAATAAGAGATACAATAATATGTAAACGCTACACTGTAGAACCTGTCTTAACCCATTCCCTCAAATAAACACATTTTCACACATTTGCAATCAGAGTAGACCTAGATCAGATAGGAGTCACCTGATCTGGGTCTGCTCTGGTTGCTAATAGAAATTTGCTGATAGATCTGTTTCTATATTTTTTAAAAAGCTACAATAGTACACGTTCCATATTTCATTATAACTATTTTGTCCATGACTATTCACTAGGTAGTGATAATTGGACTTAATATAGAACAGTATTAACCCTTTCCCTCATACAAACGTGTTTTCAGGCATTTGCAAACAGAGTAGACCCAGGTCAGATGGCTCGTAAAGGAGCCATCTGATCAGGGTCTGCTCTGTTTGCTAATAGAATTTGTTTCTTTACTTTCTAAAATGTCTACAATGTTCCAACTTCCATAATTCTTTATAGCTACTTTGCCTAGGAATATTCAGTAGGTTTTGAAATTTGGAATAAACAGAGAACAGGGAAAGGGTTAAATATACAGTTAGAGTGTCTAAACATTAGGATGCTGATTAGACGTTACTCATTGTCTCACAGAGTAATAGATAATCATGTCTATGCAAATACTGAAATTGTCATATCTCCTACAAACATTACACAGTAAAACTTCTCTAAACGGGAATGTTAATAAAGAATAAATCTGGCCTTTTTAGGCAGGTGGTTGCTTAATATAGAGTGAAAGGAGCTTTCTGCATGACTTTTAACCAGCATTTAGCTGCCACATGTCAGTATTAATGTACGAAATAATGACATCATTAGTATCTATTATCTGATTTTTTATAGTGTAAACATTTCAATTCATTTTTTGGCTTTGACAAACATTTGAGAATCGTTTCAATATCATGTCATAAAAAAACCAGAGTAGACCCTGATCAGACAGCTCCTATAGGAGCCTTCTGATTTGGGTCTACTCTGTTTGTAAATGTGTGATAACACATTTATAGGAAGGAAAGGGTTAAGTGATCATTTATTTATTGAACATAGGAGTATTAAAAAGCAGGTGATTGCTCCAGTATGAGCTTTCTGCATAATTTTCAACCTGAATTACCACCTGTCTTAAAGACCAAGAAGTAGATATCTTTTTAATGGTTGCTCAATACAATTTCTACTGTAACATTAAGACGTTGTTTACAATAGACAAAAAATTATGTACAGCTGAACTTCAATATAATACATAATACTTCAACTTGGTTAACTCGAAGTAAAAATTCTATCCTTCGAAAATTTACAATACAAAATTATTCTAAAATGTATCAATATGCATATCTACTTATCTAGAAACACATTTGACAGCTTAATGTAGGTCTTAAGTAATGCTGATAGCTCCTACAGGAGCTTTCAGCATTACTTCAGACCGCCATTAAGCTGTGAACTTGAAAAATTGTCCAGACTAAAACTTCAGTATCCATGCTTATAAAACTTTTTAGTTGAGTCTGAGTTCGTTCTCAAGTTTTTGATTGGTCAGATTTGAGCCTTTGGCTCAAATCTGACCAATCAAAAGCTTGAGAACTAACTCAGACTCAACCAAAAAGCTTTATAAGCATGGACCCTGTTTTCTTGCTTCTCAGACGTGCTAGATAAGCCGAGTTACTAAAAATAGCCATACTAGAAATCCTTATCTGGAACACCCCTTGTCTGGTGTATTCATACGCGCGGTTAGGTCAAATCAATACAAGGGAAGGAACTCTTACAGAATTATACCAACATTTCTATAGGCAACAACCTTATGAATTGAAATTAATATATGTAATTAGCATGAATATGAAATTCTATTTATCATATAAACACTTTAAAAGCATATTTAATTAACCGAAGACTACAAGTCACTCAGTCATTTATATTTTATGCCAAAACGTCATTTTGGTGATGTCATTTTGGTGTCACGCCTAAAGTTATGCTGCAGTTTGTTGCTATCAGATATGGAAGTCGTATTACGCAATGTAAAGTAGTACTTCACAAAATTTGTTAATTTACTTGGTTTTAGGGCGTATTTCTGCGAGAAAAATAATCAAGCATGGGTTTTGTTAAAGCCGGAGGTTTCTTTACCCTCGGTTGGTCTGTTCCTATCAGAAACTCGCTATTGCTCGTTTTCCGACTGGAACAGACCAACCTTGGGTATAGAAACCCCCGTCTTTAACAAAACCCATTATATTAATCTCCAAGTAATTTGAATGGTCTCTTCAAGTTTGAGATTGTGAAGTTCAACTGTACTTTGGCACATGATAGGCAGTATGTTTATCACTTTCAATTCTATATCTTTCTTTAATTTCTTGTCCATCATGTTAAACAGTTTGGTTACTGATGAGAATCTGGGTTACTCAGTGGATCTAAACTGTTTATAGCAAAGATTCAATAAGCAAAAAACAAGTTAACTCTTTGAATACAGGACACAAGTGTACCGGCCTTTGCAACCAGTGTAGATGCAGATCAGAGGGCTCCTAGACAAGCTCCCTGATTATGTACCATTTGTCAATCAAAATACTGAATGGTTAAAATAGTTAAACCAAGATGGGTCATTTAAATTCAAACATTTAGCATTCAAAAGTTTCAAGGTCAAACTGCCGTATAATGAGGCAGTAACTGTATCAGTTGGCATTCAATATTCCATCTGCAGTATTTCAGATGGTATGTTTGGTACATACACCCTTTACTCCATGAATAGTCATGCAAGAAATAATTATGAATATTAATTAGACTAGCATAAATACAGGCATATTTGGCCAAAATAGAAACTGTAGAATTATATCTAAATTATACCATAAACAAACAGAGCAGACTCTGATAAGACGGCTCCTACAGAAGGCATCTGATCTCTGTCTACTCTGTTTACAAAAGCTTAGAAGGCCTACTTATGGAGTAAAGAGTTAACCCTTTCGCTGCCAAACTCTGTCGTCTGCTAACTTTCTCTTCTGCTACAAATTTTCATTTTTTTGATTTTCTTCATTTTTGTTTCAAAAACATAGTAACAGTAACATACAGTTTGGATCCTGATGAGACGCCGAGTTACTCGGCATCTCATCTGGATCCAAACTGTTTGCATAGGTAATCACAGATCCGGCATTGGCAGCGAAAGGGTTAAAGATGAATACAGGCATTTTGATACCTCAATGTGTCGAAACTTATATAAATATTATCCCTCATATAAACATTTTTTTCATATCTTTGTAAGCAGAGTAGACCCAGATCAGATGGCTCTTATATGGGTCTGCTCTGTTTGCATATGAAATTATAATAGCTCTGACTAATGTTTCTACCAGTACCAAAAACTTCTGTGTTATTATGCCATTATAAAATATCATAATTATTCATGTTATTATTTCTTACAGGAATATTAGACAGGGAAAGGGTTAAGACACAGTCCGGTATCTGGTTGGACAATTGATATACTGCAAATCAGCAGGAAAGCTGCTCAAAATACGGTATGCCAACCTAGGATTGAATTAACAAACATATTCACAGACTACTGACTCAAAAATATGTTTGCTTGGCTGCAAGTTTCTTACATTCTTAGAATATATGTAAAATTAAATCTGAGACAATTCTGGTAAACTCAAGCCTTGATCATACATATGCCTTTTCATGCCTTTGTAAACTATAGGAGTCATCTGATCAGGGTCTGCTCAGTTTGCTTATAAAATAATACAGATCTGATTCTACAGTTTTGGCCATGGCTAAAAGACCCTATGATTATTTATTCATGTAGTTAGTATCCATGATGTCATTGTTTCTTACATGCATACTCATGAGGAAATGGGTTAAAGGCCAATCTGAGAATCAAAAGTACAAAGTTAAACTTGAAAACATGTACAACAAAACCTCTCTAAACCGGAATTATAATAAATAACAAGATCTGTTTGTGAAACACTATGCTCCGATGACCTGTAACCTTGATAAATGACCTTGACCTTAATAAATCACTCCTTAAAATGTTTGACTCCATAAGGTCCTTGATTTATGACCTTGACCTTAATAACTCACCCCTAAAAATGCTCGCCTCCATAACTTGCACATGCATGCAAAGTTTAAAGAATGGTGACAAAAGTATTGCCAATGTTAAGGTTGGGTACAAACCAACAGACAGACAGAGCAAAAACAATATCCCCCACTTGTGATTTTGGGGGGGGGGGGGGGGGGGGGGGGGGGGGGATAATAAAAAATTTAGGGCTTTTCTTCTTAATGCAAGTCGAATTCCATGCTGCTTTAAGCTATCACCTACCTGAAAGACAACACCGATACTAAATGAACATCTAGTTTAGAGGAGTTTTTACTGTACATCTAAACAAGGAGTTGCCAGCAAAATTACTAAACAACAAACTTAAGAAAGAGAAAAGAAACTCTGTTGCTGAGTAAAACTCACCTGGTCCAAGTATTTGGTCTGTATCCTGTGTCTTGCAGCACACAGTTTACAAGGCTGCTGACCTTTGGCGAGGAAGTGTAGCTGGTTCACTAAAATGTTGTGTGTATCAATACCAAACTGTGTCAGTTGTTGTACAAGTCGTTCTGTCTCATACAGCGATAAAAACTCAGCTATACACACACAGACAAAGGTTGTCTGGTCCTATAAGAGAAGAAGATAGAAATATTTCAATAGAAAGTTAACTAAACAATTGGTGCAAAGTAAGTCATGTGTGTACACCTAGATCAAACAAATCCTGTAGCAGCCATCTGATCATGGTTTATTCTGTTTGCTTATGGGGTAATATAGATATCCTACAGTTTCTGCCATGGATTTTTTTTCCTTTATTCATATGCCACTTTAAAAATTCAGCTAATGTATATTCATAAAGCCATTATTTCTTAAATAAATACTGAACAGGTAAAGGGTTAAATACAAAAACAGGACATACAGCGTTTTTGAACTGTTCATTGACTTGTCTTATAGTGGTCATCATATCATCCAATTTACTTGACATGTCATCTGCATTCATATCCTGCATCCCCATCATGCCTGCCATCTACAAAAGAAAAACACACAGGCACCAAATAAGAGAAGACGCCCGCATAATGTATTCTGCATTTCTCCAGTTGTGACTACCCATACTAATAAGAAAACTTCTATCTAGAATATGTAGGAAAGAAAGTAACATCTATCCTGACATGATAGTAGTTTACCAGTTCCCAGGAAGATGCTCCTAACATTTGATATTGATCCAATTTTCCTTCACTAAAACCTGTCTTAAGCAACCATTAAAAAGAAGTATATTTTTGGATTTTTTAAGTCAGGTTGTCCAAGGACAAATTAGTTATAATGAAATATTTTAGGTAGAACATTGTAGCCATTTAAGAAATTATAGAAACAGATCTATCAAATTCAATTAGCAAACAGAGCAGACCCTGATCAGAGGGCTCCTCTAGGAGCCTATTGAACTGGGTCTACTGTTTGCAAATGCGTGAAAACACATTTAAATGAGGGAAAGGGTTAATACATGACTATGGTTACTTTCTGCATTACTTTTACACACATGAAGCAGTCATCTGCTTTTAAAGTCTGCTCTGTTCAATCAATAAATGATCGCTTAACACAAGTTCTAAAGTATCTGCATACCAGTATGTCAGAACTTTATTTAAAATTAATACAAATTTCCAATTTAGCTATTTAACATCCAATTTCTATTTTATTCCAGTATAAATATTTCTAACTATTGATGCTTAATAATTAATATATAATAATAGACAATGAAATCAGAAACAAAGATGCACATTCCTTTTGTTGTATTAAGTTGGGTTAACTAGAATTATCACTTAAAGTGATGAATACCCCCACACTGCAGCCTTGATCACAAGGCCAACCCAAATGACAAAAAATACTCAAAATTCAAGTGAAAATAATGCCTGGCACTAAATACATGAAAATTGCATCTTGCACATCTACTATTTGTCATTTAAACTGACAGAGGAGTTTGTCATACCAACTACCCATATTTCATTCAAAAGTGACAAAAATTACTTTAGTTCAAAGGAAAATATTGCCTCATGGCAACACATGCAAATTACATCTTGCATACTCTTATTCATAGTTATTATATATGCAAAATATAAATTCAATAACTTTCAAATTGAAGGGAGAGTTCACGACACCATCTACCCATGTTTAAAAGTAAACCAACCACCTGTCAAGCCACCAAGGTGATTCCAGTACACCCATTTAATCTTTGTTTGCGGGTGTACACAAATGAAAACCTAAATCTATTTAAAAATATTGGCAAGAATCCTACCTGTGATATAAAAGGCCCAACTTGGTTTTTCAGTCTCAACAGCTTCCCCAAGCCTTTCTCTGCTACTGATGGGAATGCCAGGAGTCTGAGAGTGTGGCCTGTCGGGGCAGTGTCAAACACAACCACAGAGAAATTCATACTCTTGACTAATCTGTGGAAAAAAAAGTGTTATTAAGTCCTGATCTTATGGAGATGTCTTTCATGCATTTTTTAACAGTGTAGACCCAGATCAGACAGGTCCTATAGGAGCTGTCTGATCAGGCTCTCTACTCTATATTTTCTCTACCGTGTGCCATAACAATAAATTTCTTAATTTTATATTTTGTAAACATGAATCAAGTTAAATTCAAAACTGAAGAAGTCTTGCATGAATTTACATCAGCTAAAGGGTTGACTACTCATGAAAGTAAAAATGACATCATGAATATTAATTAGATTTTTACCAAAGCACAAACTGTAGAATCAGATCTATATTACATGTTTTACATAAAGCAAATAGAGTAGACCCTGCTAAGACGGACAGCTCCTATAGGAGCTGTCTGATCTGGGTCTACTCTGTTTGCAAAGGCGTAGAAAGGCGTATTTGTGGAGTAAAGTATAAAATTTCAAGAACACAACAAACAAAACGACAAATATGTTTTTTATTACAATTATTATTGTTTATAAGCTTTCTATTTCAAACACTCCTAATATGTTTCAGAAATCTGTTTTTAAGATAGGAGTATTAGTAAACACATTTCTAAAATGTCTGGTCATATCTTTGTTTTTTGTCTGCATGCAAAATTACGTTATGTATTTAGAACCAATAAGAACAGCCAAAATGGCAACTTGTTGATATACAAGTACATGTATATATATGTCAATTTGTATCAATCAGAGGTTTAATGCAACTCTTTTGTTACATATTTTAATCATACAGCTAATGAATATTTATGTAAGAAATAATGACATATATAGATGCATAATTTGCATTTTTATATTGGCATACTTATGAACATGGACTTTTTCAGCCAGGGCAGAAACTGTATAATCAGATCTATAAAACTCATAAAGCCAATGGAACAGATCCTACAGGAGCCAACTGATCTGGGCCAACTTTGTTTGCAAAAGGCTTCCAAGCTTTAGAATTAAAGTATCCACTTTTTGGGACAGATTTCTTTCACATAACTTTTTACATTTCGGTTGTCTTAACTCCTTTATTTAAATATCTAGGGGAAAATGGCACACTACAAAACACTGTAAAACTCTCTTAACCCTTTCCCTGTTCTATGTTTATTCCAAATGTCAATACCTACTGAATTTTCATGGACAAAACAGTTATAATGAAATATGAAAGGTGGAACATTGTAGCCATTTTAGAAAGCAAAGAAACAGATCTTTCAAATTCTATTAGCAAACAGAGCATACCCTGATCAGACGGCTCCTCTAGGAGCCGTCTGATCTGGGTCTACTCTGTTTGCAAATGCGTAAAAACACGTTTACATGAGGGAAAGGGTTAACCTTTTTTTCCATAGATAGGAAGCTCCTGTAGGAGCCATCTGATCAGGGTGTGCTTATGGGAATTTATAGACTTGATTACGCAATCTTCACAACAGTGAAAGAATTACTGATTCTGTCCATGAATATTCATGCGGTGAAGAAATCTTGAATAAATGTTAAACAGGGAAAGGGTTATCCCTTTACTCCATGAATATTTATGCAAAAAATAATGACTTCATGAATATGAATTAACTGATTTTGTTTTTATAATGGCACTATGAGCAATGGAATTTTTATCCTGACAGAATCAGAAGAAATTAATCTATATTACCTCATAAGCAAACAGAGCGGACCCTGATCAGACGGCTCCTACAGGAGCTGTCTGATCTGGGTCTACTCTGTTTGCAAAGGCATATAAAGCGTATTTATGGAGTAATGAGTTAAAAGACTTTAGAGTAGTTTTCTTCTTTTAAATATCAAATTATATCTATTCTATTACCTTTCCAATTTTAAATTCTGTTCATGAAGTTGACATTTTTTAAAGTTGTTTCAATATCTGATACAGTATGAGGATAACTCATGTTTGACATTCTTGGAACATCATCACTTCAAGCATTTAACCCTTTCCCTCATATAAATGCCTTTTCATGCTTCTGTAAACAGAGTAGGCCCAGATCAGACGGCTCCTGTAGGAGCTGTCTGATCAGAGTATGCCCTGTTTGCTTATGAAATAATAAAGTTCTGATTCTATAGTATCTGCAATGGTCAAATGAGTTCATATGCAAGACTGAAAATTATTTTAATTAATATTCATGATGTCATGAATTTGTGTATAATATTCATGAGGTAAAGGGTTAAAGCAGGCTTCAATTAATACAGTTAGCTTTCAATGTACAAGATAAAATCTACCTACTTCATGACCTCTGCAAAGCTCATAGCCTCATCAATTCCAGGAAAGGCTCCTAAGAGTTCTTGCGCCATCTGTTTTCCCATACTCATCACATCTGCAAGAAAACATACCATACTTTTTTGTTTGTTTGTTTGTTTGTTTATATCAGGCTTTAACAGTATTTCAGTCATAGCATGATGTTTAGCTAAAAATAGGTTGCAGAAGATCCCACATGTGTTTCTGAGTACGGAAAAAAATTCATTGTTTTGTGCACAGAAGAACACCTGGATAGAACCATCAAACTATGACAAGCCATCTAGAAGGCTGCTTCACATGAAGAATTCAGAAGCACAGGCTAGATTTATTGAAACCACAATGTTGAGGGGCTAAATGATTGTCAGTCAAAGACCACCTGACCACGGAGGCCCCACAAAAAAAGTCACATCTTGTGCAATATGAGACAGCAAATTCAAGGATTTTGTGTAAAATCAATGCAACTGCAAACATAAAAGTTAAAAATCAATTTGTAAACCAAATTAACTTTTGAGTGTAATCAAAACCCAAACTGTTTGATGGTGCTTCTTCAACAAGAGCTGTCTGCGGACAGCGCGCTCCACTTTCTTTAGTGCTTGATAGTGTAGTGGAAGTCTTAAGTTGGAAAGGGGAAATAACTATAGCAAATTTAATTTTAGGGTTACCTGTCCATGTGGAATGCATACCAAATTTGAACCAAATATCTTGGATAAAAACAAAAAGGTTAACCAACGCAGACACCGACAAGAGGGTCATGACAATACCTCCACTTTTTGAAAAAGTGGAGCTAAAAAGGAAAGTACATAAAGTGTCTTCCTGGTAATATTATTCTAGCTTTAACCCATTACCCCATGAATATTCATGTAAGAAATAATGACATGAATATTGACCCTTTCGTTAATATAAATGCCTTTTCAATGTCAAATTTCAAGCATTTGCAAACAGAGTAGACCAAGATCAGATGACTCCTACAAGAGTCATCCGATCAGGGTCTGCTCTGTTTGTGTACGGTATGAAATAATAAAGATCTGATCTGTTTACCTTATAAAAATTAAGTTAACGAATATTCATAAAATGATCAATTCATGAAAAAAAAATTAAATGTGAAAGTGTGAATCAGATGATTTTTTATAATGGCATATGAACAGGACATTTTAGTCACTGTAGGAACTGTAGAATCAGATCCATGTAACATGGTAAAAAAGTTGTGACTCAACTGGGACTTGAACCCAGGGCCTTCGGCTTACCTTGCCAACACTCTACCAACTGAGCTATCACGCCTAAAGCCTACGGTATCAACTGTTTCACCACAATCTCTACCCGGCTATATCTATAATATTCAATAAGCAAACAGAGCACACCAAACCTGACGGCTGCTACAGGAGCAATTTGATCTGGGTCTACATTGTTTGCAAAGGCATTAAAAGGCATATCTATGGAGTAAAGAGTTCTTACCTTGTTCAAAATACTCATCTGGTAACTCTGCAATACCAAGATTAGGATCAATTTCCTGTGAAGACAAAAATGCAGACATGAATGATTTGTAGAAATCAACAGAACATTGGGCACAGGGATACCATTACATTTCCGGTACCTGATAAAGGTCTTCACTGTTGTCACTCATATATAACATCATCAATTTCAATGCTAAACAAACGTGTGGCGCCAACGCTTTTCTGATTTGGTGCTTGTCCACTGCATACACTTCTCCTCAAAGAGATCTACCAACCTATGAAGTTTCATATTGATACCTCTTATACTTGTTGATTAATCAGCTACATTAAAGTTGTTGCACGCCACCGACAACGACGCCTACAATTACGACCCAGTGATCACAAAAAAAACCAAACTTTTCTTCGAAAACAGACAAGCTAAAAATGCAGAGTGCAGAGCCTGATCTACCTTCTCCAAAAAGTGCAGGATCAAAATTGTAATGCATGCAAATGTCAGAGGGCTTTTCTTTTAACCCCCTTCCCTGTTCTATGTTTATTACAAATTTCAATAACTACTGAATATTTTTGGAAAAAATAGGAGGAACATTGTTGCCAATTTAGAAAGTAAAGAAACAATATCTATCAAATTCCATTAGCAAACAGAGCAGACCCTGATCAGAGGGCTCCTAAAGGAGCCATCTGATCTGGGTCTACTCTGTTTGCAAATGTGTGAAAAGGTGTTTTTATGAGGTAAAGGGTTAACCTTTTCCCTGTTAAATATTCATGTAGTGTTATCATAACTTCACAAGAAAACAGCCGACCATGATCAGACAGATTCTGTGGGGTAAAGTGTTTGTAAAAGTTCATTTGCAAGTTATGATAATTCAAACAAATATATTCAGATAACCAAATAATATGATGTTTACTATATATCATAATGTCAATTGCTATTCCCTACCATCTTTTATCAGATGCAAGTTATTTAATATTTTACTTGTTATATAATACATTGCTGTTTTATTAGAAATAGGAAAAATGCTCTCAGATATTTCAAAAGCATGAAACATTGTACATGTGAAAATTTCATTAATTATGGACAAAAGAATCAAAATTACCATTGCATACAGGTTGCTAAATCCCTTTACCAAAGTAGGCACTTTGGAAAACTTTTGGTTGAAAGCATCAGAAATGTTGTGTGCTGGATCTGTGGATATAATAAGCACTGACTCACGGACGCTTGACAAGGATAGTGCAAGACTGCAACTGAAAATCAATGGGGGAAAATATTAACACAGTTGTTAGAATCATAAGGTTTACGGAGAAATCGCCTAGTGACGAATCGCCTACAATTAGATATATAGTAAACCAAATGGAGATTTCGCCTAGAAAGCAATTATATAGTGATTGTATTTCGCACCTATGGTACATAGGTAGGGATGGGTATTGCCAGAGAAAGCGTATCGCGATATATCACGATACGGGTATGGCGTATCGCGATACGTATCACGATATACCTTTTCCCTTATTCATCATTAAGTAGCCACTGTCTACATTATAAAAAAAATAGCCATAGTGTCAGCACACTGGATTGAAATATCATCAATAAAAGTTCAGAACTAACTGGATATGTTAACTAGTTATTATGCTGAATAGAACATGTAAGATAAAACATAGTTTTGCAACTTCCATTTCAAGATCTCTACAAGAAAAACACCAAACTGTTATATGATTATCAAAGTGTTGTGTTTAGCAAATGGACAGTCACAAAAATATTTTATATTACGAAAGTTGTAAGACTCAACTAAAGAATATGGCCTCATATCTTTCACAATAAATTTGGCAATTTTGTAATTTTCAAAGCTTTATCATAGTTCGACATATATTGTTTTGTACCCATTATAAGCCGAGGTAAAGTTATTAAAGTGGATTGCCGATCAAATGATTTTCGCTCAATGCCGTTGACCACATCGACAGTGGAAGTTCGTACGTTGATTGATTTCATTTGAAAACGGTGACTGAGAGAAAAAGTGTGATCTCTTCGCAAATTCGTCGTTAAAAGAGTTGTACTACCTGAATATTTGACTGGTATCACACTCGAAACAACCTGCATCATCTTCCACAATTTTATTTGTTACTTTGATTTTAATAACTCAAAATACCACCGCTTTTCCTTTCGGATTTCTAACGATTTCGAATTGTCTGCCATTTTGTATTTTACGGGAAAGCGTGGTACCTGGCTCGATCGATATCGGAAAGCGTCTGCGTTTACATACACCGGGGACCAGTCAGGGGAAGTAATCAAACGCTGTACTGTACACAGACTACTACAGAGGCTGCGACAAAGTTCTAGAAAGAGCGAAAATGATTGTTTAAATGAGAGAAAGTTTAGAAACGATAAAATTCATTAGTTAGCGGAAATGTACGAACTTCTTACGGAAATTCTCGAGCGTACCGGTATTCTCTGGCCGTACCGATACAGCGTATTGTTTTCAAGCATATCACAATATACCGGTATACCGATAATACCTCCCGCTCCTATACATAGGGGTGACTATTGAGTACAATTTTACCATTGAGATAGTCAGAATTAATATTGCGATACTGACAAAACTATTGCTATATTTGTAACAAGATTAAATTTCTCTGTGGTATTGTTTTTCAGATGACCAAGATTGATCGATCAGTGTAGCCCCTAATCACTACATAGAATCTGACAGATGGTAATTATATATAAGGAGCGATGATTATACTACCAATAGTTACGCAGAAAGTAAGAATGTCAAACGCATTGAACAAGTTATATTTATATAGACCTACAAGTTATATTCGAATATTTATTGGATCCAAATCATCTAACAAGAAGTAAGACTCATATTATAACTGTTTCATACATATGACATTTTCATTTTCTGCAAATATTCGGTATATAATTATCAACCCCTGTAATAATGGGCTGTTAAATCCCAGGTGGTGATCAGGGGCTGCACTGTCCAATCTTGGTCATCTTGATCTGGAAAACAAAACAACAGGACAATTTATTCTTATTACAAACATTCTTTATAGTTCTGTCAATGTCATGTTATTTGTACCTGTACCATAGGTGCGAAATACAATCACTATATAATTTCTTTCTAGGCGAAATCTCCAATTGGTTTACTATATATAGTAAACCAATTGGAGATTTCGCCTAGACTAGTCTTAAAAGGAAGTGTCTAGAAAAATTACGTGGCCAATATCGTCAACTTATTCTGTTTTTGACAAAAGTAAAATGAAGTTAAAACGCAATAAGAAACCCATCTCTGTGAAAATTGCAGTCTTACCTGGTTGTTGTTTTCCCTACACCTCCCTTGCCACCAACAAATACCCATTTTAAGGATGTTTGGTCGAGAACATTCTTGATAGTTGGTTCATACTCGAACTCCTCTCCGCTCGCTTCAGCCATCTTAACCGGTGTGGCCAGGTATAAAACTTTGTCCAATTATACAACCAACGGTTAAAAAAAATAGAAAAAAAGTTATAAAAGTATAGAAATGTGATGAAGACCAATAATTGTGTTGTGTTATATTTCGAAATACAGAATGTTTATATTGTAGAACAAAGATTATTAGATGAAATTTATGGAAATTCGTCTACTTTACTAATGCGTGAGAGTAACGAACGACAACTCTGCGCGGAGCTTGTGAGTACCCGTCAACGTTTTAGCCTGGGCCCATATTGGGCTTACACAAGTCAGAAACTAGAAGAAAATATCCCCGGTGGTTTGCATTAGGTAATTTGAAATTTTGAACGATTTTACAATCAAACAAACTATATTTGTGCTCAACAAATTGATATTTCAATACAAATACATGTGAACTATATGATGACAGTTTAGAATTCTTCAAGGAAACGTTGACAATATTTCGTCCTAAGACCTGTTCATACTGAAATATTTCGTCCTACCAAGCATGGTAGTTCACATTTCTGTACTCTAAATGGTGATATCGAGCTACTTTCGGTTGGTATCCCGGCAGAGTACACAGGCATTAAGACTGATTTAGATTAGGAAACACTTAATGATTTCTGTCGACATGGATTTTCTTCCTAAATACGACACAATTCTAAAATAAAGACATGCAGTAGTATATATGTTTTAACCCTTTCCCTCATATAAACGTGTTTTTACGCATTTGCAAACAGAGTAGACCCAGATCAGACGGCTCCTATAGGAGCCATCTGATCAGGGTCTGCTCTGTTTGCTAATAGAATTTGATAGATCGTTTTCTTTACTTTCTAACATGGCTACAATGTTCCACCTTCCTTATTTCATTAAAACTAGTTTGTCCATGAATATTCAGTAGGTATTGAAATTTGAAATAAACATAGAACAGGGAAAGGGTTAAATGTATATGTATCTGACAAGAGAACTTCCGAAGAGAGTTATTTTTTGGTTGCTTTTAATCCACTTAATTCGTTTCCTCATAGCGCTTACAGTAACCTAGATACGATAACGTAGCTCTACTCCTAAATAGACTGGACATAAACTGGACGCTAGTCATTATCAGTCTTACAGCTACGATATCGCATCTAACAGTAACCCTATATTGCGCATGTGTGTATAGACTCGCATCGCGTAACAACAACAGTGTGGGTTGCAGTGTGGATTTATGAGCATATCTGAGGTCAGTTGTTGTTTGAATGACGTAATTGCCACAAAAGTGCAGATTTACATTGAAAATTAGGTCCATTATGACCAGATTGTAAATTAGAAAATTAACGATTTCCACCCCGTATTGGACGTATTGCCATGAGACTGAAAGAGGGCAACCATCACAAAATTAGCATGCTGTCTTACAGCTCGTTGATGAGACTACCAAGCAGGTGGATTATTAATATAGAGTGCATAAGCAGGGATATATACCTAATAAATATACATGTATGTGTATGTCTCTGGTATAATTTACACACACGCTTAAACCAAGTGATGACATATGCTGAAATAAGGCTGCCTCATTCGTCTCAGTAATTGGAATTTGATCAGTCGTGTTTGCAAATAACCTCTATTATCCCCAATTTAAGCACAATTTAAATGAAAAATGTAAGAGTACCATATTTTTTAGACAAAATGCCTGAGAAAATCCTTAGAAATGCCTGAGATTTGATTTTTTATATAGAATATAATTATAGGCAGAAAAACGAGGAAAATTCATGAGATTTGATATTTGTGTTTACAAATGTAGGTAAAAACAGGACATTAGGATTAGACAATAACAAATTAAAGTGTTTCGTTAATTTCACAAAATTGTTACATATATACCGGTATTCAAGTTTTGATGGGGTCTACTCAAATTGTTTGGATTCTTTCTCTGAACCGTGGATTCCTAAGTGCCCCACACCTGGTATCATATTAACTCTTCCTTGTAACAAAATTTTGGGGGCGATCCAGATGCTTGCACCAATGTTTGTCTTGTATTTTCTGTATCTCTGTATCTGTATTTTATTTTAGGAAATGTGTTTGTTGATTAGTCTGACCTTTTGAACCTCAGATGTCATGCTGCATGTTTTTCTTCTTTGACTAATGTTCAGGGCCCTTTCTGGGGCATAGTCAAACGTTTCATGTACAGGTAAAGGCAAAGGTTAGGCACTATTTTTATGCCCCACCCACCCACTCCGATCAGATCTGGGGGGCATATTGTTTTTGCCCTGTCTGTCTGTCTGTTTCTCTGTTTGTTTGTCACCAACTTTAACATTGGTTATAACTTTTAAGCCAGTACAGTTAGAGACTTGATATTTGGCATGCATATGTATCTTATAAAGCCGTACATCTTGAAGGTGACATATCAAGGTCAAGGTCATCCTTCAAGGTCAGAGGTCAAATATATAGGTCAAATCACTGACTTTAACATTGACCATAACTTTTGAACCAGTAGAGATAGATACTTTATTTATATTTGGCATGCATGTGTATCACATGAAGCTGCATATTTTTAGGGGTGACATGTCAAGGTCATCCTTCAGGGTCAAAGGTCATATGTTTGTTTGTTTGTCAGCAACTTTAACATTTGCCATAACTTTTAAATCTGTAGAGATAGAGACTTGATATTTAGCATGTATATGTATCTCATAAAGTCACACATTTTGAGGGGTAACATATCAAGGTCAAGGTCATCCTTCAAGGTCAGAGGTAAAATAAACAGGTCAAATCAACAAATTTAGCATTGGCCATAACTTTTGAACCAGTACACATAAAGACTTGATATTTTGAATGCATGTGTATCTCATGAGGCTGCACATTTTGAGGGGTGACAGTTTATTTGTAGATATTTACTATTGATACAACTATATGCATTGATATGCCATGAAACGTTGATTCTGTTAACTATGTAAGTCCAATTTACCGAAATGGTCCTATAGGAGTCGTCTGATCAGGGTTAGCTCTGTTTGATAATGAAATTTGATAGATCTATCTGTTTCTTTAGTTTTTAAAATGGCTACAACAGTCCACCTTCTATATTTCATTATAACTATTTTGTCCTTGAATATTCAGTAGGTATTGAAATTTTTAATAACTATAGAACAGGGAAAAGGTTAATTTTTTTCTCACATTTCTCTTTAAGTTAAAGAGAAATGTGAGAAAAACTGAATGAGATTTGCAGCAGACTACAAGTTTTGCATACTGTGCACATAGCTTTCAACAAGCAACTTTTGTTTTTCCTGCTTAATCCTTTGCTTCATAACAATGACTTTTGGCACCTTTGTTAATAGTAGACCAGATCTACCGATCAGGATGCACTGTTTGCTTAGTTATGACGTAATATAGATTTGATTCTGAAGTTTCTATCACAGTCAAAAATGTCATTGTTAATGTGTAATAAAAAATCATTTTATGAATATTCATATAATTGTAAATTCTTAAATTACTATTCATGAGGGAAATGGTTAGCAGTTTACCTGATACAAACATATTTTCAAGCCATTGCAAACAAAATAGACCTAGATCAGGCAGTTGTTGTAGGAGCCATCTGATCAGTGTCTGCTGATGGAAAAATATAGATATACATGTAATTCTGAAGTTTCTGTCACAGCCAGCAATTTCATTGCTAATATGTAATTAAACAACTTCAGTCCATGGATATTTATATAGGAATAAATTTTTGAATTAATCATCATGGAGGAAAGGGTTAATCCTTTACCTGATGCAGATACCTTTTGAAGCATTTGCAAATACAATAGACCTAGATCAGACAGCTTCTGTAGGATCAATCTGATCAAGGTCGGCTCGGTTTGGTGATTGAACAATATAGATATGGTTTAACAGTTTCATATACCAATTATATAAATTCAGCTGAATAATATTCTTGATGTAGTTATTTATTAATAAATATTCATTAAGTAAACTTTAAAGTGATATTCATCATTCATTTCTGTTAAAAAGTAATAAAACATACAACATCCCTTCTAAATCAAATTGTATGCATAGGTTATATATATTAAATTTACATTTGAATCTCCTACAGGAGATTTCAGCATTACTTTAGACCTGCATTAAGTTGTGAATTCTATAAATTGTCCAGATTAGAAATCGGATAACTCTAAACTTCTGTTATTTCAAAATAATTTGTATTGTCCCTTGAAATTCGAGATACAACTGTACATGTATATAGTGGGGAAGGAGACAAGAGTTAAGCTAAGATAAGCTTATTTATGCTTTGTTGACACTTGCTGAGTTATATTTCAGTACATGTACTAATAAATGTACAAACTGTGTGATGAAATTATTAGTCATGGGGTACATCAATGTAATTAGTAATACCTCTTTATAAGGCCAACCTTTAAACAATATATGTTTGTAGTGACCTGACCGACAAGGTCAAGGTCACTATTTTGAAAACTTGGCTGTTTTTAACAAACTTTAACATTTTGCTACAACTTCTGATCCACGAATGCTAGGCAATTCACCTTTGGTATTCAGATAGCCTTGGTAAGGACCTTACAGATTACTTAGAGATACCTGAAATCAGGTCAAGGTCACTATTTTGAAAACTTGGCTGTCGTTAAAATTTTGTTATAACTTCTGAACTACATAATTATGCTAGACAATTTATATTGCACAGAAATATTCCTTGGATAACTCTTAATCAAAACTGTCCCAAGAATTTCAGTGATGGAGCTAGTTTTCTAATTGAAGCCTATATAATAAAATTTGAAAAACTTACTGGAAATCAAGGAAATAATTTCAAAATAGTTTTGCAGAAAGGATCCTTGGATGACCCTGTACCAAGATTGTTCAAATTGTTTTGATTTGCCAAAAACATGGCTTTAAGGGGCAGGGCTAGTGCTTAGCTCACCCGAGCCTTAGCTCTGGATTTAAGTAAAATTTTACAGGAATGTTCATTATAAATAAATCATCCATTAACCCTATCCCTGTTCCATATTTTGCCCAAATTTCAATACCTACAGGCTGTATATTCATGGACAAAATAATTACATGTATAGTGAAATGCAGAAGGTGGAACACTGTAGCCATTTTAGAAACTAAAGAAACAGATATATCAAATTAGCAGACCTAATCAGATGGCTCCTACAGGAGCTGTCTCATCTAGGTCTTCTCTGTTTGCAAATGTTTGAAAATACATTTATATAAGGGAAGGGGTTTATGTTGCACTACAAACAAACATTTTTGTTAAAATGGCCTAACAATTGCTACCATAAACATTAAGTAACTTTTAGAACCATAAGTCTCAAATATCAGTGGGAACTTTGGACTAAATACTGGTGAGACTTAGCCCTGAGCCTTTGGCTCATGATGGATAAGAATTTATTTCAGAAGCTGGTTAGTATAAAACAGTGATGATTGAGATCAGCTGCCTTCTCAGAGACAGGATAGCTTGTCTGTGTTTATCATTTTGTGCATGCAAGGGACAAATCTGGGATAACCTATGTAACAGATTTTATCAACTTAACCCATTCCTCCATAGGCTATTTTTAGACCCAACCTCATTGAATGAATCTACCCAAAAGGAGCATTAACTAGAGAAAAGGCAAATTTTTAGAATTTTGTAGTTTGAAACCATTGTGATAAATAGAGTATTTGCTCCTATAGGAGCAAATGCTCTGTTTATCACAATGGTTTCATAAAGTGACTTTTACAGAGGTGTAGAAAGGCGTATTTAATGGAGGAAAGGGTTAATCAGGATTCAAAGTGTTTGACAATTTGACTGCTTTCCTAATTTTCCTAATGACAACATATGACAATATCTGAAACCGTTGAATGCTTTAACTCTTTCACAGATATATTTTATTGTTTGCAAACTGTGTCATCAGATACAATTTTCTTTTTTCTTCTTCATTTTTGTTAAAAAAATCCCCAGTCACAGTAACTCAACATCGCATTAGGATCCAAACTGTCTCTATAGATAATCACAAATACGACATTGGCAGCACAAAAGTTAATTGTTTTTTGACAATTTTCTTATCAGTATTCTTACCTTATTTCAGACCATGAAAGAGTTTGTCTTCCTCTGTTGGTTAACCTCAGTCGTCCTCGCAACTCAAGGTAAGCAGTTAACCCTTTCTTTCATATAAACGTGTTTTCACGCATTTGCAAACAGAGTAGACCCAGATCAGACGGCTCCTAGAGGAGCCGTCTGATCAGGGTCTGCTCTGTTTGCTAGAGGAATTCGAACGATCTGTTTCTTTACTTTCTAAAATAGCTACAATATTTCACCTTCCATATTTCATTATAACTATTTTGTCCATGAGTATTCAGTAGGTATTGAAATCTGGAATAAACATAGAACAGGTAAACAGTTAACGCATTACCTGATGAATATTTATGTGAGAAATAATGAAGATATGAATATTAATTTGAATAGTTTTATAATGGCATCATGACAAGGAAATGTTTTTGACTGTAGCAGAAGCTGTAGAATCAAGTCTATATTACTTTGTTACTAACAGAGCAGGCTGTGATCAGACAGCTCCTACAATCTGATCTGGGTCTACTCTGTTTGCAAAGGCATCAAAAGGAGCCTCTGTTATGTAAATGGTTTACCATTTCTCAAATGAAGATTTAACCATGAATTGATCAGTTCATGAATATTTATTTATTTACATAATTTTCATACGGTAAATACCGGGTATTTATAAAAGGGAATTGTTGGCATAGACAAAAACTGTAAAGTCCAGTCTATATTATTTCATAAGCAAACAGCAGACCCTGATCAGATTGCTACAGGAGCTGTCTGATCTTAGTCTACTGTGTTTGCAAGTAGAGAAAAAGCTTTTGTATGAAGGAAAAGGTTAATCAGGTAGTCTTGTGTACACCTGCATTTAAATACCTTTTCCTTTTTTGTGACCCTTCACCTCATGATCATGAATATTCATGTAAGAAACATCATAAATATTTATTAGCTGGATTTTTATACATGTAATGGCATAATTTTTATGTACACAGGCTGTTTTTGATTTTGGTAGAAACTGAAGAATTGGATCTACCGGTACATTATTCCATAAGCAAACAGAGCAGACCCTGATCAGACCTGTCTTACAGGAGTCATCTGATCTTGTTCTATTCTGTCTGTGAATGCATCTCTATCAGGTTAAGTATACTGAAACTTTTTCAAGTATTATAGACTTAGACCAGTTGCTTTGCCAGAGACATGACATACATAAAGTATACAAGTTTTATTTTTTATCAACTTTCAATTACGGTATTATCTGTAATAAATGTTCCCGGGGATGTTATATTGTTTAAAGGGAGCATTTTGTACACAGGTGGTTGCTTAATGCAGAATGAAAGCAATATAGAAAGCTCCTAAGGAAGCTTTCTTCATTGCTTTCAGTCTGCATTAAGTTACTACCTGTATTTTGAAAAACCTATATTTATTTATTTAATGGTAATTATATAGGGTTATAGTTGTTTTATTGATAATTAGTTTCCCCTTATAAGTAAGGGGTGTGTTTGTTAGAGTGGGGTTGATGATTAGGGACAAAATAGTTATAATGAAATATGGTAGGTGGAACTTTGTAGCCATTTTAGAAACTAAGGAAACAGAGTTATCAAATTCCATTAGCAAAAAGAGCAGACCCTACTGGAGCCGACTGATCTGGGTCTACTCTGTTTACAAATGCATGAAAAGGCATTTATATGAAGGAAAGGGTTAAGAGGTCATGGTCTGCCCATTTTTGTAAAGGTCTGAAAAGCATTTACATGTATATGCAGGAAAAGGTTAAATTATATGTTTGTTATACATCAGTGAACAAAAGTGGTGTAGTTGTATCAAATGACATTGAACTTTCTGAACGGTGAAACCAATATAATAGATTTTTTTCAGCACAATGTACTTGATTCTTCTGTGACAGACTTTTTGTAACATTAACACTTTCAACACAAAGTAGCTTTTGTCTCCAAAATAATTGTCTGTTACATTTCTAATAACACAAACAAATTTGGATCCAGATGAGATGCCAAGTTATTCTGAGAGTCATCCACATCCAGTGTGTCCATGGTGTTAAGGACCCTGTCCTTTATATAAACATCTTTTCAAGCTCTTACAAACAGAGTAGACCCTGATCAGATGGCTCCTGTAGGAGCCATCTGATCAGGGTCTGCTCTGTTTGCTTATTGTATAGATCGGATTCTACAGTTTCTGAAAATTTTGGCCAAAATTTTTTCTTGTTCATTGGTCATTATAGATATAAAGTTAACAAATATTTATGAAGTCATGAATTCTTGTATAGATTTAAGTATAATCAAAGCAGAGTCTATTGTCATGTACAGACATTTTAGCTGGCCTTTAGGAAAAGAGTATTTGAGGCTTTGCAAACCAAACCAGCTGTCGAGTCATTCTGATCAGAGTTTACAATGTTTCGCACTCATTTGCCAAAGTCTTTTATTACCTAGGCTGACATACAATGTAGATCCTGATCTTAACCATTTTCTCCATATAAACATGTTTTCATGCATTTGCAAACAGAATAGACCCAGATCAGACAGCTACTATAGGAGCTGTCTGATCAGGGTGTGCTCTGTTTGCCAATGAAATTTCATAGTTCTGTTTCTTTACTTTCTGAAATGGCTGTTCTGTTAGCCTTTGATATAATATGGATATGATTCTACAGCTTCTGCCATGGCCAAGAATTCACATGTCCATGTGGTATTAACCCTTTCCTCCATAAATACGCCTTTATACGCCCCTGTATAAGTCACCTGTTGAAACCATTGTGATGAATAGAGCATTTGCTCCTATGGAGCAAATGCTCTGTTTATCACAATGGTTTCAAATTACAAAATTCTAAAAATGTCCTTTTCTCTATAATGCTCCTTTTCGGTAGATGCATCCAAAGAGGTTGGATATAAAAATAGCCTATGGAGGAAAGGGTTAAAGCAATTAATCTAATTATCCTTGAGTAAATGGTTAACCTGATAGAAATACCTTTTTGAAGCCTTTGCAAATAGGGTAGACCCAGATCAGACAGCTCTTAAACAGGGTCAGCTTTGTTTGCCCTTGTAATAACATAATTTGTCAAACATTTTGTAGGCTATATTGGCCATTTTGAAAATCCAGTTAACCCTTTCCCTGTTCAAAATTCATATGAAATAATGAGCGAAAGCAAATAGTGCAGACCCTGATCAGATGACTCCTTTGGGAGCTGTTTGATCTGGGTCTACTCTGTTTGTAAATGTGTGAAAAAGTGTGATGAGGGAAAGGGTTAATGGATATTCATGAAGTCATGAAAAGGATTAACCCATTCACGTCAATATACTGTAGCCTGTATATAGTGAAGACCCAGATGAGACAGCTCCTGCAGGAGCTGTCTCATCAGGGTCTGCACTATTTACAAGTTGATTATGCAACCAGTGCACTCCACAGCAGTGACTGCGCAGCGAAATACTTGTACACAGTGAAGATATATATAATTAAACAACAGCGCATGGGTAAAGAAGGAGAAATAATTTTTTAAAATTCAGCAAGCGAAGGGTTAAAATCATGTCAGCTTTATTCCTTATGTCCTAGATTTTCCTGCGCTAAGTCACATTAGACCTTCAGCAAGTCCAGAGGATCAACGCCAGGCTGCACAGGATCTGATTGGCAGAGTCCTTGGAGATGATGCTAAATATTTCAAAGTCAGTGATATTTTGCCCGGCATGGGACCACCAAATAAGGATACATTTGTTGTAAGTATTGTATTTCACACTGACCCCGGATATATAACTTCTTGTTTCTAGACCAAGTCATAAGGAAATGTTTTTGCAGACAGTGTAGGTACAAATCAGTCATCATGTCTTATAAGGGTTGTCTCTGTTTTTAATATCCGTTTCACTACCTGTCGAACTTAATAGGAAAAACAATATTGTTGCGGCGATGATTAGTGACTTGAGAGTCGAATTTATTAACATAGAATAATAAAGCTCTCATAATCCTTTACTCCATGAATATTCATGTAAGAAATTATGACATCATGAATCTTAATTAGATTAATTGTTATAATAGCAAATGGATTAGGGCTGCAACGATACGCCCATGTAGCGAATACGAATACGTATCACGATACAGTATAACGAATACGAATAAATATTCATGAATACGAATACAGTTACATAAACATGTTATGGCATAAGCTAATAAGAGTTACTTAAGCCAAAGCATGTCCAGACTGAGTCCATATTTAGGACTAGGAATGTTAAATAAGCTTATATTGAAAATGCTACTGGACATGTGCTGATAAGCAAGGGAAAAGTATGAGTTTAACTATTTAATTGGCAAAGTCACATAAACTAGAAACACTGAATAGAAATTTGTTCAAAAGTAAACTTGTCCAGTCCTACTGTAGTCTTTAGGCAATATGCATAAAAATAATACTAATTCAAATTCAAGCACCTTTCAAGCACCATCAAAATACAGTGCATTACACTGTATCTAATTGAATATAGCCTGCTGTTTCGTCCATTTCTGGTGAATCGTGAACGAACTCAAATAAATTTTGGGTACGTTCAGACATTGGGGCGCTCCGATAATTAACCCCTTGAACCAACAACTGGCAGTATTACTTCATTTCGTGGTGGCATACTTTACAAACAGTGATTTCATTGTTGGTTTTTCCTTCTGATCCCGTCAGAAACCCTAAATTATTCCAGACTGCGCTTTTATATTTGGTTGTCGTAACAACTAAGAATTAGTCCTATCAAAACAAACTTGTTTTTGGTACTTGTTTCATGAATTTGAATCATTTGTCTACTTTTCTGCAAAAAAGTGAATGCAGGAGTACAATTATTAAGCCTGTTGAATCCTACAGGACCAACATCCGGTGTCGTGATTTGTAAACATTAGAAGTCATCAAGAGTCATCTCCCTTGGTGTCACTGCAACAAAGACGTTTCGCAGCTGGAATGTTTCGCTCAGATTTCAATTATTTCTGGCGAAAATATGTTGTTTTTCTTTCAGTTTTGTTAATTTCCTATATGTCTCTAATTGTATTCGTCAATATTGGGTTCTTTGAGTAGCGAATATGATACACTCACCGCCAGAAATGATATTCGAATAATTCGAATACGTTAGTGTATCATGACAGCCCTAAAATGGATATATGATTTTTTTTACCATGACAGAAGCTGTAGAAACATGTCTATATTATATCACAAGCAACCAGAGCAGACCCTGATCAGGAGCTGTCTGTTCTGGGTCTACTCTGTTTTTAAAGGCATAGAAAGGTGTATTCATAGAGTTAAGCCTCTCCTCCATAATTACGCCTTTATACGCCTCTGTAAAAATCACCTGTTGAAACCATTGTGATAAATAGAGCATTTGTTCCTTTAGGAGCAAATGCTCTATTTATTACAATGGTTTCAAACTACAATTTGTTAAAAGTTTCCTTTTCTCTAGTTAATGCTCCTTTTCGGTAGATTTATTCAAAGTGGTTGGATCTAAAAATAGCCTATGAGGGAATGGGTTCATTGCTAATCCTTTATTCAGAGCAGTAGATAAAGGTGCATATTTAAATATCAAAATTGTTATTTCTTCACCAAACCCTATGTTGTGACAACTCTTTTGAATCATCTCTTCGAGTGTTCATTTGTCATCATAAAAAATTATAAACTTATTAATACTCATGATGTCATTATTTCTTGCATGAATTTTCATGGAATGAAGGGTTCAGGGACCAAAGTTCCCATTGTAAAAATGTTTGGCTGTAACTACATGTACATGTATATATTTTCAGATCAAGTCTGATGGAGAAACAGTTAATATAGCCGCAACATCAGGAGTTGCTGCTGCATTGGGGTTTTACCACTTCATCAAAACCAAATGTAATTGCCAATACACTTGGGCTGGATCGCAGCTTAAGTTACCCCACCCGCTTCCTGTCATTCCTAGTCCAGGACTGCAGATTACCACTAATGACAGGTAACAACAGTTTGTTGTGTGACTTGTTTAACCTTTCCTTCATATAAATGCCTTTTAACGCATTTGCAAACAGAGTAGACCCAGATCAGATGGCTCCTATAGGAGCCTTCTGATCAGGGTCTGCTCTGTTTGCTATCAGAATTTGAAAGATCTGTTTCATTACTTTCTAAAATGGCTACAATGTCCCAACTTCCATAATTATGTCATTATAACAATTTTTCTCCATGAATATATTCCATAGATTTTGAAATTTGGAATAAATATAGAACAGGGATTAAACCTTTGAAAACTGAATCTTCAAATGATCTATCTTAGTTTAACAATAGAGTCCATTCAGTATGGAAGGGTTTAATTTAAGAGAGGAATTTTAAATACAGACAGTGCAGACCTAGATCATCCAGGAATCCATTGGAATTTTAAATACAGACAGTGCAGACCCAAATCATCCGGGCATCCATTGCTCTGGGTCTACATTGTTTGCCATTGCCAGTATACATGTACTTGTTTGCAGCATTCAAAATGTTAAACTTGATCTTATTCTTAATTTATGCGTAAGGAAAAGATGCGCATGAACAGTTTACCTGATAAATATTTATTCCAGACTACAATTATGAAATTTACTCTAAATTTAAATTTTAGCTTGTCTGGTTTTAGAAGAATAAAATAAAAGCTATTGTCATAACTTTGATGGCTGCATTGTTATCATAGTCATAATTGTTGACATGTTTCGGAACTTAAAAGTTGAATATTACTTCTTTACTATACATGCAAATTTTATGAAACTTCACACACTTGTTCATTGTCAAAAGAGTTAACTTGAATAGATGAATGTTGGCACACTTATGGTTATTGCAACAGCCTTGGTCTGCTCTGTTTGCTTATTAAATTATATAGATATAATTCTACAGTTTCTAACAATACCAAAAATTCCTATGCACATAATTATGCCAGTATAAAATTTCAGCTTAAGATATTCATTATGTAATTTTTCTTACATCAATATTCAACAGTGAATGTGTTAAACTCCCAAGGCTATGTATCAAGATATGATGATGAACTCTGAAGGTGTATCAGAAAAGACAAAGATGTGCTGATTGTTACAGTTTGGGTTTCGAACCAACCCATGGGCTCAAGGTTATAAAACTTATGAGTCTGAGTCTGAGATCATTCTCAAGCATTTGATTGGTCAGAATCTGACCAATCACATGCTTGAGAATGATCTCAGACTCAAGCAAACAGTTACATAACCTTGGGGCATGTTTTATTAACCCTTCCCTTGCTTTTCATGTCAATATACCTACCTGTAAATAGTGAAGACCCAGATGAGACAGCTCCTGCAGGAGCTGTCTCATCAGGGTCTGCACTATTTACAAGTTGATTGTGCAACCAGTGCACTCCACAGCAGTGATTGCACAGTGAAATACTTGTACACAGTGAAGATATATGTAATTATACAACAGGGCATGGGTAAAGAAGGAGACGCGTATCTTAAAATTCAGCAAGAGAAGGGTTAACTTTATCATATTTTCAGGTTCCGCTACTACCAGAATGTGTGTACGGTTAGCTACTCCATGGTGTGGTGGAACTGGACTCGCTGGGAGAGAGAGATAGACTGGATGGCCATGAATGGAATAAATCTTCCACTTGCCTTTACCGCCCAGGAGGCTATATTCCAGAAGGTTGGTAATGGACCTTGTCACAGCCAAAAAGAGATTTTCTGAAATGACAAACAATGCAATCAAAGATAAACTGAAAATTGAAATTTGACAAAATACTTTCAATTTTTGTTATATACATACAGTGTTGACCTTGATGCAGCTATCCATTTTCGCTGACATATCTAAATTTCCAATATTGTATTATGATAATGTCTTTTTTGTGTCACCTGCTTTTTAGCTCACCTGGCACAAAGTGCCAAGGTGAGCTATTGGGATGATCCTATGTCCGGCGTCCGGCGTCGTGCGTATGTGCGTATGTGCGTATGTGCGTTGTGCGTTGTGCGTCGTGCGTCGTGCGTACGTGCGGGCGTCAATAATTTACTTAAACATCTTCTTCTCTGGAACTACAAAGCCAAGAGCTTTGATATTTGGTGTGTAGTATGAAGTAATGGTCCTCTACAAAGATTGTTCAAATTATGTCCCCCGGGCCAAAAATGGCCCCGCCCCAGGGCTTATCAGTTTTTCATAGGAAAATCTTTAAAAATCTTCTTCTCTGAAACTGTAAGGCCTAGACCTTTGATATTTGGTATGTAGCATGATCTAATGGTCCTCTACTAAGATTGTTCAAATTATGACCCCTGGGCCAAAAATGGCCCCGCCCCGGGGCTTATAAGTTTTTCATAGGAAAATCTTTAAAAATCTTCTTCTGAAACTGTCAGGCATTGACCTTTGGTATTTGGTATGTAGCATCATCTAATGGTCCTCTACTAAGATTGTTCAAATTATGACCCCTGGGCCAAAAATGGCCCCGCCCCAGGGCTTATCAGTTTTTCATAGGAAAGTCTTTAAAAATCATCTTCTCTGAAACTGTAAGGCCTAGACCTTTGATATTTGGTATGTAGCATGATCTAATGGTCCTCTACTAAGATTGTTCATATTATGTCCCCCAGGACAAAAATGGCCCCGCCCCGGGGCTTATCAGTTTTTCATAGGAAAATCTTTAAAAATCTTCTTCTCTGAAACTGTAAGGCCTAGACCTTTGATATTTGGTATGTAGCATCATCTAATGGTCCTCTACTAAGATTGTTCAAACTATGAGCTCTGGGCCAAAAATGGCCCCACCCCGGGGCTTATCAGTTTTTCATAGGAAAATCTTTAAAAATCTTCTACTCTGAAAATGTAAGGAATAGACCTTTGGTATTTGGTATGTAGCATCATCTAATGGTCCTCTACTAAGATTGTTCAAATTATGACCCCCAGGACAAAAATGGCCCCACCCAAGGGCTTATCAGTTTTTCATAGGAAAATCTTGAAGAAATCATCTTCTCTGAAACTGTAAGGCATAGACCTTTGATGTTTCGTATGTAGCATGATCTAATGGTCCTCTACTAAGATTGTTCAAATTATGACCCCTGGGCCAAATATGGCCCGCCCCGGGGGTTATCAGTTTTTCATAGGAAAATCTTTAAATATATTCTTCTCTAAAATTATAAGGTATAGACCTTTGATATTTGGTATGTAGCATTATTTAATCGTCCTCTACTAAGATTAATCAAAATATGACCCCCGGACCAAAAATGGCCCCGCCCAAGGTCTTATCAGTTTTTCATAGGAAAATCTTTAAAAATCTTCTCCTCCAGAACTGTAAAGTCTAGGCCCTTGATATTTGGTATGTAGCATCATCTAATGGTTTTTTACCAAGATTATTCAAATTATTACCCCTGGGTCAAAAATGGCCCCGCCCCAGGGCTTATCAGTTTTTCATATGAAAAGCTTTAAGAATCTTCTTCTCCAAAACTGTAAGGCAGAGACCTTTAATATTTGGTATGTAGTGCTATCTAATAGTTTTCTACCAAGATTGTTCAAATTATGTCCCCTGGGTTGAAAACTTCACCGCCCAGGGGCATATCAGTTTTTTATAGGAAAGTTTTTAAAAAGCTTCTCTTAAAAATCTTTAAAAGTCTTCTCTGAACTTGTAAGGCATAGACCTTCGATATTTGGTATGTTGCATTATCTAATAGTCCTCTACCAAGATTTTCAAATTATTAACCCCGGATCAAAATTGACCCAGCCCTGGGGCTTAACAGTTTTTCATAGGAAAATCTTTAAGGTCTAGACTCTTTATATTTAGTATGTAGCATCATCTGATGGTTTTCTACCAAGATTTTTCAAATTATGCAATCTGTCATTGAAATCATTAATCTGTTACGAACAGGTGAGCGATTAAGGGCCATCATGGCCCTCTTGTTAATTGTTGGGTTACTCTTAGGGATCACTTCTCCATTGCCTGTCTGTCCATATGTCACGCTTGTTTCGTCACACTTCTGCTTGCAAGTGACACACATTCTTTAAACATTTTTCCTATGCTGTGACATGGCTAGTGTTTAACTCTTTGTATTCCAAAAGATTGTTGTAAGCAAAGTTTATCGCTATTTGGAGTTTTGCTCCTTTTCATGCCTTTGCCACAACAGAATACAGAAAATACTTAAATAGCTCTTATCTAATATTTCGACCACTACGGGTCATTATCAAAGGTCATCATGTCAAAATACATGTCAAATTTTTGGTACATGCATTCAGCCATAAAAAAGCAAATAATGTTGATCCAGCATCAGATCACAACAGAATAGACCCAGATCAAATGGCTGCTACAGTTTCTGTCTGTCAGGATCTGCCCTGTTTGCTTATAAAATGATATAGATCTGATTCTATAGATTCTTTCATGATTAAAAATTGCCTTTCTCATAGTGCTGTTAACCCTTTCCCTCATATAAACGTGTTTTCACACATTTGCAAACAGAGTAGACCCAGATCAGACGGCTCCTAGAGGAGCCGTCTGATCAGGGTCTACTCTGTTTGCTAATGGAATTTGATAGATCTGTTTCTTTGCTTTCTAAAATGTCTACAATGTTTTACCTTCCATATTTCTCTATTTTGTTAATGAATATTTAGTAGGTATTGAAATTTGGCCAAAATACAGAACAGGGAAAGGGTTAAAAAAAATCAGTTGATTGATAATCATCATGTCATTGTTTCTTGCAGGCCTATTCATGGAGAAAAGGATTAAGCTCATTAATACTTTCTCCATGAATATTTATACAAGAATTCATGACATCATGAATATTCATTATCTGAATTTGTATACATGTATTGGTAAATGAAAATAGGATTTTTCGCCATTTCCGAAACTGCAGAATCAGATCTATATACATGTAATTCCATAAGCTAAAAAGGTAGTTCCAACATGAACTGTCTGATCTAGGTCTTCTCTGTCTGGAAAGGTGCCAAAACCAATACATATATATATATATATATATATATATATATATATGATGGAAAGGGTTAAGTATATATGGTATTTTGCATATCTTGCAGGTGTATACGAATTTGGGCCTAAGCAAGGAGGACTTGAACAGCCATTGGGGAGGACCTGCCTTTCTTGCATGGTAAGAACCGCAGCTTAATCCTTTCAGAGTTGTGGATAGCTGATATATCCAAATCTCGTATTTTCTCAGCTAAATCCTATTTTGTTGGTACTTATTAGAATTTAAAATCACCTTTGAGAGGCTAATATGACCAGTCAAAAGAATTCAAAGTCTAGATGTTGTTGCTTTTAAAAATAGGTGGTAGCTTATTTCAAGACAAAAGTAGTGATACAGAAAGCTCCTATAGGATCTTCCTGTATCACTTTGACCCTGCTTTAACCCATTCCCTTATAGGCTATTTTTAGATACAATCTCTTTGGATAAATCTTAATCTTAAAGATCTAAAGCAGCATTAACTAGAGAAAGGAAAATTTTAGAATTTTGTAGTTTGAAACCATTGTGATAAATAGAGCATTTGCTCCTGTAGGAGCAAATGCTCTATTTATCACAATGGTTTCACAAAGTGACTTTTACAGAGTCGTCAAAAGTCGTCAATATGAGGGAAAGGGTTAAGCAACCACCTGCTTTCAAGTCTCCTATATGGGCAGTGGGCAACCAGGTCTAACCTGTATGGGAAGGAATAAGACGTACACATACCCATGAGTTTCCTATAGCTATGGATCAAGTAGGTGTTGTGTTAACATGACACCACAGGGCAGATGTCTTACTTGATGAAATCAAAGGTCAGGGCGGATATTAAAGCTTCTTTCAATGGCAAACCACAGGTATACATAGATCTCAGCTGTGGTTCACAAGCTTAGAGATTGATGGGCTCAGCTAAGTTTTCATTTGTCATAGGCACATCTTAATGGATCATAACAAAGAAGCAGACAAGTATACCAGATTGGTCGCAGCCTTGTTCATCATTAACTGTGCCTTCTGCCAGACACCAGGACGGAGGTGAAAAGTATGCTACTTATGCCTACAAGAATCGTGAAATAAATCGGATGATAGTTGGGACTTGGAATATAAGAACTCTGAGGCAGGAGGGGAAGGTAGAAGAACTAGTATATGAGATGTCAAGATACAAGTGGGACCTACTGGGACTCTGTGAAATGAGATGGAAACGCTTTGGGCAGACTCTTAATAGAGGAAAGACACAGTCAGCCTGGCATAGTCCAGATGGTGTGCATCACAACCAAATTGACTACATCTTTGTCAAAAGCTGCTTCTGATCAGGTGTCAGCATCGCAAGAACGAGAAGCTTCCAAAGAGCTGACATAGGGAGCGACCACAACTTGTTAATGATGACATTCAAAAAGAAACTCTTAACATTATCAGGATCAAATGTGACACAGAAAAGCTCAAAGACCCCATGATATTGCAAGCATTCCTAGCAGATATAGTTAGAAAATTTGCAACCGAGTTAGTGCACGTGGTAAACCATCCTTAGATGTACTGACAACAGCCTACAACAAAATACAGAAATTGGGGGTCTGACCCACTCCATGATCACAATCTCTTGTCATAACACTTCCCAAGAAAGGAGACCTTCAGCAGTGCCAGAACTACCAGACAATAAGCCTTGTCAGTCATCCCAATAAACCTCAATTAACCTCAGAGCTCTTTGTGAGAAATGCCTTCAACACCAGCAAGATCTACATCATGTATTCACCGACTTCAAGAAGGCTTTCAACCGAGTGTGGCATGCAGTATTGTGAGCAACTTTGAGGAAGAACAGCATCAGTGAGAATCTAGCCAAGACCATACAACAGCTGTATGATAAAGCTTGCAATGCAGTGCTCATCAATGGCAACATGGGTGAATGTTTCAGAGCTACTGTTAGAGTCACCAGGCAAGAATGCCTTTTTATACGCCCGAAGGGACGTATTATGGTATGGCGCATGTCGTCCGTCCGTCCATCCGTCCGTCTGTCCGTCTGTCCATCCGTCCGTCCGTTAGCAATTTCTTGTGCAACTAACTCCTCCTTTATTTTTCAACATAATTTCTTCAAACTTTCAGGAATGATAGATACTGATGTGTAGTTGTGCATATCAGTGAGATAACTCTCATATCATTTTTCATTCTGGAGTTATTGCCCTTTGTTAGTTTCGGGTAGCAATTTCTTGTGCAACTAACTCCTCCTTTATTTTTCAACATAATTTCTTCAAACTTTCAGGAATGATAGATATTGGTGTGTAGTTGTGCATATCAGTGAGATAACTCTCATATCATTTTTCATTCTGGAGTTATTGCCCTTTGATAGTTTCGGGTAGCAATTTCTTGTGCAACTAACTCCTCCTTTATTTTTCAACATAATTTCTTCAAACTTTCAGGAATGATAGATACTGATGTGTAGTTGTGCATATCAGTGAGATAACTCTCATATCATTTTTCATTCTGGAGTTATTGCCCTTTGATAGTTTCGGGTAGCAATTTCTTGTGCAACTAACTCCTCGTTTATTTTTCAACATAATTTCTTCAAACTTTCAGGAATGATAGATACTGATGTGTAGTTGTGCATATCAGTGAGATAACTCTCATATCATTTTTCATTCTGGAGTTATTGCCCTTTGATAGTTTCGGGTAGCAATTTCTTGTGCAACTAACTCCTCCTTTATTTTTCAACATAATTTCTTCAAACTTTCAGGAATGATAGATATTGGTGTGTAGTTGTGCATATCAGTGAGATAACTCTCATATCATTTTTCATTCTGAAGTTAATGCCCTTTGATAGTTTCGGGTAGCAATTTCTTGTGCAACTAACTCCTCCTTTATTTTTCAACATAATTTCTTCAAACTTTCAGGAATGATAGATACTGATGTGTAGTTGTGCATATCAGTGAGATAACTCTCATATCATTTTTCATTCTGGAGTTATTGCCCTTTGATAGTTTCGGGTAGCAATTTCTTGTGCAACTAACTCCTCCTTTATTTTTCAACATAATTTCTTCAAACTTTCAGGAATGATAGATACTGATGTGTAGTTGTACATATCAGTGAGATAACTCTCATATCATTTTTCATTCTGGAGTTATTGCCCTTTGATAGTTTCGGGTAGCAATTTCTTGTGCAACTAACTCCTCCTTTATTTTTCAACATAATTTCTTCAAACTTTCAGGAATGATAGATATTGATGTGTAGTGGTGCATATCAGTGAGATAACTCTCATATCATTTTTCATTCTGGAGTTATTGCCCTTTGATAGTTTCGGGTAGCAATTTCTTGTGCAACTAACTCCTCCTTTATTTTTCAACATAATTTTATAGAACAGCCTTCGGGCGTATATTGCCCCGTCTTGCGGTGCTCTTGTTATCTTCTGTTAGCAAATCATGTCAAAAGTCTTGGATGAACCTAGAGTGAACTATTTGTCCTGTAGGGGCCGTCTGATTAGGGTCTGCTCTGTTTGCTTATGAAAGGATATAGATCTTACTATACTTTTTCTACTAGTACCAAAACATCCTGTGTACACTGGCCATACAAATCAGCTAATAAATATTTATTATGTTATTATTTCTTACATGATTATTCAACAAGTAAATTTTTAATGCTGTAAAGTAGGCACACTTCCATTTCAGGGCACGTATGGGGAACATGCATGGATGGGGAGGTCCCTTGCCCCAGTCTTGGATAGATAACCAGCTTGCTCTGCAACATCAGATCTTGGGCAGGATGAGGTCTCTGGGTATGATCCCAGTACTGCCGGGTTTTGCAGGACACGTGCCACAGGCAATCACAAAGTAAGGGCACTTTGACTATTTAACCCTTTCCCAGTTGCATATTCATGTAAGAAATAATGACATCATGAGTATTTATATGCTGAATGTTTATGATGGCATATGTATACAGGATGTTTTGGTATTGGTAGAATCTGTAGATCTATTATAATTTCATAAGCAAACAGAGCAGAAACTGGTTACAAGGCTATTTTATTTGATTCTTTGATAACATTTTCAGACAGTTTTGGTCCAAATGATATGTTGATCTGCTATGTATCAGAATTATATTTTTTAGACATACTGATCGCTGTTGTTGAGCATATTGGGAGACATTTTACTGTTCAAAGCAGTTTGTCACTGTGATTGTGGGGTTAGAAAACAAAGGAGAAAATCCACATTAACCCTTTCATCCATAGGCTATTTTTAGATCCAGCCTCTTTGAATGAATCTACCATTGGCTATAATTGGAATTTCAGAATCATATCTATTATTCCACAAGCACACAGATCAGACCCTGATCAGACAGCTTCTGCAGGAGCCATCTGATCTGGATCTACTCTGTTTGCAAAGGTGCCAAAGTCATGTATATGAGGGAAAAGGTTAATGAGCTAATATTTAGTGTTAGTAAATAAAAATGAACAATTGCCAATTTGGTTTCCATTATGGAATAGCTATCACTATTTGTGTATGCCATTTGCTGTATTATGCATATCAAGTAAAGTTTGGTATATACATGTAGGAAAAACAAAACTTCACAGGTATATATAAGAAAAAGAAAGCAACACACTATCTGTGGAGAGAGTACTAATATAGGTGATTGTTTATCGTTTGAATACAGTAAACCCCTCTAAACTGGACTTAAATTTAGTATAATTATCGGTCTTGGAGACAGGTGGCAGCTTAATGCAGGGTGAAAGTCATTCAGAAAACTCCTCTAGGAGCTTTCTGCATGACTTTCACCCTGCATTAAGCAGCCACCTGCCTAAGTATCTAAAGTCTTCTCTACTAGAATTCCGGTTTAGAGAGGTTTTACAGTATTCAAAATAGAATTATGGATCAGTACAGTTTAACCCTTTCAATGCTGAATTTTCAAATGGACTGATCCAAAATTCAAACAGGTGAAATTGTTTTTGAAGAAAAGTGTAACAGGACAAACAGTGAGACTCTGATGACAGGGCTTCTACTTAAAATGGATATTAGCAACTCGTTTCCCGTACTGAAAGGTTTAATTGTAGAGTCTATTCAGTGTGAAAGTTTAAAATTTCTAGATGATTTTAAATGACAAACAGTGCAGAACCTGATCAAGAGGATCCTTTAGGATCCCGCTTAATAAACTGTCTACACTGCTTTCAAAAGCCAGCATTCAAAGGGTTAAACTGAAAGAGAAGTTATATTTGCAGATATTATCCCAATGCCAGTATCAGTCGTCTGAGTGACTGGGGACACTTCAATCAGAGCTACTGTTGGTAAGTATGTCCTTTTGTCCAATATTAAGGGAATGACTCTACCTGTTAGCAATTGAGTTTGACTGTACGAAAATCCACTTTGCAAGTAGTGTAGAACAGGATCTTAAATGTGATGGCTGCTCTGGTTCTATACTAAATGTTGGATTCATTATAGCAGTGTTCATTTAATTCTACCTATCTTGAATTATCTTTCTTCTCACATTTCTAAACTTATCTGATAGCCTGCACTACACTGCCCTGCCCCACCCTGCCCATCTGTCTCTCTTTGTCTCTGTCTGTCTGCCTGTCTCTATATCTGTGTGTGTGTGTGTGTGCCTCTATCTCTCTCTGTGTTTCTCTGTCTCTCTTTTTCTCATCAGGCTGCAAATTATTTGGCATGCAAAGAGTGGACCAATTACTTGATGATCTGACCTATTTATACTTTTGTAAACATAATAGACCCAGATCAGATAGATCCTGTAGGAGATGTCTGATCAGGGTCTGCTCTGTTTGCTCATAGAATAGTAAGGATCGGATTGTACAGTTTTTGTCATGGCCAGAAATTCCTTTGATTATGTTCCTAACAAAACTGTTAAACATCAGCTGATCAGTGTTCATAAAGCGATTTGTTGCTACATGAATGTTCATTGGGTAAAGTTTCACTTATATGAATAGAAATGTTTAGAATGTGTTTTTAGTCCCAAACCAGCAACACTGAAGGAGACTATAGGTTTGCACTTCGTTCATCCGTCTGTCCGACATTGGTTTTCATGGAATTACAGTAGTTGGACTTTGATATTTTAAGTATTCCGGAGTTTTTTTCTAAACCTTAGCAGATATATTGAAGTGATATTTTGTACTTAGCTTTATTATAACGAGATACAGATCAAGTTTGAATTTTATCAGCTACATTGATTTTTCACGGAATTACAGCAGTTGGAATTAAGATTTAGCCGGTAGAGAACTATGGCATTGCTTTCAATGCTCCCATTACATGTACTTGTTTATTTTGTCTCAGCACCTACCTGTTGGACTTTGAGGACCCTCTTTTCCAGGAGATCGGAACTGCCTTCATTAAGGAGGTAGGCTATGTTAATAGGCTATGTTTTGTTTATGTAGATAGTTTGGCAATTTCTGTCAGAATTTCCCAACACATTCTCATGTGTGAGACTCAAGAACTTTATCGAACATGCTTGTTAGTTTCAGCCTGCTACTAGTTTTATATATTAACCCTTTCCCTGTTTTATATTTATTCCAAATTTCAATACCTACTGAATATCATGGACAAAATAGTTATAATGAAATATGGAAAGTTTAACATTGTAGCCATTTTAGAAACTAAAGAAACATATCTTTCAAATTCCACTAGCAAACAGAGCAGACCCTGATCAGACAGCTTCTATAGGAGCTGTCTGATCTGAGTCTACTATTTTTGCAAATACGTGAAAACACGTTTATGTGAAGGAAAGAGTTAAGTATTTTAATTGTAAAGTTAATTTAGTATGGAAAGATAAAATTTGATACAAAAATATGGAATGGCAAATAGCACAGACCCTCATTGGAGGACACCTAGAGCCCTGTGATCTTGGTCTACACTGCAGGTGTCATTTAACCTGTATCCATGATTCAAAAGGTTAAGAATTAGACACAAAGTCATATTTAACAAAAAAATGTTATAAGGTAAATGCCTGATTATTGTTGTAATTTTCTTATATTGTCATCACAAAATGCCAAAGCTTTATCAACCTCAGAGACCTATCACTGACAGATTGGTCTTGATCCAGTAAGAGTGAACTGATTCATTTTCTCAGGAAATGTTTATGTGATAAGTAGAATATCAAATTGTTCTGTTTGTTTCTGTGATGAAGGCATTTTGATTAACCCTTTACCTGGTGAATAATGATGCAATATTTTCTTCTTGTATTAAAAATATCAAATGAGGAAATTTATTGTTGTAGGAGTAGAGAAGCAGCTGTGTAATATACAGTAAAACCTTGGTTATTCTAACATCCAGATAGGTATCATTATTGATCTTTAACCATTTCCTCCATAAATACGCCTTTCTATGCCTCTGTAAAAGTTACTTTATGAAACCATTGTGATAAATAGAGCATTTGCTCCTATAGGAGCAAATGCTCTATTTTTTCACAATGGTTTCAAACTATAAAATTTGACTTTTCTCTAGTAAATGCTCCTTTTGGGTAGATTCATTCAAAGAGACTGGGTCTAAAAATAGCCTGTGGAGGAAAGGGTTAAGACAGGTGTCAGCTTGATTCAGGGTAAAAGTCATGCAGAAACCTCCTGTAGGAGCTTTCAACTTTAACCCTGCCTTAAGCAGCCGAAAGGGTCTAAATTCTTCTATAATAAAATTTCGAATTATCGAGGTTTAGATATATTGGCAAACTGAGCAGAACCTGATCAGATATACGATGCTGTCTGGTTTTCTGGCGCACCTAAGCATTTATCGGTTTATTTACTACAGATCAAAGAGATGCAAATTTTTCATTATCATTTGCCTGTTTGCAAATATCTACCAGCCATATAATGACATAAATATTTTTGGAAATAACTCCTTTAACCACTAAGTACAACTATGTAAACATGCTTACCACCATGTTTTATCCCAGTATTCAACTGTCCGGTGATCTTGCGCACATGATATTTGCAAGTGTAAAATGGGATTGAATAATATTTTAGCACTTGCAATATTGTTTTAAAAAAGGTGTTATAATCATTCCTTCTGACTCGACGCAAAATTCTGAAATATTTTTTACACACTAGCACTCATTGGAAAATAGGTCAGTGGGCGTGTTTATGCATAAATAATGACGAAATATATAAACAAGCGTGTTTGACAGATATATTTTAAACTTACATTAATGGAGTTCAACTGAGGTCAGAGTAAGTCCAAAATATTCAGTTTGTTGAAATTTTCACCCACAACCATAAACAAACAACAAAACGAAAAGAAATATACGAGTGCGCAAGATCACCGGATGCGCAAGATGACCGGACACAACAGTATATACAAGAGCTGTCTGATCTGGGTTTATTCTGCTTGCAAAGTCACAAAAAAGCAGGATTATCAAGTGACGGGGTAAGCTCTTGCGTTACAGCTAAAAAATTACAGTGTATAATTATTCATCTTTGATTGTAGATGCAGAAAGAGTTTGGTGTTGATCATATCTACAATGCTGACTCTTTTAATGAAATGACGCCAAAATCAGGGTAAATAAGGCAATGTAATTTCTATGCAATTTTTTATGCCCCCCACTCCCGGGGGCATATTGTTTTCGCTCTGTCTGTCTGTCTGTTTGTTGGTCCTCAACTTTAATGTTGGCAATAATTTTGTAGCCATTGCATATACATACTTCAAACTCGGCATGCATGTTGAACTTAATAGAGGCAAAAATTTCTAGGGGTGACTTTTATATTTCTCTGCCAAACCCACCATGCAGATAATCATTAAAATCATTAAATCACGTTTGCAAGACAATTCTTTTGAGTGTATTAACATTTACCCTGTTGGTCCTGGTTGTTACATAATGATAGACTATGGTTTAACCCTTTACTCCATGAATATTCATGTAAGAAGCATTAATGAAATCATGCATATTAATCAGCTGTATTTGAACACAGGAATATTTATCCAAGACAGAAAGTGTAGAATCAGATTTATATTATGTCATAAGAAAACAGAGCAGACCCTGATCAGAACTTAGATTCTTTCTGTATTTCTTTATCATATAGGCTCATTTTTTATGCCCAGTGGGGGTGGGGGGATATTGTATTTGCTCTGTCTGTTGGTTTATTGGTTGGTTTGTTAGTTGTTTTTTTCCAACTTTAACATTGGCAATAATTTTGTAACCATTGCACATACATCCTTCAAACTTGGCATGCATGTGCAACTTAGGGACGCGAACATGTTTAGTCATACATCAAGGTCAAAGGTCATATTTATGTCTGAAATGTATATAAGCAGATCATTGAGACAGGGTATCATGGATGCCTTTCAAACTTCATAGACCCAGACCAATATTTGTATGAGAAATTTGGTATTTGATTTTAGTTTACTCAGTTTGTCTGACTAACTGGTTAGATAACACATAATGCATGCCAAACAGTGAAGATCCCTATTAGACACATTATCTTTATGAGACAGCTACTCTGCTTCGACAATGTTTGCAAAGACCCACAAGAACTTTTGTCATGTTTCTGCTCTGACAAGTTCTTTTATTAATGTCATTTTTTTCTATTGATGTTTACAGAGACCCAAACTATCTGAAGATGGCGGGCAGTAATGTATACAAGGCCATGCTATCTGCTGACCCACAGGCCATATGGTGAGTTATTAGGTGTTTGTTTTTTATGTGTTTTTGTTTTTATGCTAGGCCATTAATCTAAGAAATAATTTTTGAAATATAAAGTGTTACCTTTGTTTTTGTATCTATCTGGCTTTTAAGCCACAAAGAAAGTTTGACATGAAATTTGGTATAGAGGAAAGCATCATTTTAGGTCACTGCAATTAGACCAGTTACAATGACAATAATTATTTTATTGCAAAACTTTCATGTCTTTTTCTTAAAAATATATAATGCCTTGCGTCATATAATTATGTGGTTAAAATGTCTGCGGAAAGACAACCGCAGATGTAAATCAGATACTCGCCCCATTGGTTTTCCTTGTTTTAACCTTTTACTTGATAACTCTAACTTTTTACACCTTTGCAAACAGAGTAGACCCAGATCAGACAGACAGGATGTACTCTATATGCTTTTATATTACAGATCTGATTTTCTACTGTGTGCCGTAGCAATAAATTGTTTTATGTTGTAATTTGAATACAGTAGAACCCCTATTATGCGACCACTTAATGAATGAACATGGGTGTCTTTATAAGCAGGTGGTTGCTTAAAGGCATTTCAAAGCTCCTTATATAAGTGACCCCCCTATATACACAGTATCCAGCTGTGCTCCTGCAGTGTCCAGTCAGGGTCCATAGCCATAAGAGATAAAGTTATGCAATTATACATTGATCCTCTGTGATGGTAGCTCGCCTTATCAGTTTGTGTATCAGATGCTTGACAGTCAACTCCCCAAATGCACAGCATGAGGTTAATGGGTCAACATTCCTTTCGAAATGCCTTTAATGCAGGGCAAAAGTAATGCAGAAAGCTCCTCTACTTTTGTCCTGCATTAAGCTACCACCTGCATTTAGCAGCCAGAATTATACCTCTTTTAGGTGGTCGCATTAGCGGGGTTTTAATGTACAATAGTTAATTGATATTCATAATAGGCAAAGTCTTGAGTATAAAGGTTTTATAGAACTTATCAGCTAAGAACAGAACAATGTCTTGACTGTTCATTTGTATACAGGCTGATGCAGGGTTGGTTGTTTCATCAGAAGACTTTCTGGCTACCAGCAAGAATGGAAGCTCTGTTAACGTCTGTGCCCCAGGTAATACAAGAAAGAAGAAATCTTGCAATGTTTATATATTCATTTGTACAAATATATTCATTACAAATGAACTGTTGTACAAAAGAATGTTGCTGCAGCATTTTAGGCACAGACTAGACCAGCAACATATGTAAACTCAGATAACTTTAATGTACTCTGTTTTGAAATGTTGGGAGTAAATGTACTCTCGGATTTGAAATGTTGGGAGTAAATGTACTCTCGGATTTGAAATGTTGGGAGTAAATGTACTCTCGGATTTGAAATGTTGGGAGTAAATGTAATCTCGGATTTGAAATGTTGGGAGTAAATGTACTCTCAGATTTGAATTATTGCGAGTAAATGTACTCTCAGATTTGAAATGTTGGGAGTAAATGTACTCTCAGATTTGAATTAATGCGAGTAAATGTACTCTCAGATTTGAAATGTTGGGAGTAAATGTACTCTCAGATTTGAAATGTTGGAGTTTCAAAAGACTGGAGTTTACCTTGTCCTGTGGTGTATTACTTTTCATGCAGGAATAGATGGATGTGAATATGACATCATGATGATGTGGATTAGATGGTTGCTCTTCCTCTCTGTCACTCTCAATATCCTGGAGAGTTGTTGCTTTGAAATATTCAAGAAAATCAGCCCATGTAGAATCATGTTGTGGCTGTCGATGGATGATTTTTGTATGTTGCAACATACCGGTACAACTCTGTCTTATGTTTAGGGTGTATTTTCTTTATACTTAATACAATCGGCAAGAAAGAAAAGTTTTGTCAATGTCCTCATTCAGGACAAGGCATGGATGTTGTTTCGTCCACTGCCAAACTGTTAATCCTTTACATAGATGTTTTTGTTTTTACCTTTCACAACATTGCCAATAATGGAATCAATAACTTTGCAAAGAGATCATTTTGCTTCAGTTTCAGTGTTTTTTCTTTGCGAGATGAAAGTGAAACAAAAATCAAGCTTCGACTGCATATTTTGTGTGCAATAGTCAAGTTGCTAACATAATATAAAATATCTATACATATGAAATGCGGACATAGCTGTTATCTGTTTATAGTATCGGTCTAAAATGCCATTATATAGTCTTGTTGGCAATAAAATACTGTTAACCCTTTCCTTCATATATGGTAAACGCCTTTTCACACATTTGCTCCTATAGGAGCTGTTTGATCAGTGTCTGCTCTGTTTGCTATTAATGGAATTTGATTGATAGACTATTTTGGTCTATTATAACCATTTTGTCCATGAATAGTCAATAGGTATTGAAATTTGGAATAAACACAGAATAGGGAAATGGTTAATTATAATATCAAAATTATTAGAAAGGAGAAACAGTGGCACAAGACGACAGACAGAAATTTATAATATACAGACATTATTTTATACTACACCTTGAGACCTTTCTTAATGAATGGGTCAATTCAGACGCAGTAAAATGAGCAAACCACTGTGATACATCCTGAACTTCCGATACATGTAGCAGCTAGCTAGCATATTGTAATTAATATTCTATGACCTGGGTTATCTCTCATATATTGACAAAGGACAAACAGTAAAACCTCTCTATAACAACCAACTGAATTGTGCTAATTAGTTGGTATTTAGGGCATGTGGCAGCTTAAAGCAAGGTGACCGTAAAACAGAACGTTCCTATAGGAGCGTTCTGTTTTACTTTCACCTTGCTTTCAGCAGCCACCTGCCTTTAACACAAAATACTTGATGTAATTTAGTGGCCGTTATTGAGAGGCACTGTAACTGTATGTAAAAAAATATATTAATATGGGTGGATGTATGCACACAATTTTATTGATATGCTTACAAGTATGCACACCACATATTTTTCTGTGCCTACACCAGTGTATTCACCTTATCTGGCCCACTGCCTTTCCCTCATATAAACGCCTTTTGATGCTTTTGTAAACAGAGTAGTCCAAGATCAGAAGAATCCTGTAGGAGCCATCCGATCATGGTCTGTTCTGTTTGCCTATGAATTAGGTCTGCTCTGTTTGCCTATGAATTAACATAGATCAAATTCTACAGTTTTTTCCAGGGTAAAAGAAATTCCCTTGTTCATGAGGCCATTAACCCTTTCCCTCATATAAACGTGTTTTCACGCATATGCAAACAGAGTAGACCCAGATCAGACGGCTCCTAGAGGAGCCGTCTGATCAGGGTCTACTCTGTTTGCTAATAGAATTTGATAGATCTGTTTCCTCACTTTCTAAAATGGCTACAATGTACCACCTTCCATAATTCATTATAACTATTTATTTTGTCCATGAATATTCATTAGGTATTGAAATTTGTAATAAACACAGAGGTTAAAATATTCAGCTAAATAATGTTCATAACCAACTGTTTTTAGAATCTACCATATTCATTCATTTAGTGGTCATTTAGAGTGGTTCTACTGTATATATTTTCAGGGTAAGATGATCATTTTGGATCTGTCTGCAGAATACTCCCCGTTTTATTCACAAACCAAGTCCTTTTATGGCCAGCCATTTATCTGGTGTATGTTGCATAATTTTGGTGGTGCCCTAGAAATGGTGGGCAATATGGATGCAATCAACAAGGTATAAACAGACCAAAATAGTGCTTGTTATTTGTGGTAGCAATATGTATTCAGGACAATTATGTTTCTCTAGAATGGGTGCTTGTGTTTTAAACCATTCCCTCATATTGACACCTTTTGGCACCTCTTTTAAAGTCTTTTGAAACCATTGGGATGAATAGAGCATTAACTCCATAGGAGCAAATGCTCTATTTATCACAGTTGTTTCAAAACTACAATGTTTTAAAATTTTCCTATTCTGTAGTAAATGTTCCTTTTTGGTAGATTTATTGAAAGAGGTTGAGTCTAAAAATAGCCTATGAGGTAATGGGTTAATTCTTTGCACACTAATGGTGATTTTGTGATTACCTATGCAAACCCAGATGAGATGTCTCATTTGGATCCAAACTGTTTGACACTCTGATTTATTGTGTTTTTGAAGAAAAGCTTGAGAACGAACTCAGACTCAACTAAAAAGTTTTATAAGCATGGAGACTGAGTAACGGATAAAGGTGCGTATTCAGATGCCAAAATATTCATTTCTCTACCAAACCCAGTGATGTGACCACTGGTTAAAATGATCTTGAAGAGTAGTCACAGCATAGGGTTTGGTGGAGAAACAAAGGAGTTATTCTTGAAAATGTTTTGATTTCTTATCCAGGCCTCTAGAAAAATATTTTGAGAATCTTTGCAGACAAAAATCACTGAGCATTTAAAAAATTACATTTTATAGTTCACAAACAACATGTTTTATTTAGTCAAATGTTTGTGATGAAACTGTATAGTGTTTCTGTTGAGCAGAAAAATACAAATGGGATTGGCATTGTCTGTCTGCCTAATAGTGATCTGTCATGTGTTTTCTGTCACATCTTCCAGCCTTTTGATTCTCGTTCCATAGGGAAAAGTTCAGCTTTTGGAAACAATATATTTATCATGCAACGTCACCAAATACAGTCACTTCCTACTAGCATAATATTTTCCACGTCGACGCTGTATTTTGTGAGGTATAGTCCATGTGTACTGACCCCACTGGAATGCAAGTTTTGTTCAGCCAATAGGAGGAAAAACAGAAGAACGAAAAAGGCATAATTAAACATAAACATCAAATTAACACATTTGCTCACCTTTGTCTCAACTATTTGTCCATATAAAAGGATTAAATCAAGTTTGTTTATGTTGTAAAAGTCAATTACGTCACTGCATGTCAACATGACGTCACGTAATTCGTACTTGCATGTATTTATATTCAGGGGACGAAACCGCTTTAGCAATCTTTCTTTTTCTTCATTTTCTCCATTTTTCTTGGAGTTGCATGATAAAAGAATTACTATGCTAGTAGTTTGGATGTTCAGCTGTATTTTGGCTCGTCAGAAAAGTAGTTAAATGCTCGCCAAGGCTCGCATTTAACAACTTTTCTAACTCACCAAAATACAGCTGAACTTCCAAACTACTAGCATAGTAATTCTTATGTATTTACCACATTTAACTTTGTATTGAGACTTCCGATCCTATAGATACCATACTATAAATGTAGTCCTATAGATACCAGACTGGAAATAATCCTTTAGATACCAGACTATAGAAGTAGTCCGATAGATACATGACTATAAAAGTAGTCTTATTGATACCAGACTATAAAAGTAGTCCCATATTTGAAAATGGTGATTTAAGTTATAGTCTGCATCAAGATTGTGACTACAGTGGGGGTTTCTTTTCTTCCTAGGGTCCATTCACAGCTAGAAGTTTCCCTAACAGTACAATGATAGGAACAGGGCTGACCCCTGAGGGTATTAACCAGAATGAGGCTGTGTATGAGTTCATGAATGAGAATGTGATAGCAAAGGCTCCGAGGAATATCACACAGTGGCAAGTGGAATATGAGGACTACAGTAAAACCCCTCTAAACCGGAAATCTAGTAGAGAAGAATTAAAATACCTTTAGGCAGGTGGCTACTTATTGCAGGGTGATGCACCCTGCATTAAGATGCCACCTGTCTCCAAGACCTGTGAGATAAAGCTTTGAAACTTGGAACACTTATTCACCATCACAAGCATTATCTGTAGGCAAGAGTACATAACTCGGTTAAGCATTTTGACAGATTTATGGTCCTTTTTAAATCAGAAAATTTTGGTTAAGGTTTTGTTTGATTTGTGATCAAGGCAGCTGAGCGGGGGTATTCCACACTTGTTCCTTCGAACACTATTGTTGTAACAAATATACCGTAATAACTATTTACTTGATACTCTGACATTTTATACCTTTGCACACAGAGTAGACCCATATCAGACAGCTCCTGTAAGAGCTGTTTGATCAAGATCTGCTGGTTTCTCATATGTGTTACCAACCTGATTCTCTACTGTTAGTTATGGCAATAAATCTCCTTTATTTATATATTTCATGCAAGAATTAACCCTTTTTAGCTCACCAGAGCACAAAGTGCTCAGGGTGAGCTTTTGTGATCGCCTGATGTCTGTCGTCGTTTGTTGTGCGTCGTGCGGTGTGCGTCGTGCGTCGTCAACAATTTGAACCTTTAAAAGTCTTCTCCTCTGAATCTACAGGGTTCTCAGCTTTCATCTTTGGCACATAGCATCACCTATAGGTCCTCTACAAAAGTTATATAAATTATGTCCCTGGAGTCAAAATTGGCCCCGCCACGGTCCCAGGGGTGGCCAGTTTTCTCTAGCTGACTGTTGTTTTCTGTACAAGTAGCAGAATGCTGGGTTCACTTAGGTTAGGCATGGGGAAAACTTTAAAAATCTTCTTGTCAAAAACTACATGTCACAGAGCTTAGATATTTGGTGTATAGATTTACTTAGTATACCTTATTGAAATTGGTTATTATCATAGTTCTGAGGTTAAAATTGGCCCTGCCCTGTTGGTTATACTTTAAAATAGACTTTTACACTATAAAGGTTCCCCTGAGCTAGAAGGACCCCAGATACTCAGTTTGTCTTACGCAATCACTGGATAGGTCAAGTTCCTGGTCAAAACTCTATAAAGTTGTCTGCTTCAGAATTAGTGTCTGTTTGTTCACACTGTTTTTAACCCATTCCCTCGTAGGCTATTTTCAGATCCTACCTCTTTGAATAAATCTACTGATAAGGAGCATTAATTAGAGAAAAGGAAAATTTCAGAATTGTGTAGATTTGAAACCATTGTGATAAATAGAGCATTTACTCCTATGGAGCAAATGCTCTATTTATCACAATGGTTTCATAACATGACTATTACAGAGGCGTAGAAAGGCGTTTTTATGGAGGAAAAGGTTAATGCATATCAATCTTACAATTAACTTATGTACAAACCACATATGAAGTTACATACAGGTATGCGTCAGATCAGAATCCAAACTGTGTGCTAATTTCAGTCAAGTCATGCTAAGAAATAAAGCCCACCCCAGGTGTGGCCAGTTTTCTATAGAACATAGTGAAAACTTTGAAAATCTTCTCCTGATTGTCTGGTGAGCGATATCAGGGCCATCATGGCCCTCTTGTCTTCATATAAATGCTTCTTTAGACCTTTGCAAACAGAGTAGACCCAGATCAGATGGCTCCTGTAGGAGCTGTTTTATCAGGGTCTGCCCTGTTTGCTTATGAAGTTATAATAGATCTGACTACAGTTTCTACCAATACCAAACTATCCTGTGTATATATCTTTTTATAAAAATTAAGCTAATAAATATTCATGATGTCATTATTTCTTATATGAATAATCAGCAAGGATGATTATAATTATATTGGGCATCATGTAAAGGGTTAACAATGCCTGTGTACTGCTCTTTGGTGTGTAAATGTACATATTTATCTATTACAGGTTTATTGACTTTGCAGTCAGTAGATATGGAAGATATACAGATATGACAGTAGATGCCTGGCAGTATTTACTTGTAAGCAGCTATGTTTTCTGTCGTAACAATAAAATGAAATTTGAGTTAGTACTTTGATTTAAGGTGATACAGCTCAGCTTTGACTTAGTTTACTTTTGACCTACATTTTCAGGAATTAGGCCCTTTGTTAAAAATTGGATTTTCTGGACTTTTCTTTTTTGTGGTTCGACATAACAAATCTGAACTTGGTATATGACTTTGTTTTGAGCTAATGCAGATTAAGGTTGACTTTCCTTGCATTTGATATACTTTTTCAGGAGCTATGACCTTTTATTTAAAACAGGAGCAATGGTCTTTAATTGAAAACAGGAGTTATGGCCGTTTATTGAAAACATCCAACATCATCCATAAGTGTCATTTTAAGTTTACCAACTATTACTGCATTGACTTAACCCTTTACTCTATAATATGTCTTTTTATGTGTTTGCAAATAGAGTAGACCCAGATCATCACATGAGTAGGAACTCTCTGACCAGGGTCTGCTGTGATGCTTATTGAATAAATAGATCTGATTCTACAGTGTCTGCTTTAGTTAACCCTTTCCCTGTTCTGTATTTAGGCCAAATTCCAATACCTACTGAATATTCATGGAGAAAATAGTTATAATGAAATGTGGAAGGTGCAATATTGTAGCCATTTTAGAAAGTAAAGAGTTAGATATTTCAAATTCCACTAGCAAACAGAGGAGACCCTGATCAGACGGCTCCTCTAGGAGCCGTCTGATCTGGGTCTTCTCTGCTTGCAAATGCATGAAAACACGTTTGTATGAGGAAAAAAAGGGTTAAAAACTCATTCTCTTGTTCATGATGTTATTATAAAAAATCATATTCATACAGTCATTATTCATGGAGTAAAAGTTTAGTTAGTTTGCAAACCTGGAATGAGGATATTAGTTGTCCAAATATACAGGTTAAATATTTAAAACAAATACGTGCAAAAACGTTCTCAATGCTTACATTTAAGCTCTTTGTCATTCTTGTTTTCTTGCAGAAGAGTGTATACAGTTCTAAGACTGCTCTGTCGGACAGTTTCCGAAATGAAGTGGTCATCCGCAGACCTACACTTAACCTGACTGAACAAGTAAGTTTGGTTTGTTTAATTGTGGTTTTATGTCACTTTAACAGTATTTCAGTCATTGCGACGTCCAGGTAACTACAGGTGGAAGAAGAACACAGATGTTTTTCCATGCATGAAACAAATTGCATTATTTTGTGCACAGAAGAACACCTGGGTAGAACAACTGACCCATGACAAACCAGCTTGAAGGCTGCCTTACATGAAAATCCAAATGCCAAGACTGGGATTCAAACCATAGTGATGAGGGCTAAGTGATTTTTGAACAAGTAAGTATGGTAACCACAAGAGCTTCAGTAAACAATTGTACACTAAAGTAAGTAATAATCATCTGAAAATATTTTCATCTGCTTCAAATTCTTTAACCCTTTCCCTCATGAATATTAACCCCTTACTCCATATATACGCCTTTGCAAACAGAGTAGACCCAGACCAGATGGCTCCTATAGGAGCCGTCTGATCAGGGTCTGCTCTGTTTCCTTATGATATGATATAGTTGATTCTACCAGTTTCTGATCTGGCTAAGAATATTGATTAGTGGATTTTTATAAAGCTACTGTGAAAAACATTTTTTTTTTATATTATGGCAGAATCTGTATAAAAGTCAGATCTACAGATGAACTTCGATATCTTGAACTCGGATAACTCAAACTTCGGGATAACTCGAACAAAATGTATAGTCCTTCCAAAACTTACAATACAGAATTGCTCTAAAATCTATTGCTACAGATATCTAGGAACACAAGTGACAGCTTAATACAGGTCTAAAGTAATGCTGAGAGCTCCTACCGGAGCTTTCAACATTACTTTACGCCTGTATTAAGCTGTGGCATTGAGAAATTGTTCAGATTAGAAATCGGATGACTTGAATGTCTGTTATCTCGAACAAATTTGTATGGTCCCTTGAAGTTTGAGTTATCGAGCTTCAACTGTATATTATTTTATGCATGAACAGGAGCACTCTGATCTTGGTCTACTCTGTTTGCATAGCTGCCAAAAGATGTCTATATGAGTATACATGCTCCATAGGAGCAAATGTTCTATTCTTAACAATGGTTTCAAAACTACACAATTCTAAACTTTTCTTGTTCTCTAGAAAATGCTTCTTTTTGACCAGTAGATTTATTAAAAAATTTAAATTTCCCCCTTTTTCTATTACATTTCCTTTTCAGTAGTTATATTCAAAGAGGATTGATCTAAAATAACTTATGAGGGAATGGCTTAATGGGTGTCAAACTGTTAAATATATTTATAACTTTTCCTTTCAGGTATGGTATGATCCATTGGATTTATTCTATGCCTTGGAGAAGTTAATAAATTCCTGTGATCAGCATTGCTCTGACCTACACAGGTACAATGTTTAATTGTTTTGGGTTGCTTTTGATCATATTTAACCTTTTGAATAAGGGAAACAAATCTGCTGACATTTGCCAAAAGTGTAGATCCAGATCAGTGGACTCCTTGACCTCTGATCAGGGTCTGCACTGTTTGTAATTTAGGGAACTGTATCAAATTTAAACCTTTCATTCTGGAGGTTTTTTAGTTGAGTTTGTGTTGAGAATAGTTAACCATTTACTGCATTAATATGCCTTTCTACACCTTTACAGACAGAGTAGACCCAGACCAGATGGCTACTATAGGAGTAGCCTGATCAGGGTCTGCTCTTTTTGCTTAATATGGAATAATATAGATGCAGTTCTGCATTTTCTGCCATGGCCAACATTTTCCATGTCTAACTCTATGTGCTATTACAAAAAAATAATCTAATTGATATACATGTATATAATGTCATCATTTCTCACATGGATATTAGTAAAGCGTTAAACAAGCTTTGAATAATCAGCATTCAGATGGTTAATTATTATACATGTATAATTGATTCTCTTTCGTACTTTATCATGCAACCACCTACTTTTATAGATACCTATTCATATTCATAAAGTGACTGCTTAAGGGTTTTTTTTTCTGTATATGAGAATATGTTCCATGCATAATTTTGAATGACAAATGGTGCAGATCCTAAACAGGGGGCTCTTAGAAATGTCTACACTGTTTGCAAATGCTGGTAGACTCATTTTCCACCTTCAAAGAGTTGATTTTTATATGCCCGTCTTCAGACCGAACTTATTATGTTGTGGCGCTGTCCGTCCATCTGTCCGTTCACATGAATTGATGGTTAAGTGACACTGAGAACAAAAGATTTTTTGTCTTTTTCTTTTTATGTGACTGAATTTCCATTTTGTGTGACTATTTTTAACAAAAGAATAGTCACATAACACTCAATCCGTGAGAACTCCGTCTGTCTGTCCGTCCATGAACTTTTTCTTGTCCTCTCTCAAACTCAAACAAATGCAATCCAATCCTTTTCAAATTTTGTCAACATGTACATGTATATTACCATAATGTCTTGGTCAGGTTCAATAAATAGCAAGATTGCCCTTGACACTCCACAATTATCTCCCCTTACTTTATTCCACCGGATATGGAGTAATGACCTTTCAACTTCCAGACATTTGACGGGCGTATATTGTGACATTTTGGCACTTTTGTTCACTTGAGTGTTGTAAACAGCAGAGATACAGATCTGTACAGATACAGATCCATTTGCCAAATGGGAAGTACAGACTCTGATCAGGGTGAGCACTGCAGTGTTAGGGGATGAAAAACTCAGAAAATTTAAAAACTTGAAAATCATGATCAGGTCTTTCAACACAGAATCTGATCAGGGTCAGCACTGAAGTGTTAGTGGATGAAAAACTCAGAAAATTGAAAAAAATTGAATATCATGATCAGATGATCAGGTCTTTCAACACAGAAGCTGGTCGGGATCGTCTACACTTTCTTTGCTATGACTGAATATCAGTATTAACCCTTAACCTGATGAATATTCATGCAGACTCCAACCGTTATGAATCAGTTCTTGTAGTAAAAATAAATGAATGGATTGCAATGGCAAATAGAATCAGGTGTGTAACATATAAACAAACAGAGTAAACCCTGTAGGTACATTGACAGTAGACCCTATAGGTACATTGACAGTAGACCCTGTAGGTACATTGACAGTAGACCCTGTAGGTACATTGACAGTAGACCCTGTAGGCACATTGACAGTAGACCCTGTAGATACATTGACAGTAGACCTGTAGGTACATTGACATTAGACCCTGTAGGTACATTGTCATTAGACCCTGTAGGTACATTGACAGTAGACCCTGTAGGTACATTGACAGTAGACCCTGTAGGCACATTGACAGTAGACCCTGTAGGTACATTGACAGTAGACCCTGTAGATACATTGACAGTAGACCTGTAGGTACATTGACATTAGACCCTGTAGGTACATTGACATTAGACCCTGTAGGTACATTGACATTAGACCCTGTAGGTACATTGACATTAGACCCTGTAGGTACATTGACAGTATACCCTGTAGGTACATAGACAGTATACCCTGTAGGTACATTGACAGTAGACCTGTAGGCACATTGACATTAGACCCTGTAGGTACATTGACAGTAGACCCTGTAGGTACATAGACAGTTTACCCTGTAGGTACATTGACAGTAAACCCTGTAGGCACATTGACATTAGACCCTGTAGGTACATTGACAGTAGACCCTGTAGGTACATTGACAGTAGACCCTGTAGGTACATTGACAGTAGACCCTGTAGGTACATTGACAGTAGACCCTGTAGGTACATTGACAGTAGACCCTGTAGGTACATTGACAGTAGACCCTGTAGGTACATTGACAGTAGACCCTGACAGTAGACCCTGTAGGTACATTGACAGTAGACACTGTAGGTACATTGACAGTAGACCCTGTAGGTACATTGACAGTAGACCCTGTAGGTACATTGACAGTAGACCCTGTAGGTACATTGACAGTAGACACTGTAGGTACATTGACAGTAGACCCTGTAGGCACATTGACAGTAGACCCTGTAGGCACATTGACAGTAGACCCTGTAGGTACATTGACATTAGACCCTGTAGGCACATTGACAGTAAACCCTGTAGGCACATTGACATTAGACCCTGTAGGTACATAGACAGTATACCCTGTAGGTACATTGACAGTAGACCCTGTAGGCACATTGACAGTAGACCCTGTAGGTACATTCACATTAGACCCTGTAGGTACATTGACAGTAGACCCTGTAGAGTAGACCCTGTAGGCACATTGACAGTAGACCCTGTAGGTACATTGACAGTAGACCCTGTAGGCACATTGACATTAGACCCTGTAGGCACATTGACAGTAAACCCTGTAGGTACATTGACAGTAGACCCTGTAGGTACATTCACAGTAGACCCTGTAGGTACATAGACAGTAGACCCTGTAGGTACATTGACAGTAGACCCTGTAGGTACATTGACAGTAGACCCTGTAGGTACATTGACAGTAGACCCTGTAGGCACATTGACATTAGACCCTGTAGGCACATTGACAGTAAACCCTGTATGTACATTGACAGTAGACCATGTAGGTACATTGACAGTAGACCCTGTAGGTACATAGACAGTTTACCCTGTAGGTACATTGCCAGTAAACCCTGTAGGCACATTGACATTAGACCCTGTAGGCACATTGACAGTAGACCCTGTAGGTACATTGACATTAGACCCTGTAGGTACATTGACAGTAGACTCTGTAGGTACATTGACAGTAGACCCTGTAGGTACATTGACAGTAGACCCTGTAGGTACATTGACATTAGACCCTGTAGGTACATTGACAGTAGACTCTGTAGACACATTGACAGTAGACCCTGTAGGCACATTGACATTAGACCCTGTAGGTACATTGACAGTAGACCCTGTAGGCACATTGACAGTAGACCCTGTAGGCACATTGACAGTAGACCCTGTAGGTACATTGACATTAGACCCTGTAGGTACATTGACAGTAGACTCTGTAGACACATTGACAGTAGACCCTGTAGGCACATTGACATTAGACCCTGTAGGTACATTGACAGTAGACCCTGTAGGCACATTGACAGTAGACCCTGTAGGCACATTGACAGTAGACCCTGTAGGTATATTTACAGTAGACCCTGTAGGCACATTGACAGTAGACCCTGTAGGCACATTGACAGTAGACCCTGTAGGCACATTGACAGTAGACCCTGTAGGCACATTGACAGTAGACCCTGTAGGCACATTGACAGTAGACCCTGTAGGTACATTGACAGTAGACCCTGTAGGCACATTGACAGTAGACCCTGTAGGCACATTGACAGTAGACCCTGTAGGCACATTGACAGTAGACCCTGTAGGCACATTGACAGTAGACCCTGTAGGCACATTGACAGTAGACCCTGTAGGCACATTGACAGTAGACCCTGTAGGCACATTGACAGTAGACCCTGTAGGCACATTGACAGTAGACCCTGTAGGCACATTGACAGTAGACCCTGTAGGCACATTGACACAGGAATGTTTGGCCATGGTACAAACTGTAGAATCATATCTATATTATTTTATCAGCAAACAGAGCAGATCCTGATCAGACTGCAGCCTACAGGAGCCATCTAATCTCTGTCTACTCTGTTTGCAAAGGCATTGAAAAGTTTGTTTATGGAGTAAAGGGTTAAGGGTTTACAATATGTAAACCACATATATTTGACGGATAGAATTTGTATGATATGTATCTGTATTAGTTCATATTGTTTCAGGTATGATATGATAGATGTTCTACGTAACACCCAGCAGGTACTTATCTACAGCACATACCAGTCTATTGTGAAGGCTTACAAGGACAAAGATATTGGATCTCTGCAGTAAGTTGTGTGTTTATCGATGTACATTCCCATTTCTGTGTACAATAATCAGTCAGTTGTAGATATTTCCTATCTCATTCAACTACAAGTAAAAGTTGCAAGACATTGTCCTGGTATCCAGTTAACCCTTCACTTGCTATTCACGTCAATATACCTACCTGTAAATAGTGAAGACCCAGATGAGACAGCTCCTGCAGGAGCTGTCTCATCAGGGTTTGCACTATTTACAAGTTGATTGTGCAACTAGTGCACTCCACAGCAGTGATTGCACAGCGAAATACTTGTACACAGTGAAGATATATGTAATTATACAACAGGGCATGGGTAAAGAAGGAGAAGTGTATTTTAAAATTCAGCAAGAGAACGGTTAACCCTTTCTCCTATATAAATGCTTTACACACCTTCATAAACAGAGTAGACCGAGATCTGTTCTCTGCTTGCTTATGAACTTATAATAGACATGACACTAGAGTTTCCACCAATACCAAAAACAACTATATGTACATATGACATAAAAATACACCTAATAAATATTCATGGTGTCATTATTTCTTACACAAATATCTGACAGGGAAAGGGTTAGCCCTATACCTAATGAATGTTCAAGTTGGAAATGATGACATCATGAACATCAAATAGACATTTTGTTATAATAAATATGAACTCAGGAATGTTTTTGTCTCGATACAAACTGTAGAATCAATCTATATTCTTCCATAAGCAAACAGAGCTGACCCTGTTTGCTTGTAGAAGTTTATAGATTTGATTCATAGTCTTCAATATATCCTGTGTTCATATACCATTTATAAAACTAAGTTAATTAATTGTCAGGGTGTTATCATGAATTAGTTAACCCATTCCCTCATAGGCTATTTTTAGATCCAACCACTTTGAATAAATCTACCTAAAGGGAGCATTAATAGAGAAATGGAACATTTTAGAATTTTGTAGTTTGAAACCATTGTGATAAATAGAGCTTTTGCTCCTATAGGAGCAATGCTCTATTTGTCACAATGGTTTCAACAGGTGAATTTTACAGATGTGTAGAAAGGCGTATTTATGGAGGAAAGGGTTAAAAGGTTAAGTAATCTGATGGCAACTTTGGGATTTGCAAACAATTCTCATCCAGGTAAGACTGTGAATGAATAAGGATCTCATCAATGTTCCAGCCAGATTATGAATAACTAAGGATCTCACAATGTCCCAGCAAGATCATGAATAAATAAGGGTCTCATTATTATTATCAATGTTCCAACCAGATTTTTTTATGCACATATAAAGATCTCATCAAAATTCTAATCATAGATTGAGTAGATAGGAATCTTAGTGATTTTCAAATAAAGTTATGAGTGAAAAGCGTTCAATCAATGTTCCAAAGAGATTGTGTGTAAATAGGGATCTTATAAATGATTGTTTTAAGTAAATAGGGATCTCATTAGTATTTGAAATCAAATTTAATAGGAGTAAATGGGGATCTCGTCAAAGTTCCAACAAGATTACGAGTAAATAGAGATTTCGTCGATATTTGGACTCACGAGCGAAAAAAAAAGCAAAACGTTTGGCTTACTTATTTGGGAAACTATTGGCAGAATAGCAAACAACTTGGATCCTGATGAGACACCAAATGACATGCCATCTCATCTGGATCTACGCAGTTTGCAAATCTCAGTTATTTTGTGATTAGCAAGCAAAGGGTTAATATCCAGTCTCATGATCACCATGTTTAATGTCATTGATGTTGGATAAATGAGTCTTTTTCACATTTTGGCAAACACAGTCTGAGTAGACCTAGACCAGACAGCTCCTATAGGAGCCATCTGATCAGGGTCTGCTCTGTTTGCTTATGGAAGTATAATAGACCTGACTCTACAGATTCTTCCAATACCAAAATATTTGTGTACATATGCCATTATAAAAAATTAACTAATAAATATTCATGGTGTCATTGTTTGTTACATGAATATAGAACAGGGAAAGTGTTATCTCTTTCCTCCATAAATACGCCTTTCTACACCTCTGTAATAGTTACTTCTTGAAACCATTGTGATAAATAGAGCATTTGCTCCTATAGAAGCAAATGCTCTATTAATCACAATTGTTTCAAAGTACAAAATTCTCAAATTTTCCTTTTCTCTAGCTAATGCTCCTTTTCGGTAGATTCATTGAAAGAGGTTGTATCAAAAAATAGCCTATGGAGGAAAGGGTTAACAGAATCCTGCATTGTCTTGGATTACACATTTCAGAAGCCATGGATTCTATTTACTGGAGGTTCTTCAGTCTATGGAGGGTTCTCTGTCCTCTGACCCCCACTTCCTTCTTGGTACCTGGATTAGTGATGCCCGACTACATGGCAACACCCAAAAAGAAAAAGACTTGATGGAGTACAATGCCAGGAACCAGGTCACATTGTGGGGACCAACAGGGGAGGTATAGACCAGTAATCAGTACTCAGTTATAGTTCTTCGTAGTAGAGGTACACCTTGTTCTGTTCTGTTCTATTCCTCCATTTTCTTAGGAGCACCCTTTGATTCCAGGTACAATTTATCCCTAACCTAGTGAATATTTATATAAGAAATAATGACATAATGAGTATTTATTAGCTGGATTTTCATAATGGTTTATTAACAACACAGGCTTTTTTTACTTCTTCAGAAACTGTAAAATCAGATCTATATTATGTTTTTAGCAAACAGTAGACACTGATCAGATGGCTTATAAGGGAGCTGTCTGATCTTGGTCTACTCTGTTTGCAAAGGCGTTAAAAGTTTAATCAACAGAAATCAACAATTCTACTATGTACATATACCCGGTATACAGATGCAGTGAAGCTGAAGAGAAAGTAATGGATACTGGGGATCTGGGTGCAATGCCCTGGCTCTTTCTGAAGAGACACTTGATTCCTTAACCCATTGCCTCATAGGCTATTTTAGACCCAACCTCTTTAAATAAATCTACTAGAGAAAAGGAAAATTTAGAATTGTGTAGTTTTGAAACCAATGTGATAAATAGAGCATTTGCTCATATGGAGCAAATGCTCTATTTATCACAATGGTTTCAACAAGTGACTTTTACAGAAGTGTCAAAAGGTGTCAGTATGAGGGTATGGGTTAACATGCTTAGTATTTGGCCGTTTCCACCTTACTGCGATAAAACCAGTTCTCTGCTTTGGTTTAGGGGAGAGGCAAAATAAAGACCTTTTCAGCAATATCTGGGGTTTGAATGGCATTTGTGTCTCTGGATTAATCTTTAGCCTGCTGCAGACGGATGAGTGATTACATAATTATGTAAACAGTTTGGATCCAGATGAGATGCATAGTGTCTAATCAGGATCTAAACTAGTTTTTTTCCCCAAGATTGCATTTTGGTAGACAACATGATTGTAGCTTAGATATTTAAAATGTAGATGGTGAAAAATTGTATGAAAATAATTCGCTCAGCAGGGTAAAGGTTAAATAGAGGATCTGTCGTGAGTTGTCTTTTAAGATCACATGTTCCTTAACAACCCTTAGAAAACATTATTTTCTTGGGTGAGTTTAGGAGCATGACTGTGATCTTAAAAGACGAGCATAAGATTCTTTTTCTCACATAACTACAACAGTGTATTTTGGCCATTTTAATGACATGTAAACATCGGTTTCCATGGTTTGATGTCATATATGTTCAAAAGTGTTCTTACACGTGTTACAGATTAGGGAATCTTAACCCATTGTTCTAACCCGGAGAAAAGGGGACTTATGTGAGAAATATGAATGATTAATTGTAACAGAAGCTTAACTGTAGCAACCTTGACTAGTATATTTCATCATTTATACTATTAACTGTCTTTTATTGTTGATATAATTTTTTTGAGTTTTTTAACTCTTTGAATGCTAATTAATCAGTGTTGAATGGCTCAGTACGAAAAGTCATAATTTGCGACAAGGTGTTTGTATTACAAACATTGCAGACCTAGATCAGAGGGTTTCTCTAGGAATCCTGTGATCAGGGTCTACACTTTTTATAAATGCCAGTATATCTGTTTCATATGTTCAAAGGGTTATTGTAGGGCCTCAAGGTATGTATAGATAAATTATTTGTCAAATTAAACTACCTTGTGAAACAGATTCATTCATTTGTTATTCTTTCGTTCTGTAACAAGTATCTGTTGTTTAGCATCTTATTTCTATTCTTGCAGATAGTGGACTATGCTGGAAAGCAGTGGGCAGGCCTAGTGGAAAAGTAAGTATTTTTTGTGTATATCGTTTGTTCCCTTGCAGTGGTCAAGGTCATTTAACATTTACTCCATGAATATTCATGTAAGAAATAATGACATCATGAATATTAATTAGATTGTTATAATAGCACACAGTTACAGGAAGACTTTAGAATCATATCTATATCATACCATTAACAAACAGAGCAGACCCTGATCAGCCATATGATTTGGGTCTACTCTGTTTGCAAAGGCATGGAAAGGTGTATTTACGGAGTAAAGCATTAAACAGATATTTTTTAATTATTGTCAGTGCATTGGTTGAATAAGTATTGGTTAAAATTTTAGCAGTATAATTGTCGTACATACGTTGTCCATTTTGCTTAATACCCCTTTACTCCATGAATATTCCTGTAAGAAATAATGACATTATGAATATTAATTAGCTGAATTTGTATAATGACATATGAACACAGGATTGTTTGCCTATGACAGACAGTTAAGAATAAGATTTTTAACCGGGTTTTCCACGGAAAATCCGGTTATTGAAATGGTGATGTACGGCTGGCGGGCGGGCGGGCTGTTGGGCGGGCGGTCGGCTGCCAATCTTGTAAGCGCAACTCCTCTCAAACTGCTCAACAGATTTTCATAAAACCTTGCATATAGCAAGAACACAATATGTAGATGTGCATATTGTTTGGGATTTCTTCTTCACTATTTTTAGCTCACCTGGCACAAAGTGCCAGGTGAGGTATTGTGAGGGGGCAGTGTCCGGCGTCGTGCGTATGTGTGTCGTGCGTCGTCAACAATTTACTTAAACATCTTCTTCTCTGAAACCACAAAGCCTAGAGCTTTGATATTTGGTATGTAGAATCATCTAATGGTCCTCTACAAAGATGTTCAAATTATGTCCCCCGGACCAAAAATGGCCCCGCCCTGGGGCTTGTCAGTTTTTCTTAGGAAAATCTTTAAAAATCTTCTCCTCTGAAACCGTAAGGCCTAGACCTTTGATATTTGGTATGTAGCATTATCTAACGGTCCTTTACAAAGATTGTTCAAATTATGACCCCCGGACCAAAAATGGCCCCGCCCCGGGGCTTATCAGTTTTTCATAGGAAAATCTTTAAAAATCTTCTTCTCTGAAACCGTAAGGCCTAGACCTTTTGTATTTAGTATGTAGCATCATCTAATGGCCCTCTACAAAGATTGTTCAAATTATGACCCCCGGGCCAAAAATGGCCCCGCCCCGGGGTTTATCAGTTTTTCATAGGAAAATCTTTAAAAATCTTCTTCTCTGAAACCGTAAGGCCTAGACATTTGATATTTAGTATGTAGTATTATCTAATGGTCATCTACAAAGATTGTTCAAATTATGTCCCCCGGACCAAAAATGGCCCCGCCGCGGGGCTTATCAGTTTTTCTTAGGAAAATATTTAAAAATCTTCTCCTCTGAAACCGTAAGGCCTAGACCTTTGATATTTGGTATGTAGCATCATGTAACGGTCCTCTACAAAGATTGTTCAAATTATGACCCACGGACCAAAAATGGCCCCGCCCCGGGGCTTATCAGTTTCTGATAGGAAAATCTTTAAAATCTTCTTCTCTGAAACCGTAAGGCCTAGACCTTTGGTATTTAGTATGTAGCATCATCTAATGGTCCTCTACAAAGATTGTTCAAATTATGACCCCCGGACCAAAAATGGCCCCGCCCCGGGGCTTATCAGCTTTTCATAGGAAAATCTTTAAAAATCTTCTTCTCTGAAACTGTAAGGCCTAGACCATTGATATTTGGTATGTTGCATTATCTAATGGTCCTCTACACAGATTGTTTAAATTATGACCCCTGCACCAAATATGGCCCCGCCCCGGGGCTTATCAGTTTTTCTTAGGAAAATCTTTAAAAATCTTCTCCTCTGAAACCGTATGGCCTAGACCTTTGATATTTGGTATGTAGCATCATCTAACGGTCCTCTACAAAGATTGTTCAAATTATGACCCCCGGGCCAAAAATGGCCCTGCCCCGGGGCTTATCAGTTTTTCATAGGAAAATCTTTAAAAATCTTCTTCTCTGAAACCGTAAGGCCTAGACATTTGATATTTGGTATGTAGTATTATATAATGGTCCTCTACAAAGATTGTTCAAATTATGTCCCCCGGACCAAAAATGGCCCCGCCGCGGGGCTTATCAGTTTTTCTTAGGAAAATCTTTAAAAATCTTCTCCTCTGAAACTGTAAGGCCTAGACCTTTGATATTTGGTATGTAGCATTATCTAACGGTCCTTTACAAAGATTGTTCAAATTATGACCCCCGGACCAAAAATGGCCCAGCCCCGGGGCTTATCAGTTTTTCATAGGAAAATCTTTAAAAATCTTCTTCTCTGAAACCGTAAGGCCTAGACCTTTTGTATTTAGTATGTAGCATCATCTAATGGCCCTCTACAAAGATTGTTCAAATTATGACCCCCGGGCCAAAAATGGCCCCGCCCCGGGGTTTATCAGTTTTTCATAGGAAAATCTTTAAAAATCTTCTTCTCTGAAACCGTAAGGCCTAGACATTTGATATTTAGTATGTAGTATTATCTAATGGTCATCTACAAAGATTGTTCAAATTATGTCCCCCGGACCAAAAATGGCCCCGCCGCGGGGCTTATCAGTTTTTCTTAGGAAAATATTTAAAAATCTTCTCCTCTGAAACCGTAAGGCCTAGACCTTTGATATTTGGTATGTAGCATCATGTAACGGTCCTCTACAAAGATTGTTCAAATTATGACCCACGGACCAAAAATGGCCCCGCCCCGGGGCTTATCAGTTTCTGATAGGAAAATCTTTAAAATCTTCTTCTCTGAAACCGTAAGGCCTAGACCTTTGGTATTTAGTATGTAGCATCATCTAATGGTCCTCTACAAAGATTGTTCAAATTATGACCCCCGGACCAAAAATGGCCCCGCCCCGGGGCTTATCAGCTTTTCATAGGAAAATCTTTAAAAATCTTCTTCTCTGAAACTGTAAGGCCTAGACCATTGATATTTGGTATGTTGCATTATCTAATGGTCCTCTACACAGATTGTTTAAATTATGACCCCTGCACCAAATATGGCCCCGCCCCGGGGCTTATCAGTTTTTCTTAGGAAAATCTTTAAAAATCTTCTCCTCTGAAACCGTATGGCCTAGACCTTTGATATTTGGTATGTAGCATCATCTAACGGTCCTCTACAAAGATTGTTCAAATTATGACCCCTGGGCCAAAAATGGCCCTGCCCCGGGGCTTATCAGTTTTTCATAGGAAAATCTTTAAAAATCTTCTTCTCTGAAACCGTAAGGCCTAGACATTTGATATTTGGTATGTAGTATTATATAATGGTCCTCTACAAAGATTGTTCAAATTATGTCCCCCGGACCAAAAATGGCCCCGCCGCGGGGCTTATCAGTTTTTCTTAGGAAAATCTTTAAAAATCTTCTCCTCTGAAACTGTAAGGCCTAGACCTTTGATATTTGGTATATAGCATCATCTAACGGTCCTCTACAAAGATTGTTCAAATTATGACCCCCGGACCAAAAATGGCTCCGCCCCGGGGCTGATCAGTTTCTCATAGGAAAATCTTTAAAATCTTCTTCTCTGAAACCGTAAGGCCTAGACCTTTGGTATTTAGTATGCAGCATCATCTAATGGTCCTCTACAAAGATTGTTCAAATTATGACCCCCGGACCAAAAATGGCCCTGCCACGGGGCTTATCAGCTTTTCATAGGAAAATCTTTAAAAATCTTCTTCTCTGAAACTGTAAGGCCTAGACCATTGATATTTGGTATGTAGCATTATCTAATGGTCCTCTACACAGATTGTTTAAATTATGACCCCTGCACCAAATATGGCCCGCCCCGGGGCTTATCAGTTTTTCTTGGGAAAATCTTTAAAAATCTTCTCCTCTGAAACCGTATGGCCTAGACCTTTGATATTTGGTATGTAGCATCATGTAACGGTCCTCTACAAAGATTGTTCAAATTATGACCCACGGACCAAAATTTGCCCCGCCCCGGGGCTTATCAGTTTTTCATAGGAAAATCTTTAAAAATCTTCTTCTCTGAAACCGTAAGGCCTAGACCTTTGGTATTTAGTATGTAGCATCATCTAATGGTCCTCTACAAAGATTGTTCAAATTATGACCCCCGGACCAAAAATGGCCCTGCCACGGGGCTTATCAGCTTTTCATAGGAAAATCTTTAAAAATCTTCTTCTCTGAAACTGTAAGGCCTAGACATTTGATATTTGGTATGTAGCATCATCTAACGGTCCTCTACAAAGATTGTTCAAATTATGACCCCCGGACCAAAAATGGCCCCGCCCCGGGGCTGATCAGTTTCTCATAGGAAAATCTTTAAAATCTTCTTCTCTGAAACCGTAAGGCCTAGACCTTTGGTATTTAGTATGTAGCATCATCTAATGGTCCTCTACAAAGATTGTTCAAATTATGACCCCTGGACCAAAAATGGCCCCGCCCCGGGACTTATCAGCTTTTCATAGGAAAATCTTTAAAAATCTTCTTCTCTGAAACTGTAAGGCCTAGACCATTGATATTTGGTATGTAGCATTATCTAATGGTCCTCTACACAGATTGTTTAAATTATGACCCCTGCACCAAATATGGCCCCACCCCGGGGGGCTTATCAGTTTTTCTTAGGAAAATCTTTAAAAATCTTCTCCTCTGAAACCGTAAGGCCTAGACCTTTGATATTTGGTATGTAGCATCATCTAACGGTCCTCTACAAAGATTGTTCAAATTATGACCCCTTGACCAAAATGGCCCCGCCCGGGGGCTTATCAGTTTTTCATAAAAAGCTTCTTCTCTGAAACCGTAAGGCCTAGACCTTTGATATTTAGTATGTAGCATCATCTAATGGTCCTCTACAAAGATTGTTCAAATTATGACCCCTGGACCAAAATGGCCCGCCCCTGGCTTATCAGTTTTTAATAGGAAAATCTTTAAAATCTCCTGTGAAATTGTAAGGCCCGGAATTTGAAACTTATATGAAGCATCATCTAATGTTCCTTTATTTAGATTGTTCAAATTTGAAACTCAAGGCCTAAAATTATGGCCCTTGGTTTCATATTGGCCCCAATCTGAAGCTTACTTATTTTTACATAGAAATTCAGTGTATGCATATGTCTATAGTAACCAGGTGAACGATTTAGGGCCATCATGGCCCTCTTGTTTCTGAGAGTTATGCCCCTTTGAACTTAGAAATCGCTAGGTCTCTTGACCCTACCCTTGTAAGCGCATTCCTCTCAAACTGTTCAACAGAATTTCATAAATCCTTGTATGTAGCAAGGACACAGTATGTAGATGTGCATATTGTCAGGGATTTTACCTTCTGCAATTTTTCTGGGAGTTATGCCCCTTTGAACTTAGAAATCACTCGGTCTTTTGACCCTATCCTTATAAGCGCAACTCCTCTTAAACTGTTCAACAGAATTTCACCTGGCAGAAACTGTAGAATCATATCTGTAGTATGCCATAAGCAAACAGAGCAGACCCTGATCAGATGGCTCCTATAGAAGTCATCTGATTTGGGTCCAGTCTGTTTGCAAAGGCGTAGAAAGGTGTATTAATGGAGTGAAGGGTTAGTTAACTATTTGATTCCTGCATAAATATAAAATGAGGAATATATTGTCATGGTAAACACTAGATAATCAGTTCTGCTACATAAGCAAACATAGTAGACCCTGAACAGACAGCTCATACTGGAGCTGTCTGATCTGTGTCTACTCTGTTTGCAGAGGCGTAAAAAATTGGGATTATCAAGTAAAGCGTTCAGCTCCTGTGACAAAGGGCCATAACCCTTTACCTCATAGAGACACTTTTGATGCCATTGCATTTTGCAGACAGAGTAGACCAGCTCCTGCAGGAACCCAATGCTTTCCCTCATAGAGATGTCTTCATGCCATTGCAAACAGAATAGACAGTTCCTATAACCCTTGGTTGACCCTTTACCTTATAAGGACACCTTTTCACACCTTTGCAAACAGAGTAAATCCACATCAGACACTCGAGTAGGAGTAGTCTGATCAGTGTCTGCTCTTTTATGGAATTATACTGATCTGATTCTACAGTTTCTGCTTTGGCAAACACATACTGTGTGTGTATGCCATTATAATAATATTCATCTGATAAAGGATTAAGCATGCCAACCATGTTAATCTTTAACTCCACAAATACACCTTTTTACGCTTTTGCATACACAGTAGACCCTCCTATAGGAGCCGTCTGATCAGTGTCTGCTCTGTTTGCGTATAAAATTATAATAGATCTGATACTACTGTTTCTACCAATACCAAAAATTCATGTGTACATAATTATACCGTTATAAAAACTCGGCTAATAAATATTCATGATGTCATTATTTCTTTCATAACTGTTCATGGAGTAAAGAGTTAATACAGATGTTGCTGTTTCCACCAGACAAGCCCAGACAGCGACTCATGGAGCACTTGTAACCCTTTCCCTGTTTTATGTTTATTCCAAATTTCGATACCTAATATTCATGGATAAAGTACACGTAGTTAAAACGAAATATGGATGATGGAAAATTGTAGCCATTTTAGAAAGTAAAGAAACAGATCTATCAAATTCCATTAGCATACAGAGCAGACCCTTATCGGAATGCTCCTGTAGGAGGGTCTACTCTGTTTGCAAATGCGTGAAAATGCGTTTATATGAGTGAAAGGGTTAATGTGAAGTAACAAAATGAATCTTGTAATACAATAGATGATACGAGGGTCCTGCAAAAAGTTCTGTCACTAACGGGTTTCTGTAGTTTTAAACCATGTATATTTTAAAACGCTTCACTGCACCTGAATAGTGTGTTCACTATCTAACGATATCCGTTTATTTCGTGCAAATTGCTTTACAAATTGAAATACATGCAGTCATATACACTGACCAATTTACGTGTCTCAATGTAAAATGGACGAAAAGGCTGAAATTCGTAGCTATATCAAATGTCGCATTAGGCTTGATGTAGATTCAAAGCAGATATTTGAAGAATTGTGTGGTATATATGGACCTAATGCCATTTCAATATGCACAGTTTTTAGGTGGGTCAAGGCTTTTAAAGCTGGGAAATTATCTGTTGAAGATGACACCCGTCCTGGTAGACCTAAAACCTCAGTTAGTAAGGCAAACATCGCTGCTGTAAAGGTTGTGGTCGAGCAGGATGCGCGATTGTCTGTGAAAGATATAGCTAGTTGTACTGGCATATCAGAAGGCAGCGTGCAAACAATTCTGAAAAAGCGTTTGGACCTGAGAAAGGTTTGCGCTAGGTGGGTACCTCATTTGCTCACTGACGAACAAAAGAAACAACGCCTTAAATGTGCCCAGGAACTTTTGAAAACATACAAAGGTTGTGATAGTCGGGTTATTTCTAACTTGCTTACATGTGACAAAACCTGGGTGCACATGTTTGAGCCACAGAGAAGGGCTGATAATAAGCAATGGAAGCGAAAAGATCAGAAATGTCCATGTATTGCCAAGAGAACCATAAGTTCAAAACAGATGTTGTTCGCAATATTCTTTAATTCGAGTGGGCCAGTCGTTCAAGTGCCTTGCCCATCTGTTCGTACAGTCACTGGACGATTCTACAAGAACTCTGTACTAAAGAAAGTCAAAGATTTTTACAATAAGAAATGTCCAAGCAAAGGATGGGCAGGTGTCCATCTTATACATGATAATGCCTCCTCTCACAAGTGCGAGGCTGTTAAGTCTTTTCTGGCTACTGAAAATGTGAAAGTTGTAAACCATCCGCCTTATTCACCTGACCTGAGTCCCTGTGACTTTTTCTTATTTCCTAGACTGAAGAAAATGTTTTCTGGAAAGAAATATAAGTCCAGAAGTTCTCTTGGCAGCGCTATCTATCAGTGTCTCCAACAGATACCTAAAGAAGACTATTTTTTCGCTTTTCGAGACTTTTTGCATGACCCTTGTATCAACATTGTTCTGAATGACCATTTATTAAGTACCTTTATTAAGCTGTTGCTAATAATGTTGTGTATGTGTGTACTTATGTTGCAGTTATTTCATGCCAAGATGGAAGCTCTTTATCAACATGCTCTCAGATGCTGTACAAAAGGTAAAGAATTTTACATTGGAAAGAAACATTTTTCCTAGACCAGATGTTTTCATGCTAGTGGCAGTGTTTGATTATCTAAGGCTATGCAAACTTTGTCACTCTTTTTTCAACCTTATTCAGATAAAAATATATATTCATGTAAGAAGTAATGACATAATGAATATTTATTAGATGAAATTTGATAATGGCTTATGAACACAAGCTATTTTGGCAATGGCAGAAAATGTAAAATTAGTTATATATAATTCCATCAGCAAACAAAGGCATGTTTGCAAAGGCATGAAAAGGCGTCACTATCAGGTAAACGGGAAAGAAAATAAAACAGAAATTGATAATCAGAATTGCAGTAAGTGACTACATGTATTTACTGATGATAATTAATTTTTGTGTAGTTAAACCTCATGTAAATGCCTTTTCATGCCTTTGCAAACAGAGAAGACCAAGATCAGGTGGCTCAAGTAGGTGCTGCCTGATCAGTGTCAGCTCTGTTTGCTATGGAGTTATATAGAGATGGTCCTACAGTTTATGTCAAAGCAATAAATGGCCTTGAAACTTTTACATTATAAAATTTAAGTTAGTTGATGAATATTCATGAGGTGATCAATTCACGCATAAATGCTCATTAGAGAGAGAGTTAAGTTACTAAATGTCATAACCCTTTCCTCCATAAATACGCCTTTCTACGCCTCTGTGATAACCACTTCTTGAAACCATTGTGATAAATAGAGCATTTGCTCCTATAGGAGCAAATGCTCTATTTATCACAATGGTTTCAAACTACAAAAATTAAATTTTTACTTTTCTCTAGTTAAAGCTCCTTTTGGGCAGATTCATTCAAAGAGGTTGTGTCTAAAAATAGCCTATGAGGTAATGGGTTAATAAGATAACCAGATAAAATCTCCTTAGGATGATGCTGTGAGAAAGGAAAAAGCTGCAAACTGTCCTTGTATCAGTGCTATATCACTGAATAAACCCTTTCACTTATACAACTTTTTTTCACGCACACAGTGTAGAACCAGATCAAATGGCTCCTGTAGGATCCATCTGATCGGGGTGTGCCCTGTGTGTTCCTGAAATTATAATAGATCTGACTCTGCTGTTTCTACCAATACCAAAATATCAGATCTGGAATTCTAAAATTGAACATGCAGAAATTACATTTTTATGCCCCCGCAAAGTGGTGGCATGTAGGGTTGCCCATGTCCGTACATACGTCCGTACGCACATCTAGAAGAATTTGTCTGGCTTCTCTTAGAAAGTATTTGTCCAATCCACACCAAATTTTACACACATGTTTATGGTCATTGCATCTCGATCAAGTTTGATAGCCATGTAAATCACATCAGTCTTTTAGGAGCTGTGGCCCTGTATTTGCAAAAATGACTTTAAAAATATCTTGTCTGGATTCTGTCTTGGAAAGGATTTGTCCAATCATGACCATGTAAATCGCTTCAGTCATTGCATACTTTAGAAGCTGTTACAGTCAAAACAGTCTTACTCTGCACTTTTAGGAGCACTTGCCTGAAACATTCGCAGATGTTTCTCCTTTCTGTGCATCTTAAATGATGATTATGGCCCTTACTTTCAGTTACAAAAAATCTTAAGTGGGGCATCAGATTATATGCGTCCTATGGACACATTTCTAGTTGTTATGATGATGATGATTATTCCTAAGTATTCAGACATACATTGTTCAAGGCACATTATGCAGACCCAGACCCCTGAAGCAGCAGTTTCATCAGGGTCTACATTGTTTGCTACTATGTCAGGCTACTTTAAAGTTATCAAAATAATGTTAAATTGACTTAAAACTTAATGACTTAATGAAACAATACATAATAATTGCTTTCGGCTCAAGGCTTTTATCTCTTCTGATCTAAAATCTGTAGTGATCTGGCCTGGTTGACATACTTGTACATTTTTGTGGGACTTACAATAAATGCTCTTTATTTTTAGGGTGTTGACTTTAATCAGACACACTATAACCAGGTGGTTTTCAAAACCGTAGAGGAACCTTTTACATTTGACAGGCAGACATACCCAACTGTACCAAGAGGTAAGTTAGCATTGTAAAGACTTGGTGTCCAACCATACCAAGAGGTAGGCAAGCATGTAGAGGTAGATTAGCATTGTAAAGATTTGGTGTCCAACTATACCAAGAGGTAGGTAAGCATTGTAAAGCTTGGTGTCCAACTATACCAAGAGGTAGGTAAGCATTGTAAAGCTTGGTGTCCAACTATACCAAGAGGTAGGCTAGTATTGTAAAGCTTGGTGTCCAACTATACCAAGAGGTAGGTTAGCATTGTAAAGACTTGGTCTCCAACTATACCAAGAGGTAGGCTAGTATTGTAAAGCTTGGTGTCCAACCATACCAAGAGGTAGGTTAGCATTGTAAAGACTTGGTATCCAACCATACCAAGAGGTAGGTTAGCATTGTAAAGCTTGGTGTCCAACTATACCAAGAGGTAGGCTAGTATTGTAAAGCTTGGTGTCCAACTATACCAAGAGGTAGGTTAGCATTGTAAAGACTTGGTATCCAACCATACCAAGAGGTAGATTAGAATTGTAAAGACTTGGTATCCAACCATACCAAGAGGCGGGTTAGCATTGTAAAGACTTGGTATCCAACCATACCAAGAGGTAGATTAGAATTGTAAAGACTTGGTATCCTACCATACCAAGAGGTAGGCAAGCATTGTAAAGACTTGGTATCCAACCATACCAAGAGGTAGGCAAGCATTGTAAAGACTTGGTATCCAATCATACCAAGAGGTAGGTTAGCATTGTAAAGACTTGGTATCCAACCATACCAAGAGGTAGGTTAGCATTGTAAAGACTTGGTATCCAACCATACCAAGAGGTAGGCAAGCATTGTAAAGACTTGGTGTCCAACCATACCAAGAGGTAGGCAAGCATTGTAAAGACTTGGTATCCAACCATACCAAGAGGTAGGCAAGCATTGTAAAGACTTGGTATCCAACCATACCAAGATGTATATTAACATTGTAAAGACTTGGTGTCCAACCATACCAAGAGGTAGGCAAGCATTGTAAAGACTTGGTATCCAACCATACCAAGAGGTAGATTAGCATTGTAAAGACTTGGTATCCAACCATACCAAGAGGTAGGCAAGCATTGTAAAGACTTGGTATCCAACCATACCAAGAGGTAGGCAAGCATTGTAAAGACTTGGTATCCAACCATACCAAGAGGTAGGCAAGCATTGTAAAGACTTGGTATCCAACCATACCAAGAGGTAGGCAAGCATTGTAAAGACTTGGTATCCAACCATACCAAGAGGTAGGCAAGCATTGTAAAGACTTGGTATCCAACCATACCAAGAGGTAGGCAAGCATTGTAAAGACTTGGTATCCAACCATACCAAGAGGTAGGCAAGCATTGTAAAGACTTGGTATCCAACCATACCAAGAGGTAGGCAAGCATTGTAAAGACTTGGTATCCAACCATACCAAGAGGTAGGCAAGCACTGTAAAGACTTGGTATCCAACCATACTAAGAGGTAGGCAAGCATTGTAAAGACTTGGTATCCAACCATACCAAGAGGTAGGCAAGCACTGTAAAGACTTGGTATCCAACCATACCAAGAGGTAGGCAAGCACTGTAAAGACTTGGTATCCAACCATACCAAGAGGTAGGCAAGCACTGTAAAGACTTGGTATCCAACCATACCAAGAGGTAGGCAAGCATTGTAAAGACTTGGTATCCAACCTTACCAAGAGGTAGGCAAGCATTGTAAAGACTTGGTGCAAATCTGTTGTAACTACAATCTATTGGATTAACTCATGATGATCTTTGCAGCAGTTTGGATCCAGACAAGACACAGAGTACCCCGATGTCTCATCAGGATTTAAACACTAATTGTGTGTTTTAAATAAATGAAAGAAAATTTTAGGCAGATGTTTTGAAAAGGCTTAACCATTTACCTGTTCAATATTCATTAAAATATAATGACATCGTGACAGTAACCCTTTACTCAGTGAATGTTTATGTAAGAAATAATTACATCATGAATATTAATTACATTTATAATTGTTATAATAGCACATGAAGAACGGAAGCTTTGGCCATGGCAGAAACTGTAGAATTACATCTATATCATATCATAAGCAGACAGAGTAGATCCTGATCAGATGACACTCCTACAGAAGTTGTCTGATCTGGGTCTACTGTGTTTGCAAAGGTGTGAAAAAGCGTTTATATGAGGGAAAGTGTTAAATGTGTCAATGTTTAATTACAGTAGTTTTCAATATTCATGTAAGAAACAATGTCATGATGAATATGTATTAACCCATTACCACATAGGCTATTTCTAGATCCAACCTCTTTCATTAAATCTACCAAAAAGGAGCATTTACTAGAGAAAAGGAATTTTCCAGAATTGTGTAGTTTTGAAACCATTGTGATAAATAGAGCATTTGCTCCTGTGGAGCAAATGCTCTATTTATCACAATGGTTTCACAAAGTGACTTTTAGAGAAGCGTCAAAAGGCGTCTATATGCGGGAATGGGTTAAATTATTTTTAGGATGGTATATGAACACAGGACATTTTTCTCAGGCAGAAACCGTAGAATCAGAACTGTATTATACCATAAGCAAACGGAGCAGACCCTGATCAGACAGCTCCTACAGAAACATTCTGATCTGGGCCTACTCTGTTTACAAAGACATGAAAAAGTGTTTATATGAGGGGAAGGGTTAATCATAGGAGAAAAGTTCAACATATCTCATTCTTGTATATCAGATTTTATCAGATCACAAAATTATTAAAATACAGGGATGATCAGTAAAGTTTCAAATGTGAAACAGAATTTATTAATTTTTACATTTCAGGAAATCCAACTGCCATTGCTCAGAGGTTCTTCAAGATACATGGGACAGAATTCAAGAAGCGATTCTTATCGGTGAAAGGAATTTGGAAGCTGTAAAGTTAATGCTAATGCTAAGTACATTTCATACTTTATATTGGAACTAAAAGGCGTGTAGGCAAGTTATGATGATTGGGACTGCCGAGGATATTAGCAAACATGTATTAGGTGGGTGGGGGGGGGGGGGGGTGTTACTCTGTAATATACTTATATGTTGATTTTTGTGACACTATTTGAAGTCTTGTGATATGAACTACTGGCTAAGAAACTGAATTAAACCGATAAAAGAAACAAAGAGTATACATTTGTGAAATGTATTAACCCTTTCCTTCATATCTGCCAACAGAGTAGACTCAGATCAGACAACTCCTATAGGACCAATCGGATCTGGGTCTAATCTGTTTGCTAATGGAATTTGATAGATTTGTTTCTTTAGTTATTAAAATGGCTACAATGTTCCACCTTCCATATTTCATTATAACTATTTTGTCCATGAATATTCAATAGTTATTGAAATTTGAAATAAACATAGAACAGGGAAAGGGTTAACCAAATTCTGAATTAATTCAATGCAAAACAACATAATACTCGAAGCATATTACAGCAATATGTATTAACCCTTCGCTTGCTATTCGCGTCAATATACCTACCTGTAAATAGTGAAGACCCAGATGAGACAGCTCCTGCAGGAGCTGTCTCATCAGGGTCTGCACTATTTACAAGTTGATTGTGCAACCAGTGCACTCCAAAGCAGTGATTGCACAGCGATATACTTGTACACAGTGATATGTAATTATACAACAGGGCATGGATAAAGAAGGAGAAATGTGTTTTAAAATTCAGCAAGCGAAGGGTTAACCATTCCTGTGCTAGATGTGACCTGACTGTCATTTGCAAACAGTTTGGATCCAGATGAGAAGCCAAGTAGCTGTTTGACACTAGGCTAATAATTTCTCAAGTTTTAAATACAATTAGTTACAGTACGGGATTGGACAAAAAGCACACAGTATTATTAGCATAGTTACCTCGTAATAGTGAAGCCAAGGATGTGATATGAACCATTGAGGATTGAACAGTCTCTGCTCAGGGGTTTTGATACCAAAAGTTCATTTTAAAACTTTTAAGTTTTTAGCTCGACTATTCGAAGAATAGTGGAGCTATCCTATTCGCTCCTGCGTCGGCCTCCGCGTCACACCTTGGTTAAGGTTTTTGTTAAAGTCAACTTTTTGCCTTTAACCTTTGAAATAAAGCTTTGAAACTTGGAACACTTGTTCACCACCACAAGCTTCATCTGTAGGCTAGAGTGCAGAACTCTGTCAAGCATTTTGACAGAATTATGGCACTTTTTAACTTAGAATTTTTGGTTTTGGTTAAGGGTTTTGGTAAAGTCCACTTATTTACATAACCCTTTGAGATAAAGCTTTGAAACTTGGAACACTTGTTCACCATCACAAACTTCATTTGTAGGCAAGAGTACATAACTCTGTCAAGCATTTTAACAGAAATTATTGCCCTTTTTTACTTTTAAGTTTTTCTTTTTCATTAAAGAGTTTAAAGATATCCTACACCCTGAATACTATTAAAGATATTTTACTGAGACTTTGATTACTTGCTTCTAGTATCATTGGACACTATTTTAGTCCACTATCAAGCATTTTTACACTAACAATTCTGAGAATAGTTGAGCGCTCTGTCCTATAACAGCTCTTGTTTTGGTTGGTTGGTGCTTTCATTTAAAAGATAAATTTGAGAATGAATATCAAAATTTTAATTCATATGTGCTATATTGTACTTTGAGTAAAGGCAATACGTACATGTATATGAATACTTATTAATTTGGTTTTAATAACCTTCTTTTGAGTTATTTTCTGTCTTCCAGTTTCAACATCAAAAGTTTGCGCCAATAATGTTTTCTGGCATATATGCATAAAAGGCAGTGAAAGTTATTAACAGTGGATTGATCTTTAGCAGCACATGTCAATAATTTTATTAATTAAAATCGCCACTAATCCCCAATTATCAATTTTACACTTCTGAATTGCGACACCAAGCAATTAAAACCACTTCTTCGATCACCGATGAGGCTAGTGAAGGATTAATGCTTGCGACCCTAAAGCTGGTTTAACCCATTCCCTCATAGACTATTTTTAGATCCAACCACTCTGAATAAATCTATCGAAAAGGAGCATTAACAAGAGAAAAGTATAATTTTAGAATTTTGTAGTTTGAAAACCATTTTGATAAATAGACCATTTGCTCCTATAGGAGCAAAATGCTCTATTTATCACAATGCTTTCAATATGTGATTTTTACAGAGGCGTAGAAAGGCGTCATTATGGAGGAAAGGATTAGCTCATATTCTCTCATCTTGGTGCCTTTTTGCACCTCAGTTAAACTCATTTATTGAAACAATTCAGAATTGTGATAAATAGTGCATTTGCTCAAAATGGTTTCAAAACTAGACAAATTTAAAATTCTCCTTTTCTATAGTTAATGTTCCTTTTCGGTAGATTAATTCAAAGAGGTTGGGTCTAAAAATAGTACAGGGGAGAATGAGTTAAACATTGAGTTTGTGACCGTGGCCTCTGCAGCCCCATTGCCTATATGCCTGACTTGTATATGATTACAATCAATTGATCAGTGGGTTTTGGAAATGTTTCTAACATTTACTGAATGAATATTTATGCAAGACTCTTCCCATTATGAATAAATTAAATTATTGCATTAAAAATGTATTACCATGTCCGTAGAATATCAGATCTGTAATATATAAGTAAACACAGCAGACTCTGATCAGACAGCTCCTACAGGAATGTGTCCTACAAGTAAACTGTAAAGGACTTTTACTTTTGTAAAGTAACTTTTGAATATGAGAACAAGACTTTATGTACTGGCATTTGCAAAGAATGTAGACCCAGATCAGAGGATTCCAAGATGAGCCCTCTGATCAGAGTGTATTGTTGTGTCATTCAAAATCCTTTAGCAAATTGTATACATGTACTTTCTTATTGAACGGACTCTATCATTAAGCAATGATGGATCATTTCACTTTTAATGTTAAACATTTAAATGATGAAAGTATTTTTTTATTCAAATAATTTTGGATGTGTTCATTGTCTATGATGATTATGAAGCTACAAATATACCTAATTCTTATTGTGCGACTCATTCCATGACTTACTCTGTGATATACAGTAGAACCCCTCTAATGCGACCACTTAATGAATAAACATGGCTGTCTTTTTTATAGCAGGTGGTTGCTTAATGCAGGACAAAAATAATGCAGAAAGCTCCTCTAGAGGAGCTTTCTGCATTACTGTTCTCCTGCATTAAGCTACCACCTGCATCTAGCACCCAGAATTATACCTCTTTTAGGTGGTAGCATTAGCGGGGTTTTACTGTACTTATGTATCCCTGATGTGCCATTGTTGCAATATTGTATATAGTTTTACACAAAGTATACATAATTGATACTCCTTGTTTCTTTGAAAATATACATGTATATGATAGGTTTATCTATAAATATTATCATTAAATTTATTAAAGTATTCTGAATTGACCAAAGAGAAATAAAAAATGGATCTATACATTATGTCTTCTGTATTTTATGCGATTATAGTGTCCAAGCTTAGAAGTGCCATATTCTTTTAACCCTTTCCCTCATACCAACGTTTTTTTTCATGTATTTGCAAACAGTGTAGACCCAGATTATACGGCTCCTATATATCTGTTGTGTGCTTTTGACATGATATAGATCAGATTCTATTTTTTTTTTCAAAACAAAAAATTCCCTTGAGAAGTTTATATGGTAAAACTTTGGGTAATAAATATTCATGATGTCATTACATGTATTTCTTACAGGAATACTGAACAGGGCAAGGGTTGTCCCTCACTATCATCAGAGAGTTCCTGTAGGAGCGCTATTGTCAGGTCTTCAATTTGTCATTCAAAACCCCCTCATAAATTCAAGCCTTTTAGTTTCAATGGATTCTGTAGGTAAGCTGATGAGCCATTCAAGTTTGAATATTAAACCTTACTGTTCGGGAAACGAGTCACTAGTGTCTTTTGCAGATAAGAGGACTCCTAGAGGTCATGTGACAGTTCTTTTCAGAACAAGAGGGCCATGAGGCCCTGAAGCGCTCACCTGAGATAACCCTAGGGGCGGGGCCATTTTTGACCAAAAGAAATCATGCGTACAACCTTGGTAGTGAACCAAAAGGTAAAGCAGTATGCCATTAATTAAAGGTCTAAGCCTTATGGTTTCAGAGAAAAATAATATTTTATATTTTTCCCATGAAAAACTGATAAGCCCTGAGGCAGGGCCAAGTTTCGCCCAGTGGTCAGGGTTGTAAGTTAAACATTCTTGGCAGAGGACCACAAGCCACAGCTACATATTTGTAGAGGACCATTAGATCATGTTACCAAATATCAAAGGTCTAGGCCTTACAGTTTCAGTAGATTTTTAAAGATCTTCCAATGAAAAACTGATAAGCTCTTGGGCGGGGTCATTTTTGGCCTGGGGGTCATAATTTGAACAATATTTGTAGAGGACCATAAGATCATGCTACAAACCAAATATCAAAGGTCTAGGCCGTACAGTTTGAGAGAAGAAGATTTTTAAAGATTTTTCTATGAAAAACTGATAAGCCCTTGGGCGGGGCCATTTTTGGCCCAGGGGTCATAATTTGAACAATCTTTGTAGAGGACCATAAGATCATGCTACATACCAAATATCAAAGGTCTAGGCCTAACAGTTTGAGAGAAGAAGATTTTTAAAGATTTTCCTATGAAAAACTGATAAGCCCTTGGGCGGGGCCATTTTTGGCCCGGGGGTCATAATTTGAACAATCTTTGTAGAGGACCATAAGATCATGCTACATACCAAATATCAAAGGTCTAGGCCTTACAGTTTGAGAGAAGAAGATTTTTAGAGATTTTCCTATGGAAAACTGATAAGCCCTTGGGCGGGGCCATTTTTGGCCCGGAGCCATAATTTGAACATCTTTGTAGAGGACCATAAGATCATGCTACATACCAAATATCAAAGGTCTAGGCTTTACAGTTTGAGAGAAGAAGATTTTTAAAGATTTTCCTATGAAAAATTCCATATTACCATATATGGAAAAAATGACCATGCCCTCTGGCGGCCATGTTTTTTGCTGGATCAAAATTCTTTTAACAACTTTTAAAGTCTATCAACTGAGAAACATTTTGGTGAAAACTATATTCAAATCGGACAAGTCATTCTGGAGAAGAAGATTTTTCTAGATATTGTGTACAGTTGCCATGGCAACAAAACTGACGGCCCAACCCACTATCTTTTAACAACTTTTGAAGCACACACCCACAGTATGTATCTGACCAAGTTTGGTTACAATTGGGCAGTCGGTTTCAGAGAAGAAGTCGTTTGAAATTGTTGACGGACAGACAGACGGACGACGGACACAGGGATATCACAATAGCTCACCTTGAGCACTTTGTGCTCTGGTGAGCTAAAAATCCCTTTATAATTATTTACTGTAAGCTTGACCTCATTAAATTTTGGATTGGTCCATTTGAACGCTCAGTACTGTAAGGGTTAAGCATTCAAAGGGCTAGAGTCATAGGTAAAACATGGACCTTAAGTATGGGAGGTCACAGGTTCGATACCTGGCCATGACATTCAAAAATAGATAAAAATGGTACTAGTTGATCAGCATTAACTTTTTCCTCCATGAATATTAATTGAAGAATTTACCAATAGTTTAATATTAATGAACTGAATACATGTATTCATGAATTATATGTAATGATTTGTTTGGCTGTGACAAAAACTTCAGAATCAGATCTAGATTATTCAATAAACAAACAGCAGACCCTGGTCAGACAGCTCCTATGAGCTGTTTGATCTGGGTCTACTCTGTTTATAAAGGAGTCAAGTGGTCTTTATGAAGGTAAGGGTTAGGCTCAGTGTCAGGATAATGTAACTGAGTGTAGTAGCATGTTATCAAAGTGTATAGCAGCAGTACTTGCTTCAAGTAGACACTGTATCTGTACTATTGAAAAAGTGTTGGTGGAATGTTAAACCATTTACCTCAGGAAAATTCATGCAAGAAATAATGCCATCATGAATATTGAGATTAATTTGGTAAATAGCATATGAGAATAGAAATTTTTGGCCATGGCAGAAACTCCGTAGACATGGCTTTTAACCTTTTACTCCATGAATACAGTAAAACCTCTCTATAACGGCCACTAAATTGTGTTACATGTAATTAGTTGGTATTTTGGGCAGATGGCTGCTTAAAGCAAAACAGAACGCTCCTATAGGAGCGTTCTGTTTTACTTTCACCTTGCTTTAAGCATCCACCTGCCTTTAACATAAAATACTTGATGTCATTAAGTGGTCGTTATAGAGAGGTTTTACTGTACATTGTCCGCTTAAGTAAGAAATACTGACCTTATGAATATTAATTCAGATTGTTATAATAGCACATGGACACATGCATTTTTGAGTCTTTTTTTGACCATGGCAGAAAATGTAACATCATAACTATATTATATCATAAGCAAACAGAGCAGACCCTGCTCAGATGGTTTCTATAGCTGTCTGATGTGGATCTACTCTGTTTAAAGGTGTATGTATGGAGTAAAGGGTTCAAGTCCCATTATGATTTAGCATCACACTTCCTTGTGAAAAATTGAACAATTGATTGTTTTATCAAAAGATGGCTTTAAAACTAGCAAACAAAACACAATGCTTGACAACTGTTTCATTTCAAAGAATTTAACATGAAAATCTCTAGTTGAATTCAAAAGAGTAACTGTAACATGATCGTCACATGATGTCTGCTATCAAAGAAAGTGAACAAAAATGGTTTCCAACAGCGGATTCCACATTTAAAGCTGATATTGGCTGAATATATATTGATATATCTATATAGAGACAGTCCCCCAGTTGAGATACATCATCAGCTTAAACCAAGAAACGTGGCGTGTATGGATCCATTTGCCGTTTTTGTATTTTTTATGCCCTCAACCACGGGCATATAGTAATCGCATTGTTCGTCCTTCCGTCTGTCGTACATCTGTTCTTCCATCCGTCCCAAATTTCGTGTCCCTTCTATAACTTTTTTTATCTGAATTGATTTCAAATGCTGTAATTCCATTAAAAATGATTGAAGCGTAACGAAATTCAAACTTGATCTGTAACTCATTATAATAAAGCCACATACCAAATATCACTTCAATATCTGTAAAGGTTTAGAAAAAAACTCCGGAAAACCTGAATTTCCAGAAAAATTCTAAGTAAAATCACTGTATTTCCGTGAAAAATCAATGAAGCGTAACGAAATTCAAACTTGATCTGTAACTCATTATAATAAAGCCACATACCAAATATCACTTCAATATCTGTAAAGGTTTAGAAAAAAACTCTGGAAAACTGAAAAATAACAAAAGGGCAATAACCCCAAAAATACTGAAGACAGAGTTACAAACCTTGTGCACTGCACTTGCGGTCAATGTGATCTATCTATATATGAAGTTTGAAGTCAATAGCTTTTATACTTTTGAAGTTATGATCCAGACAAGCCAGATGGACAGACAACCAGACGGACATGGTGACTCCAGTATACCTTCCCCCACCCCAAAAAACCCCAACTTCGTTTGTGGGGGTATAATTAGGGCAGAATATCTGTATCAAAAGTCCATGGTCACACAATTCACTGATGTCATACACACCAATTTAGATTCTTTTGCTTGTACCACGATATTTTCCTGTGTCATTTTAGAGCAAACAAAACTTCCTGTGTAGCCATTTCACAGCTATACATGAAGCAGTGTAGCCATTTCAGAGCTATACATGAAGCAGTGTAGCCATTTCACAGCTAAACATGAAGCAGAAGTCCAGTCACGAGAAAAATATAATATTATTGGACTTTAATAATCAGATCAGACATCTCCTGCAGAAACATTGATCTGGGTCTGCTGTTTGCTTATGAAATAATATAGAATATAGACCTGATTCTTCAATTTGTGCCATGGTCAAAATTACCATTATAACAAATTATGCAGACATTAATTATTTATTTCATGAATATTCATAAAAGGTTAAAATTCTTGTTAATAGGCTGCACCATATCAAGACCTCACCTCTGTATATTTGGCATTCAATAACAACACATAGAGTATTTTACACTGTTTTAAGTCTGTTGGCCCCTTATAAGGGGCTGTACAGACTTTTTTATTTGATGACGAAACGCTGAAAATACAAGACCAATGAAAAACAAATACAGTACAGTCTCACTAATGCGACCACATAATTCATTAACATTGGTGTCTGTAAAAGCAGGTGGTTGCTTAATGCAGGGCAAAAGTAATGCAGAAAGCTCCTATGAGCTTTCTGCATAACCTTTGTCCTGCATTAAGCTATCACCTGTTTTAAAAATCACATAATTATACTTCTTTTGAGTGGTCGTATTTGCAAGAATTTACAGTATTATAATAAAATATCACATTTATTCCTGATACAGTCACTCAAAAGAAGGCAGGCTTTTTCTGACATCCCATACATTGGTTGCTATAGCAATAAAAAAAGTAATTATACATTAACGGAAAGTAATTAGAGCCCATGGATACCTTGTGTCTCTATTAACTTCAGATTTCTATTATTACTAGTATAGACAGTATGTGTTTTCATATTTACATACACTAACATTGTATTTAAATACACAAAAATATTCAAATACACACGGCAGTATACAGGTAATTTAAGTTTTTTGTTTGCCCATTTTCAAAGAAAAATGATATCCTTACCATATGTACACTAGGTGATTTTTGTGTCATACCAGATGATGACATCACCAGTCATCCCTTCAAGCATCATAAGAGCAACAAAAAAAAAATAAAGGGTCATCACCATATAATATTGACTTAGGTCACATTAACCCCTCATTCCATGAATATGCCTTTCTACACCTTGCAAACAGTAGACCCAGATCAGACAGTTCCTGTTGGAGCCGTATGATCACGGTCTGCTGTGTTTGATTATGAAATAATAAAGACATAATTCTACAGTTTCTGCCATGACAAAAACTTCATGGTCCATGCTTATAAAGCTTTTAGTTGAGTCTGAGTTTCGTTCTCAGGCTTTTGATTGGTCAGATTTGAGTTCTCAAGCTTTTGATTGGTCAGATCTGAGCCAAAGGCTCAAATCTGACCAATCAAAAGCTTGAGAACGATCTCAGACTCAACTAAAAGCTTTATAAGCATGGACCCTGGTGTTCATGTGCCATTATAAAAATTAATCTTATCAATATTCATGATGTCATTATTTTTTACATGAATATTCATGGAGATAATGGATAACCCTTCACTTGATAAAAACTTATGTATCAACTGGTCTGTTTGCTTAATATGATAAATAGAGTTGATTCTATATACAGAATCATGGCCAATCATTGAATACTTTTCAGATCAGACAACTCCTGTAAAGCTAGGGTCTTCTAAAAGAGCCATCTGATCTGGGTCTACTCTGCAAAGGCGTAGAAAGGTGTATTTATGGACAAGAGCCGTCTGATCTGGGTTTACTCTGCAAAGGTGTAGAAAGGTGTATTTATGGTGTAAAGGTTTAAAAAGCTCAATTATTTTTGAATGGCCATTGTAGAGGTTTTTTACTAAGAGCATGATTATAGTAAACTAGATCTTAACATACATGTAGCCCATACTCTTGCTTACAAAGCTGTAGCAGGTTCCAAGATACCAATGCTTAACCCTTTCCCTCATATAAACGTGTTTTCACGCATTTGCAAACAGAGTAGACCCAGATCAGACGGCTCCTAGAGGAGCCGTCTGATCAGTGTCTGTTCTGTTTGCTAATAGAATTTGATAGGTCTGTTTCTTTGCTTTCTAAAATGTCTACAATGGTCGACCTCGCATATTTCTTTATAACTATTTTCTTAATTAATATTCATTAGGTATTGAAATTTGAAATAAACACAGAACAGGGAAAGGGTTAACCCTTTCCTGTTGAATATTCATGTAAGAAATATCATGAAAAATTAGTAGCTGATTTTTATAATGGCTTATGAGAAAACAAAGCAGACCTAGGAGCTGTCTGATCTGGGTTTACTTTGTTTGTAAAGGCAGGAAAAAGCATTTTGTATGAAGGGAAGCATAAACATTGTTGTCAGGAATTATATAAGTAAAAAAAATGCAACTTTTAGATATGACAACACAATTGTGATAAGGTACAAACATAACAAACCTGATACAAAGCAATATAAACTGAGTTGTATATGTTGATCTGAATCATACTAAAGCATATTAATCCTCTCAATGCTTAATTTTCAAACTGGAGTGGTCCATCATTGTTTAATGGTGAGTCCGTTCAGTTTGAAAGGTTACAATTTGAGATAATTCTGAGTGACAACAAGTGCAGACCCAGATCAGTGGGTTCCTCTAGAAGCCCTCTGATCTTGGTCTACAATGCTTGCAAATGTCGAGTCGACTCTTTTCCCGCATTCAAAGGTTTAAAGCCTTATGTTGCCATTGAATACATGCAGGAAGGTATAATATAATCACTATTGATATTATAAAGCTGAACAAGAAGGCTATGATGATCTTGTGTCGCTCACCTGAATTACCATCAGTCCAATTTAAAATTTAGAAAAAAGATGTTTACTAAATGTTAGATACATTGTATCTACAAGTATTGGAAGATGTGAGCCATGTAAACCTAGATATACAAGTACAATGACATGTCCAAATATGATCAGGATCTAAAAAAAAATCAGGTGCTTAAGTGTTAACACAGTAAAACTTTTTTTTTAATTAATCACGGGCTCATTACACTATTTTTTATCCACATTACTCTAGACCTGTCGGCCAGATTTCATCCATATTACTCTAGACCTGTCGGCCAGATTTTATCCATATTCAAGCTTGATTAAGATCTTATAACCAGACACTTAATTTCAAAATGTGATAATTATATGTGAAGAAATAAAGAATGTAATTATGGTGAAATTTGCTATTTTATGATAAATCAAGGGCACATTATTTGAAGAACTGCAAGTCTGATTTTGGCGATAAATCACGGGCACATATCTCGAGAACCACATGTCTGATTTTGGCGATAAATCAAAGGCACATATCTCATGAATGTCTGATTTTGGCCATAATCAAATTTGGCAAAGATCTAGGCCATACAAAGAAAAGTGAACACTCACTGGGGTGTAAACAAAGTTAAATGTGGATGGATAGACAACAGACATTCAATCATCCTAAAATCTCAAAATGAGCACTTTGTGCTCAGATGAGCTGAAAAATCTTGTAGTACAATATGGCAGCAGTGAAACCATCTTTACTGATGACGAAGATGTTGCCAATTCACTGAAATCGTCAAGTCAAGTGAATGATGGTAAAATGTAATCTCCCAAACCAATTTTTTTTTTAACAAATTCATTACCTGCTGTGATAATATAACGGAATATACAAACAGTTATTTGCCAAGAGAGTACACCTAGATATGCAACTTTATTATAATGTAACACCTGATCATGGTCTGATATTGAGTAATAGCGACTACAGCGTTTTGTTCACCACTGAAAGCAAACAGACTGATCAGATCCTGAACTGTATAAGTGTAAAATCTTGGTTTTAATTGGCAATTTCCATTTTCTTCCCAAAGATTTGTTCCATGATCATTTTATAATCAGTAGAGCATGCAGGCAACAACAAAGTCTGTAAGTTATGATACAACTACATGGTACATAATTTATTATAATAGGAGTCGGTAAAAGAGCAGGTGGCAAAAATAATGCAAAAAAGTTCCTACAAGAGATTTTGCATAACCTTTAACCCTTTTCTCCATAGGCTATTTTTAGATCCAACCACTTTGAATAAATCTACCGAAAAGGAGCATTGACTTGAGAAAAGTTTTTTTTTTTTTATAATTTTGTAGTTTGAAACCATTGTGATAAATAAAGCATTTGCTCCTATAGGAGCAAATGCTCTATTTATCACAATGGTTTCATAACGTGACTTTTACAGAGGCGTAGAAAGACGTATTTATGGAGGAAAGGGTTAAGTGCAATAATGCCAATAAGTGACCACCGGGTTTAATATAATCCAGGATTAAGACTTCTTTTGGGTGGTTATATTAGCAAAGCTTTACTGTATTTATAATGAAAGGCTTTGTATCCATGTTGTATGATCATAGACTACTTGGTCAATATTAATGTCATATATTTTTTTAATATAATGGCATACAAATAAAAGAATCTTTAGTTCACCCTGATCAGACTGCTCCTGTGGGAAATACATCTGGTAAAGGGTTAATGATAATCAAAGCAGACTCACAAAGGACTTTATAAATGCTTGTAGTGCCGCTAGTGTGCAAAGATTTAACACATTCCATCATAGGCTATTTTTAGATCCAACCTCTTTGAATAAATCTACTGAAAAAAGATTTTAGAATGGTTTTCAAAAAGTGACTTTAACAAATAGTTCAAAGGACGTTAATTTGAGGAAATGGGTTAAGACTGAATCAGAGAAGACCCAGACATGATGCCAGTTTCAACATGGTGTCTGATCAGGGTCTCCACTGTTTGACTCAAACTATGACATTGTAGTTTGATCAGAAGTTCAGACACAATGTTTCTGACTGGAACGCTGGGGAGGGTCTATATACTGAAATGCCCCACAAGTGCATTTTCACCCAAAGCAGCTCACTGTGAAACATTGCGAAAATAATGTAATAATTGCCTGTACTGAATGCCTGAGCTGAATATAACAATAGTATATGCACAATTACTAAAGAATCTAATTACAATTAATTTTTACAACAAGCTGTGGGTGTTTCCGTCATATTTTTATACCATGGATATTTCAGATCCATTAACTACAGCTAATTAAATATGAAAAATGACAAATTGATATGACAAAACAGTATGCTTGAGAAACAAAATATACAGATATAAATATATGTGTGGACATGTACAGCAGACAGAAATGAACAGTGAGGCAAATAGAATAGAAAAGAAAGTGAAAGAACAAAACATCAAATGAGTTGCCTGACAGGATGGACACGTTTTTTTGTATGTTTAGATAGCAAGCAAATGCCATCAGACAGGTATAGGACAATCCTGCAAACCCATCACATAGTAACCCCTTTACTTAATCACAGCTACAGATAAACATGCATACTTAAGTACTAAAATCGTCATTTCTCCATCAAACCCTAAGTTGTGACTACTCTTTAAAATTGTCTCTTTGAGGCGATTCTAATGAGTGGTCACAAGATAGGGTTTGGTGGAGAAATAAAGGAGTTGGTTTTGATTTATGAATCTTATCTGGACCCATGCTTATTGATTATTCATGTAAGAATTAATATCTTTATGAATATTCATTAGCAGAAACCCATTCAACAGATCTACACTGTTTCAAAACAGAGCAGACCATCATCAGACAGCTCCTAGGAGCTGAACTGGGTATACTCTGTAAATGTGAAAAATATAGCTTTATTAAGTAAAGGATTATATTACACTCCAGAGGTCAGGTCCAGAGGTTATGAAACTTTTTGTTGAGTTTGAGATCATTATCAAGCTTCTGACCAATCAGATATTTTTTGAGAATAAATTCAGACTAAAAAAAGTTTAATAACCTCGGACCCAGTTCTCTAGTTTACATATCAATGGGTAGCCATAATTATTTTAAATGATCAAAGTAGCTCTAACAGTTTCATTCATTCATTCAGACTATTACATCCATTCCCAAATGGCTAGTTTAAGTAAATCTGACAATATATTGCACGATATGTTTTCACACATGTATACAAAGGTATGCTGCTTCCGAAACATACAAACAAGTATCATCTCCCTATCAGGCGCAATAAAAATGTATCACAGATAAAACTTTATATACTAGTTGTGCCATAAAAAACAGTCTTCAAAGCTTCGCAACAAATGTAAACCCATCTAGATGGGCTGTCGTGTTTCATAAACCAATAGGAATGAAGGAATATTTTGCCATGTTACAATTGGTAGAATTTCATAAGCAAATAGAGGAGACCCTTGTCAGACATCTATAGATGTCAGGTCTAGGTCTACTCTGTTTGCAAATCCCAGTTAATTCATTTCCAACATTCAGAGGACTAACCAACAACTGCAGTATTCTATTCTCCCACTTGGCAATCACAGTAAAAATCTGATCAAACAAAGCTGCTAATAAAAAATATTTCGGAAATCTCAGCAGAATATTTCCTCTATTACGCCCAACAAATCCTATTTTGTTGGTACAGTATAACCTGTCTTAAGCAACCATCAAAAAGAGGTCTAATTATGGGTCTGTAAGGCAGGTGGTAGCTTAATGCAGGTCAAAAGTAATGCAGAAAGCTCCTACAGGAGCTTTCTGCATTACTTTTGCCCTGCATTAAGCAACCACCTGCTTTTTCAGACTCCTAGATTCAATAAATGAATGGCCGCTTAGGACAGGTTCTACTGTACTCAATAATCAGACAGGCTCTGATTTCACTGGATGGTCCGGATCTACACATGACAAAACTGTGGAGAAACCTCTTTTCCTGGCACAGCTAGAATATACATATACGCATGTATATACATGTAAATGCACTGAACACAATGCATGACCATGGATCACTAATTTTCTCAAATCTTTGAACAAGTTCTACATGGTTTACTCATCAAATAGAATTGTCTATAACTCACTCATACCAAAAACAACTCTGTTTCAAATACAGCAGAACCTCTCTTAAGCAGTCACTTGATGAAACAGCCTGGATGTCTTTACAAGTAGGTAGCTGCTTAGTCCTAATGAACATTTATGTAGGAATTCATCACTTCAGAAATATTCATTAACCCATTCCCTCATTGTCTATTTTTAGACCCAGTCTCTTTTAATAAATCTACCAAAAAGGAGCATTTACTAGAGAAAAGGAAAATGTTAGAATTGTGTAGTATTGAAACCATTGTGATAAATAGAGCATTTGCTCCTATTTATCACAATGGTTTCAAGAAGTGACTATTGCAGAGGCGTAGAAAGGCGTATTTATGGAGGAAAGGGTTAACTCAATTTTTATAAGGTAAATATTTCAGGGGGATTTTTTTTGCCTAGACAAAAATAGTACCATCAGATCTATACAATTCCGAATTCCATAAACAAACAGAGCAGAACCTGATCAAATGGCCCCTAAAAGAGCCATATGATCTGGGTCTACTCTTGTTTAAAAAGACTTGAAAATGTATTTGTATGAAGGAAAGGGTTAAGTCAGAACGGAAGGTATCCACCAGCTCTTAAAGACTCCCATATGAATTCATTAAGTGGTCACTTTATTGGAGTTCCGCTGTATATATCTACGGATTGCTCTAAACTCTTTCATGTAAGAAATAATGACTGAATGAATATTAATTAGTTTAATTCCTTCAACAAACAAAGCAAGCCTTGATCAGACAGCTACTAAGTGAGTTGTGTGATTTGGGTCTCCCCTGTTTGCAGTGGTATTATAAGGCTTCTCTTTTAGGTGAAGGGTTTACGAAACACCCAATCAGAAACCAAACTATAGGACAGATCTTTTTAAGAGAAAGAACTTCTTTGAAAATTAAAACAGATGACTAATTTCTATAATAAACCTTTTACCCCATAGATCAGCATTCTTTACACCTTTAAAAAAAGAGTTGATCCAGATCTGATGGCTCTTGTAGGAGTAGTCTGATCAAGGTCTACTCTTTCTGCTTATGAAATAATACAGTAAAACCTCTCTAAACCGGACATTCCATTTAGTACATAAATCGATCTTGGCGACAGGTGGAAGCTTAATGCAGGGTGAAAGTCATGCAGAAAGCTCCTCTAGGAGCTTTCTGCATGACTTTCACCCTGCATTAAGCAGCCACCTGCCTAAAAGTATCTAATTTTTTCTCTACTAGAATTCTGGTTTACAGAGATTTTACTGTATAGGTCTGATAATACAGTAAAACCTCTCTATAACGGCCACTAAATTACATCAAGTATTTTGTGTTAAAGACAGGTGGCTGCTAAAAGCAAGGTGAAAGTAAAACAGAACGCTCCTGTAGGAGCTTTTAAGCGGCCACCTGCCCTAAATACCAAATAATTAACACAATTTAGTGGCCGTTATAAAGAGGTTTTACTGAACAGTTTCTGCCTTGGCCAAAATTTTCTGTGTTCATGACCATTTACGAAATGCTTCTAATTAATATTCATAGTCATTATTTCTTCCATGAATATTCATGAAGTAAAAGGTTAAAATAGCTGAGCTATTTGTTATGCAAAAATATTCGAGAGAGTTATTTGAAACTACTTATTCTCCTTATGGTACCATTCAATAGTACGCATTGAGATCACAAAGAATAACAATGAGAAAATATACAGAAAGAAAAACTGAATACATATGTACAAAGTGAAACAAACTATTATATACAGATAACAGCTGGATAATCTTTAACAATGTGTGCAGAAGCAGCTCACCAGTTTCCCTTTACTCCATAAATATTCATGTAAGAAATAATAATATAATGAATATTAATTAGTTTAATTCTTATAATGAAATACGAGCACAAGAATGTTTGGCAATGGCAGAAATTGTAGAATCCTACATATATTATTACATAAGCAAACATAGTAAACCATGATGAGACAGCTCCTACAAGAGCCATCTGATCTGGGTCTACTCTGCAAGGTGCCAAAAGGCATCTCTATGGAGTAAAGGGTTATCGTGACAACAAAACTCCTAGACTGTTAATTTCTTTACAATTTTACGAAAGACTTGAACGTATAATTACACCATGCTTGCAAAGCTTACATCTTAAACAGAAGCACAAAATAGAAGCTAGACAAAATACTAATCCTCCTCCTGTTATGGAAACAGTTGTCTACTCTCTACCTTTTTCTTTGTATCAAACATTATCTGAATTGTCTGGGTGTTTGAGATAGTGCTGACCAATACCATTCTCAAAAACCATGTAACATGTTGTCAGAGCTGGATCAAAGCTGTCTGGAAATGCTTATAATGCATTACCGTATACATGATGTTACGCCATAAATAGATAATGTCCTGGCTAGCTACATGAAAAGGAAAATGTTTCTACGTATGTTTCTTCTTGTATGTAAGATAAGTAAAGACATCAATAGAATCTATTCATTCAAACTGCAAAAGACCACTTTAAGTATCTTTCTAAGCAGACTTAGTTCTGTGGATTATTTCAGACTAACAGTATCTTTGATCACAAGTAAGTGACTGGCTAATTTTTCCATTGAGATTTTGATACTAATGCCTTGAATGCCGAATATTTCAAAGTGGAATTGTCTATCAGAGTCCAGGGATTTGCAGACTGCAAAATGGATGACCCTTGCAGTTATCTTGTGTCTAATATTAAAATGATTAAATTATTGGCTTAGAAAAAAACAAAACTGTAGAGTCAGATCTATATAATTTCATAAACAGAGCAGACCCTGATCAGATGGCTCCTACAGAAACCATCTGATCAGGGTCTACTCTGTTTGCAAAAGCATGACAGTATTTGTATGAAGGAAATGGTTAAAGGAGGCAGAGTTGAGAGAAAATTTCACAACTAAAAATTTAAACACCCTCTCTGACTTACAATAACACGGATACTACTTACATCACAGATTTGAGTGTCCTAGTAGATAATGAGCAACATATAGCCCTATGTCGAGTACATGTAAAATAAATTACTAACACAATTAGAGAAACTTGTAGTATGAACACATATGTAACAAAAATAAATCTTGCTTCATGGTGGATCCAGTGAAACACTTTTATGTTCCTGTAGTGATGATTTTCTCTGTGCTTTCTCCGCGGAATTTGGGTGTAACAGTCTATCAGGTGACAAAGCTCGCCGTAATAATGGCGAGCTCTGTTCTGGCTTACGTTTTGAGAATGAATGTCTCTTCACCACTGGCTGGCCAGTGGAACCAGTGTTTAAATGTGAAGGTATTGTCTTTTGAGCTTGATGTGAGGCTCCAACTTGGTGCCCCTGACTAAAGGCAAGGGGGCTTGGGGATCTTGTTGGGGATGTAGGCATTGGAGATGGTGAAGGGGTTCTAGCAAGAGGAGACAAAGGAATATTGTGCACAGACTTTCTACGACAGGGTGACTTCAAGCTTTGAGTCCGTTTGTGCTTCAGTCCTGTTAGTGAGCTTGGTCTCCCGTAGCTTGGGGAGTGAGACTGATTGGCTGGTGAGTTGGGTGTACTGGATGCAGGCGAACTGCTTGCTGATGATGTGTGACCTGAATCTGGGGACCAAGTCAATGACAAAGGTGATGACTGAGAGGCTGGCTTGAAGGTCACAGCAGATGTGTCCCCAAATGACCAAGATTTACTGAAGGGGCTGGCCCGGTAAGTACTGCCAGGGGTCAGTGGTGAGTTTGGTCCTAGCTGTCCTGCCACATGTCCAGACTGTTCAGCACGTTTGGTACTCAGTCGTCTGAACAATGACCGACTTTTCTTCTTCTCTCCTCCTCTCTCCTTGCCATTCTTTTTCTTTGCTCTTCTAGCCATTTTCCCAGGACTAGTTCCCTTCTTTCTAGCACCTGAAAATACACGGGAAAATTAATCATTTTTGAAACATAAGAGGAAATTATCCCAATTCCATTTATGAAAGGTAAGAATATCACTAATATGGAAGATATTAAAATTTTAAATCCTACAGGAGCTGTCTGGTCAGGGTATGCTCTGTTTGCTTATGGATATAATAGAGATCTGATTCTCTGGTTTCTACTTTGGCAAAATTTTCAAAATTAATCTAATATTCATGTTGTCAATATATCTTACATAATTATTCATGGAGTCATGGGTTAAAGTAACAAACTGCCTTGTTCTGTTCTAACATAGTGAGCAGTACATTAATAAACATTTCTGCATTCTCAGTGATTTCTGCACTATCCCTTCCATTCAATATGCCTGGGGATGTAGCCCAGTTACCCAAAGATTCAGACAGATCAAAGGGCTTGTGAAGGGTCTTCACTATTTGCTACTATGTCAGTCTAATTCAAAGTTGTGAAAATATTCCAGAACTGATGTATTCAGCTTTTTTACAAATCAGTTAGTTAAGGTATGTTATGTGTATGATAAATGGACATCAGAAAATCTGCTTCCTTGGGTCGGTCTGGTAGATAAACTCCTTACTCAATGTTTTCTTTATACCTTCCCTTAAACAAACGCTTTTTCATACCTTTGCAAACAGTATAGACCAAAACCAGATGGTTCCTATTGGAACCGTCTGATCAGGGTCTGCTTTGTTTGCTAATGATATATGATAGATTTGACTCTACAGTTTGTTTTACTAAAACATCCGGCACACACATGCTATTATAAAATTCAGCTAATACAAATTCATGATGTCATTATTTATTTTAAGTCTTGATGGGAGTTTATAAGCTACCTACCAGTGGTGATTGTCGTTTTCTCCAAAGGAACACTGCGTATTCGTAGCTCCTCCTTGCCCTTCAGTATCAATTTTACTACATCGGAGTGCAGCAGGCTGTGTACGGCCTCGTCATTGATGTGTGTGATCAGATCTCCCTGGCGAAGTCCAGCCTCAAATGCCGGACTACCCTCTACCACTGCCTGAAATAGTTTATAAAACAGTTTAACTCATACCAGGCTACAAATACAATGTCTGTTAAAACCCTGCCAGTTACAACTTTTACTCTAACTGGATTCTTTCGAGCTTTTGAGAAGCTTTTAAGCACATGTCAAAGAGTTTACAGATGAGACGCTGAGCTACTTGGCTTCTCGTCTGGATCTAAGCTGTTTGTAAATGCTAATTATGCAACAGAACAGTCTCAAAAAGTGTAAAAATGTTAGTTCCATTGAATGTGAGTTTTGAAATTATTTTGAATATCACAATCCAAAGCAACATTACAATCCATAAAACTCTTAACCTTTTACTTCAAAGACTGCCTTGCAAAAAGAGTAAACCCTGATCTGGCAGCTGTCTTATGGAACAACACACATCAGATCCTACAGTTTCTGCTATGACCAAAATTCCCTGTGTTCATTTTCCTAAACCATGTTGATAATCTCATTATTTCTGTCATGTATATTCATGAAGTAAAAGGTTATGAGGTTATTTCCATAATGGGAATGGCTTGTTTCCAATATATTGTATCAGAATGATGCATTTACATGTCGGAGCTTTCAAAACCGAATGGTCCATCTTCGTTTAATGATAGAGCCTGGGTCTACACTGTTTGCACATACCAATACACTTGTTTCTCACATTCAAAGGCTTAGTTTTCTTATTTCATACACACTGGATGGGCCAGAATAAGTGTTTCTATCTTTCCACACTATGAATGCTTTCCCAATAAAATCCATATAAGATTCCAATTTCAGATGACATCATGTCTCAACAACTATACACTCCTATAGTGTTTTTGAAAACAGAAAAAAGATACTATTTAACCCTTTCTTCCATAAATACGCCTTTCTACGCCTCTGTAAAAATCACCTGTTGAAACCATTGTGATAAATAGAGCATTTGCTCCTATAGGAGCAAATGCGCATTTGGAGCAAATGCTGTATTTACCACAATGGTTTCAAACTATAAAATTCTAAAAAATTTCCTTTTCTCTAGTTAATGCTCCTTTTTGGTAGATTTATTCAAAGAGGTTGGGTCTAAAAATAGCCTATGAGGGAAGGGTAAACCAGATAAACACAATGTTTGTTAATCCTTTACTCCATGAATATTCCTGTTAGAAACAATGACTTCATGAATATTAAGTAGAATTGTTTTTTATACAAAAACTGATGTCCTCCCCCCCCCCCCCCCCCTCCCCAGGAAACATTTTCAAAGTCCCATAACTCTGCAGAAAATCATCGACAAGGAACAGGAATAAGATATGCACAACTTGGCATGTTGCTGATCAATCCTATGAAGTTTCATGAAATTCCATCTGAATAATCAGATAATCATTGAACCAGAACAGGAATAAGATATGCACAACTAAGCATGGTGCTGATCAATCCTATGAAGTTTCATGAAAATCTGACCAAAGGTTTTTTGAGAATCCATGCAGACAAATTAAAATCGGACAGATGGACGGACACTGCACACAAACACAATATGTCTCCCCAGTATACTGGGGGAGACTTAATTAGATTAATTGCTATAATATCACATTGACACAGGATTTTTTTAACGACAGAAAATGTAGAATCATATCTTTATTAACATCATAAGCAGACAGAACAGACCCAGATCAGACGGCTCCCACAAGAGCTGTCTGATCTGGGTCTACTCTGTTTGCAAAGGCCTAGAAAGGCATATTTTATGGAGTAAAGGGTTAACGAAAATTACTCATAAATCTCTACTACAAGCTGGCACTTACCACCACAATGTGTTGCAGGGCGTAGGTGTTGGAGTCACCCAGGTAGACCCTTATGGCCCGTAGTGTAAATCCGTAGCCTCGAGCTCCCTTTTTGATCACTATTGGGGGCTTCAGGTTCCTAGCAAGAGGTGATACCTCCCTGGATGGGGAACCATCTCGAGAACTGGTGCTGGAACCAGGCGATTCCATCGGCTGAGCATGATAGTCCTCTGTGAAATACAAACATCATACTCTAAATTGCTAATAAACTTCAAACCTTGTGCCTCTTCTATCAGAAATCATCCATCACAATGTCAAACTTTTCTGAATTTTATTGTTTTTCCAGCAGTAAAAAAACCCAAAACAGTTTGAAAAGATGTAAGTGAAAAGAAAACAACATATAAAAACAAATATTTCAATATGAACAATCTCTGGCAAAATAGCTACAGCAGAACCTCATGTCACCATTTAACCCTTTCCCTTCATACAAACACCTTTTCACGCATCTGCAAACAGAGAAGACCCAGATCAGACTGATCCTAGAGGAGCCATGTGATCAGGGTCTACTCTGTTTACTAATGGAATTGGATAGATCTGTTTCTTTATTTTCTAAAATGGTTACGATATTTCGCCCTCCATATTTCAGTAACTATTTTGTCCATGGACATTGATTTCAGTAGGTATTGAAAATTGGAATAAATATAGAACAGGGAAAGGGTTAACCCATTCCCGTGAAGGCTATATTTAGACCAACCCTCTGAATAAATCTACTGAAAAGAACTATTTACAAGAAAAAAGGAAAACTTTTGCAAATGTGACTTTGAAACCCCTGTAATAAATAGAGCATTTGCTCCTATGGAGCAAATGCTCTATTTATCACAGTGGTTTCAAAAAGTTTTACAGATACATCAAAAAAGTGTCAATATGAGGGAATGGGTTAACTCTTTGCATGCTAGTGATGAAGTTTTGATCCAGATGGAATGTCACATAACTTGGCATCTCATTAAGATCCAAATGTACTGACACTGTATTATGAAAGACATACTTAACCCTTTCCTCTATAGGCTATCTTAAGACCCAACCTCCAAGAATGAATCTACCCAAAAGGAGCAATTACTAGAGAAAAGTAAAATTTTAGTATTTTGTAGTTTGAAACCATTGTGAAAAATAGAGCATTTGCTCCTACAGGAGCAAATGCTCTATTTATCACAATGATTTCAAGAAATGATTATTACAAAGGCGTAGAAAGGTGTATTTATGGAGGAAAGGGTCAACCTTATACTGCATGAATATTAATGCAAGAAATAACTAGAGGTTTTTGTCAAAAAAACGGATGTCTCCCCTCTAATAAAAACAATATGTAAAGGGAAATCACTAATACTTCCCCTCATTATGCGTTTTCCACACTACATTTTTCAAGAAGAAAATGATAACAGCTAATAACTCCAAAAATACTGATACCAGATTTATGGCCCTTGTGCATGACACTTACTTTCATCATGCTCTTTCCAAAAATAAAATGTCATTCCAATAGCATCAGTCAAAAGGAGTTATTGATCGGCCAAAAAATGTAACAAAGGGCAATAACTCCAAAAGTATTGAAGCCAGAATTATGGCCCTTGTTCATGACACTTTCTCTCATCATGCTCTTTCCATATATGAAGTTTCAATACGATGGCAAGAGCCATGTAGGAGTTATCGTCCGGACAAGAAAGAATTAAACAAATGTACAAGGGGCAATAACTCTAAATTTATTGAAGCTGGAGTTAAGGATCTTATGCATGACACTTTCTCTTATTATGATTGTTCCATGTATGAAGTTTCACTCCAATGGCATGTCACATAGGAGTAATCATCTGGACAAAAAATTGTGATTGTTTTTAAAAAGGGCAATAACTCCAATATTAGTGAAGCCAGAGTTATGGACCTTGTGCATGACACTTCCTCTCGTTATGTTCTTTCCATATATGAAGTTTCAATCCAATGGCATGAGCCATATAGAAGTTATCGTCCGGACAAAAAAGTGTGATTTATTTTTACAAAGGGCAATAACTCCTATATTAGTGAAGCCAGAGTTATGTACCTTCTGCATGACACTTCCTCTCGTTATGATCTTTCCATATATGAAGTTTCAATCCAATGGCATCAGGCATATTGAAGTTATTGTCCGGACAAAAAATTATAATATTTTTTACAAAGGGCAATAACTCCAATATTAGTGAAGCCAGAGTTATGGACCTTATGCATGACACTTCCTCTCATTATGCTCTTTCCATATATGAAGTTTAAATCCAATGGCATCAGGCATGTAGGAGTTATCGTCCGGACAAAAAAGTGTGATTTTTTTTTACAAAGGGCAATAACTCCAATATTAGTGAAGCCAGAGTTATGGACCTTGTGCATGACACTTCCTCTCATTATGTTCTTTCCATATATGAAGTTTCAATCAACTGGCATCAGGCATATTGAAGTTATCGTCCGGACAAAAAGTGTGACAGACAGACGGACAGACGGACACAGACAGACAGACAGACGGACAGACAGACAACTCTCACGAAAACAATATGTCTCCCCCATATAAATATGAATTTTTCAAATGACACTATGACAGAAACTGCACAATCAGACCTATATTATTTCGTAAGCAAACAGAGCAGACCCTATTCAGACAGCTACTACAGGAGATCTACTCTGTTTACGGAGGTGTTAAAAAATGTATCTATGGAGTAAAGGCTTTACTTTGAGAATTGTAGCCTACGACAATTAGCATGGAAAGACTTGACCTTTTACTTAACCCTTTCCCTCGTATAAACGTGTTTTCACGCATTTGCAAACACAGTAGACCCAGATCAGACGGCTCCTAGAGGAGCCGTCTGATCAGGGTCTACTCTGTTTGCTAATAGAATTTGATAGATCTGTTTCTTTGCTTTCTAAGATGTCTACAATTTTCCACCTTGCATATTTCTTTATAACTGTTTTGTTAATGAATATTCATTAGGTATTAGAATTTGAAATAAACATAGAACAGGGAAAGGGTTAATATAAACACCTTTTAACATCTTTGCAAACAGAGTAAACCTAGATCAGACAGCTCTTGTAGGAGCCGTCTGATCAGGGTCAGCTGTTTGCTTATGGCATTGCAAACATATGATTCTATTTTTGTCTAAGCCAAACATTCCCTTGAAAACACTTGACACTATAAAGATTAAGTTAATGATTATGCAGGAGCAGTCTGATCTGGGTCTACTCTGTTTGCAGATGCGTGAAATCGCGTTAAGGAAAGCGTTAAACTATCATCAGCATAAACAGGTTGGTTTTTTTACATTTCAAACCCTTCCAGCAGTGCAGACCCTCATTCGATACCATGTTGAGGTCACTTCAGTTCCACTGGGTCTACGTTGTTTACAGACCCCAAAGGTTATGATCTATATTTATGTATCTCTAATGAAAACAACTCAATCAGGTCAAACAACATTGTGACAATCAAATTAATGCCAATTTCAAACACAGTTTGATTTCTTTGAAAACTCTAATTAAAACACTACATGTAGGTGTGATCCCAGCTAAGTACCATCAGCTATTATGCACAAGCATGATTATATGTACATTAAAGCACCAGTAGTAGCAGCAACAACAGCAGCTAAATAATATATATACAGTAGAACCTGTCTTAACCCATTCCCTTATATTGACGCCTCTGTAAAAGCCACTTTTTGAAACCATTGTGATAAATAGAGCATTTGCTCCATAGGAGCAAATGCTCTATTTATCACAATGGTTTCATAACTTTCCCTTTTCTCCTTTACGGTAGATTTATTCAAAGAGGTTGGATCTAAAAATAGCCTATGAGGTAATGGAATAACCTTTCCCCATTGAATATTAATGTAAAACCTAATGACATCATGAATATAATATTAGCTGAATTTTTAAACTGGTATATGTACACAAGACTTTTAGGTATTTTTTAGAAACTGTAGAATCAAATCCATTGTAATTTCATAAGCAAACAGAAGCGACCTTGATCAGACAGCTCCTATCTGGGTCTCCTCTGTTAAAAGTGTTTGTATGAGGGAAAGGTTAACCGACCATTTATAGATTGAATATGGAAGTCTTAAACAAACAGTTGTTTTGCTTAATGTAGGGCAAATCTAACGCAAAAAGCTCTAAAAGGAGCTCTCAGCATTACTTCCAACCTGCATTAAGTTACCCTATCTGCCTCAACCCTTTCACTCATGAATATACTTTGGAGAAATCATGACTGTATGAATATCAATAAGCTGATTTTAAACCATGGTATATGTCTATATGAACGCAGTATATGTTGGCCATGGTAGAAACTGGAGTATCAGATCTATATAGACACATATACAAACAGAGTAGACCTCATCAGATGGCTCCTACAAGAGCCATCTGATCTGGGTCTACTCTGTTTGCAAAGTTGTGAAAACATGTTTTCATCTGGGAAAGGGTTAAAGACCCTGAATCAGATTTCTCTTTAAACCTTTCCTTCATATAAACCCATTTTCATGCATATGCAAACAGAGTAGACCCAGATCAGATGGCTCCTATATGAGCCATCTGATCTGGGTTTACTCTGTTTGCAAAAAAAAATGAAAAAAAAAATTTCGATTCTAAAATGGCTTCAATGTTCAATATAAAACCTTCTACATTTTTTGTCATTATACCTATTTTGTCCATGAATATTCAATAGGTATTGAAATTTAGAATAAACATAGAACAGGGAAAGGGTTAATGGTTTCCTAACACAGGTTTGAATGTACTGCAAGTCTACTATTGGATACAGTAAGTGCAGTCCCTAAAATATCCTGCCCTGGTATTGAGCAGAATCATTGAAATATAGAAATCATACTTTCTCCGTTTTCAGGACAAAATAATTAATACTCTACAACAGTCAGTATTATCACTGCTTTATTCTTTATTCAATCTGGACAAAATCTTGCAATAACTTCAGAACTATGCCAGTGGCATGATAACCTCACTTCACCATTCACCTCATGTATTATGATGATAAGAGATACAGAGAAATATTACTAATTTAAAGTCAGAAAAGGATGTGATGTAAAATAGATATAAATGAGCAAAGTTTTGTAACACAGAAAGATCTGTGTAACTAGTCGGTAAAAATACAAAGAAGTGCAGACACAGCAACTTTTAACACAATGACGATCTGAGCCTTTATGACTGTGGGGAGAAATTAGAGTGTAAATATACTGTCTTCTCAAGTATTTAAAATGTTCATCGGTATTATTTCCAGGAGAATTTTATCAAAAGCTTATTCTTAAAATGGCGCCTGCATAAGCATATTTTCACAAGTCAGTTTCACACAATCCAAGTTTCAGATTTCTACTGTTCGTTTTTGACTATGTTGTGGGCCATTTTTAGTTCTTCCTTCACTCACCAGGTGGCTGTATCAGCAGTGTGAGCGCATTGGCTGAGGCAGACTTCTGCATTTTCATCGTGTCAGTTCTACTCGCCCTCAGCTCATCTACTGGTGACAGATCTATAAATAGATCATAGGGCTCGCTGTGAATGGACTCTCCTGAGGGACAACAAAGGTGCAACTGATACAGCAACCAAAAAACACACCAAAAGAAGTGCAACACAAAGTGAAAGCATAGCAAACTAAAGGCCTTCTAGCAATGTTATATGAACATTGAAGTTAACTCTTTCCCTCCCATTTATTTCTGAAATACAGTAAAACCCCGCTAAAGCGACCACCTAAAAGAGGTATAATTCTGGGTGCTAGATGCAGGTGGTAGCTTAATGCAGGACAAAAGTAATGCAGAAAGCTCCTAGAGGAGCTTTCTGCATTACTTTTGTCCTGCATTAAGCAACCACCTGCTTATAAAGACACCCATGTTTATTCATTAAGTGGTCGCATTAGAGGGGTCATCACAATAAAGTGGAAAGAGTTAACCCAATACCCATTTATTATGGCTATAAAACTGGCAATATGTTCCTAAAGGACAGTATTATATAGGATGCTCTATTCTATTGTCTCAGTGCTACCTTACATGTTGTATTTGCCCTAACTACTTGGACACCCAGTATCTTCTCTACCAGTTTGCAAAGCTGAGTCAGTAAGACATCATTTGGATAAGTTTAACCCTTTCCTTCATATATTTGTAAACAGAGTAGACCCAGATTAGATGACTCTTATAGGAGTCGTCTGATCAGGGTCTGCTCTGTTTGCTAATGGAATTTGTAAGATCTTTTTTCTTTACTTTCTAAAATGACTACCTTCCATATTTCATTATAACTATTTTGTCCATGAATATTCAATAGGTACATCATACATGTATTGAAATTTGGAAGAAAAAAAAAACAGGGAATAGGTTAAATTAGTCAGAAAGAGTATCAACTAGAAATAGAGCAGACCCTGATCAAACGGTTCCATCAGGATCTGGATCTGCACTATTTGCCAAATTTTGTCTGTCTGAACAGTTAGGGGAATTAAGGAATATTCAACCAAATACAATTAAACAATAACTTTCACAATCAGTTAAAGCCTTACATCACATGTAAGACATGCATGTGATCTTGAACAAAACTGTTTGCAAAACAGATGTTGAAACTCTTAATAATTATTTATGAAAATCAAACAAGTTTGGTTCTGGTGAGTTAGCTATTCTGCCAAGTTTATGAATTCAAATTACAGGAATGGTGAAGAGCTTTAGTAAAGATATACACAGTGAATAATACTTTCAATATCTGGAGAATATTCTTCGCTTTTACAAGAGCACTCGGTAATATCAGTTAAAATCGATAGAAGAGGGAGGCAATCATGAGAAATGATAATGAATGAAGTTACAGAAATATTCAATACCAGTTAATGGCAAACTCTTACAACTGCTATGAAATAGATTTGAGAGATGACTTGTTCCAACAGGTATATTAAATTTAAGATATTTCCGTTTGTTTTCTTTTTACCCTTTGAATATGGGAAAATAATGTACTGTCAATTGGAAACTGTTAGGTATCCTTGAGAAAATTAAAACCTTTCATAAGAATGGATTCTATACTCTATAGTATTCAAAGAGTTGATGTAATTAGCATACACTTAACCATTTCCCTCTTCTGAATTTATTCCGAATTATAATACCTACTGAATATTCATGGATAAAAAATTAAACTGAAATACGGAAAGTGGAAAATTGTAGTCATTTTAGAAACTAAAATTCATTAGCAAACAGAGCATACATGCACTAAGCTGCCATCTGTCTCCAAGACAGATATTATATACTAAATTTAACATCCGGTTTAGAGAGGTTTTACTGTATATCAGTTAGATGAGTTTTCATAATGGCATAATTATGTACACAGGAACTTTTGGCCAAGGAAGAAACTAGAATCAGATATACATGTGTATCATTTCATAAGCAAACAGAGTAGACCCTGGTCAAACTACTCCTACATGAACCGTCTGATCTGGGTACATTTTGTTTGCAAAGACATGAGAATGTATCTCTATCAGGTATAGAGTTCAACCCAATGACATATGATAATGAATTGTCTATAAATGGTTGCAATGAAAAAAACTTCAATACTTGGGGGGAAAAATATAGAACAAGACTTTTGTGCTTATACCAGAATTGCAGATAGCAGTATATTTTTCACACCAACATTAAATCCTATATTGACGATAATTAGCTGACAACATAAATATCAAATATGACAAAAAAATGAAACATGCAAACTATATTGTTGAATAAAAAGCCAAAAAAGAAAAGAAAGAGTAAAACTTATACCATGTTTCACACAGTTAAAGATAACTTTGCAGAACTTTTTAAAGTCATGCAACAAAAATATTATCTGAATAAATTATAACAAATACTACTAGATATTGCCCTGTGGTTTTTGTTTAGTTCTTTCTTTAACCTTTTGAATGTTTCATTTTCAAAGTTGAATGGCCCATCATTACTTAATAACAGAATCCATTTAGCATGATTTGTTTGTTTATATCTAGGTTTTAACTTGCCTTAACCCATTCCCTCATAGGCTATTTTTAGATCCTACCTCTTTGAATAAATCTACCGAAAAGGAGTATTTACTAAAGAAAAGGAAAATTTTAGTATTGGGTAGTTTTGAAACCATTGTGATAAATAGACCATTTGCTCCTGTGGGGCAAATTGCTCAATCGATTACAATGGTTTTAAAAAGTGACTTTTTTAGAGGCATTAAAAGGTGTCAGTATGAAGGAATGGGTTAACAGTATTTTGGCTAATTACAAGTGGAGGAAAACGCCAGAGTTTTTTTCCATGTGTGGAACAAATTGCATTGTTTCATTTCATGCACAGAAAACCTGGGTAGAACCACTGAGGGGTATAATTACAAGAGAATTTGAAAAACAAACAGTGCAGACCCTAATCAGTGGACTCCTCTAGGAGCTCTGTGATCTGAGTCAACAATGTTTGCATATGACAACAAACTCATTTCTCTCATTCAAAGAGTTAAAAACAAGCCATACACTGAGAAATGGTACATTCACAATCAAACACCAGTTTAAATCAACCACTTGTTTATAAACAAAGGACCATTAGAGTATAACTTATATCATTGGCAGGTGGTTTTTTTCAGATTCTATTGTGTGTATTGCAATGTGGACACTGATCAGGCAATATGCAAGAGATTTTCATCCTAGATATCCTTCAGGAGCAGTGTGATCTGTGTCTGCACTATTTACCTAAAATTATCTATCTGAATACTTAGGGTAATTAGGAAATGTTGCTGGATTGTGTATACACTGTGTGAAAAGTTAACCCTCTCTCATTTAAACAAGTTTTCATGCATTTGCAAACAAAGTAGACCCAGATCAGATGGCTCCTATATGAGCCATCTGATCAGGGTCTGCTCTGTTTGCTATGGAATTTGATAAATCCGTTTCTTCAGTTTCTAAAATGGCTACAATGTTCTGCCCTTCATATTTCATTATAACTATTTTATCCATAATTATTCAGTAAGTATTGAAATTTGGAATAAACATAGAACAGGGAAAGGGTTAAAAGGCTACCTTTACTAATGAAATGGCTTATGATAGTGAAATATGGCCCCAAAGCTACCTTAACCATAGAAAAACTTAATTGCTGGTCTCAACACTACATTGTAGTTTAATGCAGGATGAAAGTGAGGTGGGGACATTCAAAAGATTGACTAATTTATGGTTTTAACACTTTCCCTAATGAACATTTATACATTACTTTTATCACTTCATGAATATTCATTAATAATTTCCATAAAGTAAAATTTTAAAGGAAAGTTTTTGGCTTTAATACACAAACAACCGCAGGATCAGATCTGTTTAATTTCATAAACAAATAGAGAAGAGCCTGATCAGACAGCTCCTACAGGAGCTGTCTGATCTGGGTCTTCTCTATTTGTAAAGGCATATAAAGGTGTTACAAAGAGGGAATAGGACAACCCTTAAGAATAATAAGTAAGAAATAATGAGAGAATGAAGATTAATTAGCTGAATTTTTATAATGGCATTATGAATAAGAGAGTGTCTTACTATGGAAGTAACTGTAGAATTATATCTATATTGTGTCACAGGAAAAAACAGTACACACTGATCAGATGGCTCCATCAGGAGTCATCTGATCTGGGTCTACTCTGTTTGCAGAGGAGTTAAAAGGTGTTTATATGAAGGAACTGGTTACAGAAGCTCTAGTATACAATAAGTCACAGCAAAGTGGTAAGAATATGTGTGAGATACAACTGTATACAGGTATGATCAACCTACCTGTGGTGGTAGTAGTTGTAGGTGGGGTTGGTTTATCATCATCAGAGGACACAGCTACCCTAGGTATAGTTGGGTGGGGTATGTTGATGGTGGACCTGACGGTCCGCTTGGACACTATTGGGGAGGAGTCACTCTCAGTCTGTGAGGAATCCGAGGTGGAGGTTGACATCTGGTTGTCATGGAGACTCAGACTAGACCTGGGAGTACTAAAAAGATTGCAAAGCTCACTTTTATATGAAAACAGTTGTACAGTAAAACCTCACTAAACCAGATGTTAAATTCAGCTTAAATATTGGTCTTGGAGACAGGTGGCAGCTTAATGCAGGGTGAAAGTCATGCAGAAAGTTCCTCTAGGAGCTTTCCGCATGACTTCTACCCTGTATTAACCCTTCGCTTGCTATTCGCGTCAATATACCTACCTGTTAATAGTGAAGACCCAGATGAGACAGCTCCTGAAGGAGCTGTCTCATCAGGGTCTGCGCTATTTACAAGTTGACTGTGCAACCAGTGCACTCCACAGCATGATTCACCGCGAAATACTTATATACACAGTGAAGATATATGTAATTATACAACAGGGCATGGGTAAAGAAGGAGAAATGTGTTTTAAAAATCAGCAAGCGAAGGGTTAAGCAGCCACCTGCTTAAAAGTATCTAAATTCTTCTCTACTAGAATTCCGGTTTAGAGGGGTTTTACTGTATACACAAATTATAGTTCAATTTTATAACTACATGTAGATTGTTATAAAATAACAATATAAATCTTTAAGACAAGTATTAAAGATACATTCAGAGAGGAATATTCAATTCTATCCATGTGTTGTACTTCAAAGAAATGGAGAAACCCCCCTACCCCCACTCCAATACTTATTCAGAAATTTATTTCTGGCCCATCACATACAAATTCAAACAGAAACTTTACGGACTGATATTTGCCCATCTACGTTACCACACACAGGCCGCCAATGATCTAAAAGCTGTTGATGGACGTAAGAAAAACATTTATGTACTTCACTGGCAAACCCCATCTTGCTGCAACTAATCAAAAACGCTCCTACAGGAGCCATATGATCTGGGTCTACTCTGTTTGCAAAGGCTTCCAATGGCTTCTCTACAAGGAAAATGGTTGAATTCAATTCTGATCAACACTATTTGAAACTCCAACTTCTACAAAATGTTATGAACAGAATTGAGAGACATTGTTGACCTCCATTATTTTGCCAAACTCTGGGGGGTAGCATTTCTCATGGCATGGTGCACATATTGCAGATGTCCATACCTGTTAGCACTGCTGAACACTTCTTCCACCTCCTCCATTTTAGACCCTCCAACGTGGTCTGTCGTATCTGACAGAGAGCGATCTCGCACTGGTGGGCTTTGACTCATGTACGACTGAAGCTCTACTGAGTTTTCTGAACTTGTTGACTGGTTTGAGTCATTGCGTTCTAGGGCTTGTTTTTCTAGTAATCTGGTCCGCATCTCATCTGCACTGGAATGTCGTCGACGATCTCGAACATCTGCACCATGATCCTGCAACAGGCAAACATTTAGCTGAATTAAACCTTTCCCTCAAATAAACGCTTGTTCATGCATTAGCACACATATTAGACCCAGATCAGACAGCTCCAATAGGAGCTTTTTGATCAGGGCCTGCTCTGTTTGCTAATGGAATTAGATAGATCAGTTTACTTTCTAAAACGGCTACAATCTTCCACCTGCCCTATTTCATTACAACTATTTTGTCCATCAATAATCAGTAGGTATTGATACTTGGGACTAAATATATAACAGGGAAAGGGTTAAAAGTAAGTTGCATCATGCATATCTGGTATATGAGTCTAATGAATTGGAATATTGTGGTAATTTCACAACAAAGGAATTGGAACTAATAGGAACAGTCATACTGATATCTTTACAAGTGGCTGATTTGTGCAGAAATGGTTCATTTATCATGGCTGATGCTTAGCAAGTTAATAGTAAAAGTAATGTCTCAACCAAAATTGATAAAAGTGAGATCATGAACCGAAACAATTCTGAGTTCCAATCTGAGTGCATTCTCAAGTACCTGATTGGTCAGATTTTGCGTGAAACTCAAAAATTGACCAATCAGATGCTTGAGAATGAACTCAGACCCAATTTTCACTCACCCCAAAGTGCAAAGAGCAGAGCAGATGACGCAAGTTTCCATTGGCAGAGATGTTTTATCATCAATTCTCAAAAGATTTCTTTTTCTTTTCTGAGATATATTCAGATTTTAAATAATTGTTTTCATGATAAGAGCCTTTTTATGCCATTGCAAAGAGAGTAGATCCAGATCAAACAAATCATTTAGGAGATGGCTGCTCTGACTGCTTATGGAATAATACCGATCCATTTTCATAATTATGCATTATGAAAAATATAAAAACATGATACTATGAAATTTTAATAAGAAGGAATTTGTCTTTCTAGGCAGGTGACTGCTTAATACAGGGTGAAAGTCATACAGAAAGCTACAGGAGCTCCCCCTCCATTAAGCTACCACCTGTGTTAAAGATCAATAATGGTATATATTTGAGTGTTAGTAGTATAAAGTTTTTACTGTAAGTACTGCTCATGATGCCATGAAGGGTTAACTAACCTCATGCAGCTCTTCTATCCTGGAGTAGACTTTAGAGAAGCGAGGACTGAGGCTGGAGAAGCTGTGAAACAAGGCATCATCATTGTCATCAATGTCCGTGTCCTCGGTCTCCAACTCATGGTTGTAGCGGTCTGCTCGAGCTGTGAAACAGATAAATACCAATATATCATACTGTGTTTCCCATCTTTGTTGGGTAAAAAGGTGTTATCCTTAAATATTAATATTTTTGCAAGCAGTGTAGACCCAAATCAGATAGCTCCTGCAGGCGTCATCTGACCAGGGTCTACTCTGTCTGCGTATGAAACAATATAGATCTGATTCTACAGTTTCTGCAACGGCATAAGTTTCCTGTTTCTATATGTCACTTAATCCATTACCTCAGAGGCCTTTTTTAGATACAACCTCTTTGAATAAATCTACCGAAAAGGAGCATTAAATAAAGAAAAAGAAACTTTTAGAATTTTGTAGTTTGAAACCATAGTGATAAATAGAGCATTTGCTCCTATAGGAGCAAATGCTCTATTTATCACAATGGTTTCACAAAGTGACTTTTACACAGTTGTCAAAAGTCGTCAATATGAGGGAATGGGTTAAAGGTCAGCTAAATACTGTTCATGATGTCTCATTATATATTTCTAGTATTAATATTCATGAGGTAAAGTGTTAACAAACATAATAGGCCCAGACAACTTTAACTGGATATTTCTCAGTTGACCTTTTCCCTCCTGAATATCATGAATATTCATTAGATGATTTTTATTACACAGGAACTTCTGGTACAGTTAGAAAGTGAAGTCAGATCTGTAATACAGTAAAACCCCGCTTATGCGACCACCTATAAGAGGTATAATTCTGGGTGCTAGATGCAGGTGGTAGCTTAATGCAGGACAAAAGTAATGCAGAAAGCTTCTGGAGGAGCTTTCTGCATTACTTTTGTCCTGCATTAAGCAACCACCTGCTTATAAAGACACACATGTTTATTCATTAAGTGGTTTATTCATTAAGGGGTTCTACTGTAATTTCATATGCAAACACAGCAGACCATTATCAGATGTCTCTTACAGGAGCTGTCTGATCTGGGTCTACTCTGTTTGCAAAGGCATGAAAAAGTGTTTATATAAGGCAATTGGTTAACCCATTCCCCCATAGGCTATTTTTAGATCAAACCACTTTGAATAAATCTACCCAAAAGGAGCATTAACTAGAGAAAAAGAAAATTTTAGAATTTTGTAGTTTGAAACCATTGTGATAAATAGAGCATTTGCTCCTATAGGAGCAAATGCTCTATTTATCACAATGGTTTCAACAGGTGATTTTTACAGAGGCGAAGAAAGGCGTATTTATGGAGGAAAGGGTTAAGAAGTATACACTAATTTCTATTGTATGATCTTTAGTAATACAGGCCCAAGATCCTCATTTAGGCATTAAATTCTTTGCTGCTATTCCCATTACATGTATTATCAAGAATGTTCAGTGCTTGCATCATGTAAGACTGCACCCAAGAGGTTTATTACAATTTACTGCTTTCCTCTATGAATGAATCGATTAATTAGATTATCTTGAGATCAAATGTTATCGTTAGAGGCAATCTTCCTTCGTTTAAAACACATTCGAAGTTATATTTTCAGATTTATTCAACTAACTCCCAGATGGATATCATAATCAGACAAAAAATCTCTGATAAATCTGCTGTATGAAGAAACTTTCATCTCCTTAAACCTTTCCCTGTTCAATATTCACGGAAGAAAAAAATGACATTATGAATATTTATTAGCTGAGTGTAAGTTTTTGCATTGACAAAAACTATCAAATCAGATCTATATTACGTCATAAGCATACAGAGACAAACCTGATCAGACAACTCCTAAAGGAGCCATCTGACCTGGGTTGCCTTTGTTTGCAAAGGCATTAAAAGACGTTTATATGAAGGAAAGGGTTTACTCTTTCAAGACTAAATAATTTCTCCTACAAAACTTGTTTTTCAGCTTCAATTTTCAAAGTACAAATTACCTTAAAATTTCTTCAAAATTACAATCAAAGTGTCAACAATTTTTTATCCTGATGAGACGTTGAGTTACTTGGTGTCTCATTTTGATTCTAGGGTTGCCAAAGGTTATCCTTAATTGTTCTATGCAGTAGAACCTGTCCTAAGTGGCCATTCCTTTATTGAACATAGGTGTGTTAAAAAGCATGTGGTCCCTTAATGCAGGGCAAAGGAAAATTAAGGAAGCTCCTACAGGAGCTTTTTGCATTACTTTTGACTGCATTAAGCTACCACTTGCCTTACATAACCATAATTAGATGTCTTTTTGATGGTCGCTCATTCCTCCATAGGCTATTTTTAGACCCAACCTCTTTGGATAAATCTACCGAAAAGGAGCATTTACAAGAGAAAAGGAAAATTTAGAATTGTGTAGTTTTGAAACCATTGTGATAAATAGAGCATTTGCTCCTATGGAGCAAATGCTCTATTTATTGCAATGGTTTCATAAAGTGACTTTTACAGAGGCATAGAAAAGGCATATTTATGGAGGAAAGGGTTAAGACAGGTTCTACTGTATGTGCATTTCCAATGAACTCTTACAAGACTTTGTTTAGACTGGTATTGACCTTGTAAAGGGTTTGTATCCAGATGAGATATTGATTGTTGTTAAACTATTCTCTCCTTTTGACGCCTATTAGCACCCCCTGTTAAACTCATATTTCGAAACCATTGTGATAAATGAAGCTCCTATGGAGCACATGCTCCATTTATAACAATGGTTTCAAAACTACACAATTCTAAAATTCTCATTTTCTTTAGTTAATGCTCCTTTTCCGTAGATTAATTCAAAGAGAATGGGTCTAAAAAAAGGCTAGGAGGGAATGAGTTATATATGATACAACAGGTTTTCAAATCTGAGTCTAACCCTTTATTCTACGAGTATTCATGGAAAAAATAATGACATCATGAATATTAATGACATCATGAATATTAATTAGATTGTTATAATAGCACATGGCCACAGGAAATCAGTGGCTTTGGCAGATCTCTATCATTTCATAAGCAAACAGAGCAAACCTGATCAGACGGCGCCTACAGGACCTGAGTCTACTCTGTGTGCTAAGTAAGGCATAGAAAGGCATATTCATGGAGTAAAGGGTTAACCCATTCAACGCTGAATTTTCAGAGTGGAATAGCCCATCAGTGTTTATCTATAGACTCCACTCAGTATGAAAGGTTTACATCTACTAGAAGATTTTGAATGACATACAGTTTATTCCTCTACTCCATAGACATATGAATTTTAAAGCATGCCTTTGCAAACAAAGTAGACCCAGACAGATCTGATTCTACAGTTTCTGCCATAGCCAAACATTCTTGTGTTCATAAGTCATTGCAAAAATACAACTTATTAATATTCATGATGCCATTATTTATCATATGAATATTCAGGAGTAAATTGCTATAGGGAGTGATATTGTGGTATCTTTCAGTTGTATAATTGGCTGTATATTATTAGTTATACAGATCATTGGCGGGGTATCTGACTTTTTGTTTCCTGCTGAGGAAATTCATGTTGCCCGAGCCGTTAGGCGAGGGCTACATGTATTTTCCTCAGCAGGAAATAAAAAGTCAGATATCCCGCCAATGATCTGTATAACGATTTTATTATACTGCAAAGTTTAATATTTGTAGCAGTTAATTAGCGTTGTTAATTTAGGCGTCGTTATGCTTCCCCTCAGGGGCCTCTTACTGTAAGGTAAGGGCTTATATATCACTCTGCAACCCAAGTTCATCGTGTATAATAACCAGTTCATTATATTTATGGATAGAAAGGGATCTTCCAAGTGCATTAGTTTATCAAAGGATTGAAAGAATCAGACGTTAGTAAAACTTTCAGCAGATCAGCGGTTAAGCAGACACTATTTAACTTAATTGAAGGAATTTTGGCGCAGTTCCGACGTCATTTGGATGACGTCATAATGACGGTTTTATAATATTCAAACAATGGACGTTGGAAGGAGCGGCTATACTGCAATTTACAGGTACGTGTACTGTGCATGTACATATATAAAATCTGAATCGAATTGAGTGTGGAATATCTTTGTAAAAGCGGGGTTTGGGGGCCTAATCGGTACGTGCACAAGCACTTTGACAACATTTGCAGCATCAAAGCAGAATAAGACCTTCGCCACATATAGGGTTCATTTACATTGTTATACAACAACTATAACAAAAATGTTTCTAAATGGATAACTTTTTTCCGCCCCAAACTCTTTATATTTCGTTTGAGAGCGGTTGTTTGAATCGAATCGACGAAGTGAAGCTGGTCGGCCATTTTTATTTTGTTATATCAAGGGACCGAGGCCCTCGGCGGGGGAAATTCCATTGTTGCTCATGACTCCGTATATACATCAGAATTTAGAGGGATACACGGCTTTTATACATGGCTAACTGACCAATCAAAATCGAGGATTTTACTTTGCGTTATAATAACAGCATTTAACCCTTTTACTCCATGAATACGCCTTTCTATGCCTTTGCAAACAGAGGAGACCCTGATCAGATGGCTCCTATAGGAGCCGTCTGATCAGAGTATGCTGTGAATGCTTATAATATAATATAGATATGATTATACATGTATATGAATAGTTTCTGTCATAACTAAAACAAATTAATCTATTTAACCCTTTCCCTCATATAAACGCATTTTCACCCATTTGCAAACAGAGTAGACCCAGATCAGACAGCTCCTATAGGAACCTTCTGATCAGGGTATGCTCTGTTTGCTAATGACATTTGATAGATCTGTTGCTTTAGTTAGCAAAATGACTACCCTGTTCCACCTTCCATATATCATTTTAACTACATGTATTTGGCAATAAATATTCATTAGGTATTGAAATTTGGAATAAACATAGAACAGATGTAAGAAATAATAACACCATGGATATTAGACAATTTTTGTAAGGGCACAATCATGAACACAGAAAGTTTTAGTCACTGAACAACTGTTGAACCAAATCCATATTATTTGTTAACCCTTTCCCTGTTCTGTGTTTATTCCAAATTTCAATACCTACTGAATACTCATGGACAAAATAGTCATAATGAAATATGAAAAGTGGAACATTGTTGCCATTTTAGAAGGTAAATAATCAGATCTATCAAATTCCATTAGCAAAATGAGCGGACCCGTTAACTGTATTTTTCCAGCAAAGACCAATAATTTTGTATTTCTGTATTTGTGATGATATATCTATCTGTTTAAAATTCCCAAGTATGGTAGTTTTTCATTTTATAAAAGTGTGCAGAATGTCAAACACATCATCGAGCTGAAAATGATAATTTAGCCAAAGCATATACCACTAACAAAATGCTGTATTTCTTATTTAGAACTCACTAAAGTTTTGAAGACTGGCAAATCAAATAAGAACTTACTGTCAAAATAAGAAGTGTCATCTTCGTTTTCAAGATCAGGTATGAACTCTGCCTTCTGTCTTAATAGACTGTCCCAGTCAAGCCCGTCAAAAAAAAAATGTTCCTTCACTTCTTGGGCTCCTGTGCGCCCTAGTCTGTTGAGTGGGTTGTGTTGCAGCAGCTGATCAATCAGGTCCTTGGCATCATCCCGCACCTGCCAGTCCTCCTCTTCCGGCCACTCTACACCCTCTAAAGAACAAATGAAATTAACCCTTTACTCCATGAAATATTCATGTAGGAAATAATGACATCATGGATATTATTATTAATTAAGATTTTTTTTATAATGGCAATGGACACAGACATTTGGGCTGTAATAGAAACTGTAGTATCATATCTGTATCATTTCATAAGCAAACAGAGCAGACCCTGATCAGGCAGTCTCTATAAGAGCCATCTGATCTTGGTCTACTCTGTTTGCAAAGGCGTAGAAAGGTGTATTTGAATATTTATGAGCTGATTATTTTATAATGGCATATGTACAAAGGGTATTTGGGAAATGGTGGAAACTGTTGAGTCAGATCTATTACATGTAATTTCAAAATCAAACAGAGCAGACCCTGATTAGATGGCTCCAGCCAGTGTTTTGAGGTACTGGACTAAAACTGGGCTAGACAGAGTATCTGTGATACTGGAATAGACAGAGTATCTGTGATATTGGACTAGACAAAGTATCTTTGATACTGAACTGGGCTAAGTACTGTGATATGTGTTTGTGTAAACTCCTGGGAAATTTTGAGCCAAACAAACATTGGAACATCTTCAAAATTTGTAAAATCATTTGTTCTGAGCATGTGCACAGACTGCCAACAAAGTTTAACAGCTAATCTTGCCATAACTTACCATGCATAACTTGAGTAAACAATTCCTGGGGTGTGTCACCAAAGAAAGGGGGACAACCAACTAAGAATTCATACAAAATGATTCCCATAGACCACCAGTCCACTGGTTTCCCATAGCCATTCCGGATAATCACCTCAGGAGCAATGTATGTTGGTGTTCCTATCACTTGTTTATCCTTAAACTGGGCACAGTCTTTGTCCAAATAACCTTCATATAAATTTGTTGTTAAACTCATTAAGCCTATTTTTGACAATCCAAAGTCTGTCAATTTGATATGTCCTGTCGCTGTTATCAGTAAGTTGTCTGGTTTAAGATCTCTATGCACAATTCCATAACTGTGGAGGTATTCCAAAGCTAAAACAGTTTCAGCAAAATACAACCTAGCCAGATCAAATGGTAATGCTCCTGCATTTTTCAGAAGTGTTGCACAATCCCCACCTTCCACATATTCCATTACCATACACAGGTGGCGCCGTGTCTCGAAACTGCACACCATACAAACAACAAACGGGTTGTCTGCAAAAGTCAACACATCTCGCTCAGTGAAAACTTGTTCTGTCTGATTGCGTAATATCAAGTTCTGCTTGCAGATTTTCTTCATGGCAAATCTTTGTTTAGTTTCCTTCAATCTCACTAAATACACAGCCCTGAAAAAACAAAAAATAGAAACTAAGATTTTTTTAGCGAATACTTCTAAGATATACATGTATCAAGGTAAGGTAGTGTGAATAACTGCAAGGGTTGAACTGTTTTGATTCATTACAAAACAGTGAAAATTTGCAAATCTAACCTCAAATAATGACTATCTTCAGATTTATATCAGTAATGCATGATTCTACCTGCAAAATCACCCTGTTATCCTTTACTCAATGAATATTCATGTAAGAAATAATGACATTATGAATATTATTTAAACTAATTTCACTAATGGCACATGGACACAGAAAATGTTGGCCTTTGAAGAAACTGCATAATCACATCTGTATAATTCCATAACTAAACAGAGCAGACCCGATCAGATGACTCCTACAGGAGCTGTCTCATCTGGGTCTACTCAGTTTGTAAAGGTGTATCTATGAAATAATGGGTTAAATAGTTAACCCTTACCTCCATAGGCTATTTTTAGATCCATCCACTATGAATAAATCTACCGAAAAGGAGCATTAACTAGAGAAAAGGATTTTTTTTTTAACTTTTGTAGTTTGAAACCATTGTGATAAATAGAGCATTTGCTCCTATAGGAGCAAATGCTTTCTTTATAACAATGGTTTCATAAAGTGACTTTTACAGAGGTGTAGAGAGGCGTATTTAGTGAGGAAAGAGTTAATTAAGTTGAGATATGCTCAAATGAATGTTTATCATATAACCTTTTCAAACAATTTTGATACAGATTTGAAGCAATGTCTTATCAAGATCCAAACTGTTTCAAATTGTTTATTGAGTGGAAACAGATGATACATTACTTACGCATAAGCACCATTGCTGATTAATTTGATAGTTTCAAAGTCTTCCTCACAGGGTGTGTGTTCTTTTCTCTTACTGACATCCAGTGCATCTTCTGTCTGAGAGTCTGATTTAATCTGTTCATCCACTATGGCACTCTCACGGTTCTCCAGCTCTAGCTCTGTAAATAGACAATCACCAACAATAAGATACCTTAACCCTTTCCTCCATAAATACGCCTTTCTACGCCTCTGTAAAAGTCACTTATGAAACCATTGTGATAAATAGAGCATTTGCTCCTATAGGAGCAAATGCTCTATTTATCACAATGGTTTCAAACTACAAAATTCTAAAATTTTCCTTTTCTCTAGTTAATGCTCCCTTTCGGTAGATTTATTCAAAGTGGATCTAAAATTAGCCTATGGAGGAAAGGGTTAATTAGACCCTAATTATCCTACCTACACCCATTACCTCATAGACTATTTTTAGACCCAACCTCTGAATAAATCTACCAAAAAGGAGCAGTTACAAGAGAAAAGGAAAATTTTAGCATTGTTTAGTTTTGAAATCATTGTGAAAAATACAGCATTTTGCTCCATATTACAAAAAAGCAAATGCTCTATTTATCACAATGGTTTCAGAAAGTGACTTTTTACAGAGGCATCAATAGGCATCAATATGAGGGAATGTGTTAAATAGGCCCTAATTAAGTATTCAGACAGGCAAACTTAGACAAATAGTGCAGATCCAGATCAAATGGCTCCTGAAGAAGCAGTTTGATAAGGATCTACCCAGTTTATTACTAAGTCAGTCTAATTCAAAATTGTCTAAATGGTGCCAAACTGAATGATTCTGCTGAACAAATCGATGAAGAGGTGAGACTGGGTGTCCGATTGCTTACGGTAATTAAGGTAATATCTTCTAAAACCACCACTCAAAAGATATTTAATTCTAATTTTTAAACCTTTTCCCTCCTATAAGTGCTTTTTCATGCTTTTGCAATCAGAGTAGACTCTGATCAGATGGCTCTTGTAAGAGTTGTCTAATCAGTCTGATCTGTTTGCTTATGAAATTATTATAGATATGACTATACAGTCTCTATCCAATACCAAAAATACATGTGTAAATATACCTTTCCCTTGTAAGTAAACAAGACCATGGAACGTGGGTACCAACGTTTGGCTATTCAATTGTAGCCCTGGTACCAACGCTTGGTTATTCAATTGTAGCCCTGGTACCAATGCTTGGCTATTCAATTGTAGCCCTGGTACCAACGCTTGACTATTCAATTGTAGCCCTGGTACCAATGCTTGGTTATTCAATTGTAGCCCTGGTACCAACGCTTGGCTATTCAATTGTAGCCCTGGTACCAATGCTTGGCTATTCAATTGTAGCCCTGGTACCAATGCTTGGCTATTCAATTGTAGCCCTGGTACCAATGCTTGGCTATTTAATTGTAGCCCTGGTACCAACGCTTGGCTATTCAATTGTGTAGCCCTGGTACCAATGCTTGGCTATTCAATTGTAGCCCTGGTACCAACGCTTCGCTATTCAATTGTAGCCCTGGTACCAATGCTTCGCTATTCAATTGTAGCCCTGGTACCAACGCTTCGCTATTCAATAGTAGCCCTGGTACCAATGCTTGGCTATTCAATTGTAGCCCTGGTACCAACGCTTCGCTATTCAATTGTAGCCTTGGTACCAATGCTTGGCTATTCAATTGTAGCCCTGGTACCAATGCTTGGCTATTTAATTGTAGCCCTGGTACCAACGCTTCGCTATTCAATTGTGTAGCCCTGGTACCAATGCTTGGCTATTCAATTGTAGCCCTGGTACCAACGCTTCGCTATTCAATTGTAGCCCTGGTACCAATGCTTCGCTATTCAATTGTAGCCCTGGTACCAACGCTTCGCTATTCAATTGTAGCCCTGGTACCAATGCTTGGCTATTCAATTGTAGCCCTGGTACCAACGCTTCGCTATTCAATTGTAGCCCTGGTACCAATGCTTCGCTATTCAATTGTAGCCTTGGTACCAATGCTTCGCTATTCAATTGTAGCCCTGGTACCAACGCTTGGCTATTCAATTGTGTAGCCCTGGTACCAATGCTTGGCTATTCAATTGTAGCCCTGGTACCAATGCTTCGCTATTCAATTGTAGCCCTGGTACCAATGCTTGGCTATTCAATTGTAGTCCTGGTACCAACGCTTTGCTATTCAATTGTAGCCCTGGTACCAATGCTTCGCTATTCAATTGTAGCCCTTGTAATGGTGAACAAGTTTTATGAGCATTGTGTGAACAAAACAGCCATCATTAAAGTTTCAGGACAATGACAACCCGGATGCCAGAGTTAATACGACAATAGCTCTTATTTTCTTCTTCCAAAAACTGGTAAGCTAAAAATATAACAGATCTGAGTTTTGGCAGACATATCTTATTCAGCCGATAAAGGGTTACTCAATATTGAGAAAGGGTGGAAAATGCTGGGAATATTTATAGTGAAGATACTGAAAATGTGCACTCTAGCTGGGACACACTATATATTAGCTGGGATCAGAAAAGGATTCCTACCTTCAAGAGGATCTCTATTTAGCCCCAGCTTATTGATGATGTACAGGGGGACATCTTTGATGGACTGTTTGGCTTTCCCTTCAGCAGCTTCCAGTAATTGATAGAACTCCTCAGGATCAAACTCCTACACAACATAACATATACAAATTAAGCATTGTCACAGTAAAAGCTATTCAGTAAAACCTGTATTAACTCTTTAACCCATTACCTCATAGGCTATTTAATATGCAACCTCTTTGAATAAGTCTACCAAAAGGGAGAATTTACTAGAGAAAAGAAAAATTTAAAATTGTGTAGTTTTGAAACTATTGTGGGCATTTGTTAAATAGAGTGTGTGCTCCATAGGAACAAATGCTCTACCGGTATTTATCAAAATAGTTTCAGAAAGTGACTTTTACAGATGTGTCAAAAGGCGTCAATATGAGAGAATGGATTAACTAAGAAAAAATGGGTTAGTGATTTCATATCTATTGTATATCTATTGCATATCTCTCATTGACCGGAGGGACAATCATGCGGTTCCTTCTGGCTAGTGATTTCATATCTATTGTATATCTTTCATTGCCTGGATAGATAATCACACGGTTCATCCATGTGAAGCGCTTTTGAATGCACATATCCTGTGTGAAAAGAGCACTATAAAATTAATGTGGTATAATAATAATAATAATAATAATAATAACTGATAAATATTCATTAACCCTTTCCATGTTCTATATTTAGTCCAAATTTAAATACGAACTGAATAAAATAGTTATAATGAAATATGGTAGGTGGAACATCATAAGGTATTTTAAAATCTAAAGACACAGATCTATCAAGTTCCATAAGCAAACAGAGCAGACCCTGATCAGACGGCTCCTCTAGGAGCCGTCTGATCTGGGTCTTCTCTGTTTGCAAATGCCTGAAAATGCATTTATATGAAGGAAAGGGTTAAAGAAATAATAGCCACCTGCATACTAATATGCTGCATTGGCAGCCTTCGAAATAAACTACCAACATCAATTAGAATCCATGTCAAATTGGTAGATTTACTCCATGAATATTCATGTAAGAAATAATGACATCATGAATATTGATCAGATTAGTATATTATATCACAAGTAAACAGAGCATTCTGTTTGGAAAGGTCTAGAAAGGTGTATTTATGGAGTAAAGCCTTAACTATGCTGTTATAAAGCTTTATCTAATATTTAATTCTGTATGTAGTCTCTTTTACTGTTTATTCTAATTAGAAACTCGGTAATGTTTTAGCTTTAATTAAAGTTTATGCCTCTCCGTATCTAGTCACTTTATCTACAGAGGACCAGAATGGAAATAAGAGAATTATACCATATACTGGTATTTGTATACTTTTTGTAATCTGTATTACATGAAGTGACTCACATGGTCTTTTTCCATAACATCATCATAATTATCATCACCATTACAACCACCACCATCATCATCTCTTTTTACTTACCGTGATAAGACCGCTTTTATGCCTACCTATTTATGCTGCTGTGACTATGTTGGTGCACATTTATGTCGGACTAAATCTACCTATCAGTATCTCATCTACGGAACATCTCCATCACAACTACAATTCATTAAGCTGTGAAGTTTTTCCCAAACCTGAACAGCCATTTATGAGAAATCAGATTTTATGCAATTTTTTTTATCATTCAAGGGAAAACTCGGTGTAAAATAATTTAACCAGATCATCCTGTTAATATCTAAAGTTACACTTCATGCTGTGAATTGTTGTTGTAATCTGCTCAGCTGTTTTAGAGATGAAGCGCAGATAAACTTTGTGACAGGCAGACCAATGGACAGACAAACAGACCAACAGGCAGAAAGTACAAAATCAGTGTCTCCTCTTCCACAATGTAGGAGGAGACATAAATACTGCACTAACTTGTAATGCCTTGAAAATATGACAAATAGGAGATATAGACACCAATGTAAAACACTGATTGAGACAAGTGACAGGGACCGAGGTGATGAAGTAAGTATACTGTCCACCTACCAGACACTCTAGAAGGCGTGCCGGTCGGGAGATTATCAGCAGCATTCGTTTGATGAGTGGGTAGGCGACAGTGTAAGCTTCCTCCGATCTTTCCTGAGCCTGAAAAGGGAAAAAGATTTCACATACTAGTACTCATATTGGTTTAACCTAAGCTGGTCTGATAAACTTCTGAAATATTACTTAACCCTTTCCTCCATAGGCTATTTCTAGACACAACCTCTTTGATTGAATCTACCAAAAAGGAGAATTTACTAGAGAAAAGGAAAATGTTATAATTGTGTAGTATAGAAACCATTGTAATAAATAGAGCATTTGCTCCTATGGAGCAAATGCTCTATTTATCACAATGGTTTCAAGTGACTATTACAGAGGTGTAGAAAGGTGTATTTATGGAGGAAAGGGTTAATCTTGTATTCCATAAATATGCCTTTCTACACCTTTGCAAACTAAGTAGACCCAGATCAGATGGCTCCTATAGGAGCCATCTGATCAGGGTCTGCTTTGTTTGCAATGATAGAATAGATATAATTCCACAGTTTCTGCCATGACCCAATATTCCAGAGTCCATGTGATATTATACCCAAATAACAATATTCATGATGTCATTATTTCTTACATGAATATTAATGGAGTAAAGGATTAGGATGTTGTTTCTTATCATTTACCTTTGTTGTCCTACAGGAAATGTCTTGATCTGGGTCTACTCTGTTTGGAAAGGCGTAGAGAGGCGTATTTATGGAATACAGGATAAATGTGTCAAGCTAGGCTTTTTTAAGAATAACAGTGGGTTGGGCAATGCTAACACAGGATTGATTATCTACAGAATACTAGTATTTCTACAAAATTACATAAAAATCCTGCCAATAGTTTCATCTGAGATTTTGATCATTTCCTTTTGCCATGTATATGGATTTTTTCCCCACTCCAAGTGGCAATGTTTCCTATACATTTCACCCATGTTTAACCATTTCTATGATATAAACAATTTTTCATGACTTTACAAAAATAGGAGACCCACATCAGACCGGTCCTGTTGGAGCCATCTGCTAAGGGTCTGCTCTTCAGTTTCTACCAATACAGAAAAATCCAACAGGGAAAGGGTTAACCATTTCTCTCATATAAACGTGTTTTCACACATTTGCCAACAGAGTAGACCCAGATCAGACGGCTCCTATAGGAGCCGTCTGATCAGTGTCTGTTCTGTTTGCTAATGGAATTTGAAGGATCTATTTCTTTACTTTCTAAAATGGCTACAATGTCTCCCACCTTCCATACTTCATTTTAACTATTTTGTCCATGATTATTCAGTAGGTATTGAAATTTGTAATAAACATAGAACAGGGAAAGGGTTAACTAATTTTATCAGTAAAGTATCATTACATTGCAAACAGGAAACGTCTGATCAGGGTCTGCTCTGTATACTTATGATATGATATAGATATCATTCCACAGTTTCTGTCAAACTATTGTCCATGTGCTATTATAACAAATTAATCTAATTAATATTCATGGTGTCATTATTTCTTGCATGAATATTCATGGAGTAAAGGGTTAAATTATCACTATAGTCTTATACACGGAAAATTAGGCCCACTCCTATCTTCATGGTTTTTTTTTTGTGTTTTTTTTTGACAAATACAGTAGAACCCCTCTAATGCGACCACTTACTGAACAAACATGGCTGCCTTTATAAGCAGGTGGTTGCTTAATGAAGGGCAAAAGTAATGCAGAAAGCTCCTCTAGGAGCTTTCTGCATTACTTTTGTCCTGCATTAAGCTACCACCTGCATATGGCACCCATAATCATACCTCTTTTAGGTGGTCACATTAGCGGGGTTTCACTGTACAAATTTGCTAGAGGATCACTTTAGAACATTCTCTTAAAATTGTACTGAAATTTGGTCAGTAGTTTTCAAAGATGAGCTCGTATATTTTCCCTGGCAGCCATATATTTTGACAAACAGCACAGATTTGAATGTTTTATACAATCCCCTGTGGACAATTTTAACTGACATCCAACCCATTATTTCAGAGAAGAATTTTTGATTTTCTCTATAGTCATGTCAGGAAAATAAGCCATGTCCCAGATGACTATGCTTTTTACAAATCACAATAGCTTAACACCCTTTCCCTCATATAAACACGTTTTCACACAGATAGACCCAGGGTCCATGCTTATAAACTTTTAGTTGAGTCTGAGAACGTTCTCAAGCATTTGATTGGTCAGATTTGAGCCTCTGGCTCAAATCTGACCAATCAAAAGCTTGAGAACTCAAATCTGACCAATCAAAAGCTTGAGAACGAAACTCAGACTCAACTAAAAGCTTTATAAGCATGGACCCAGATCAGACAGCTCCTATAGGAGCCATCTAATCAGGTTCTGCTCTGTTTGCTTTTGACATGATATAGAACTGTTTCTACAGTTTTGTCAAAGCAAACAAATCCCCTGAAAAGTTTATATTATAAAAATTGAGCTAATAAATATTCATGTTCTCATTATTTCTTACATGAATACAGAACAGGGAAAGGGTTGAACACTGTTGGTACAGGCTCATCCAAGGAACACCTCTGCACAATTATATTGAAACATAAACAGTGGAAATTTCACTATAGTTCTATAAACAGAATTAGTCCAGCCTCTCGCGGCCAATTATTTAGCATCACGGAGGTTGAACAATTTTGTTAGAAGGTCACCTGAGGATCATTTCTGCCAAATTCATTTCAGACTGTCAAAGTTTGTTTTGGTTTTTTTCAGTACCATGGCAACAAATTCTACACATGAATAAAATGGAAAGAGAACCTAACAAGGACAATGTCTGTTTTATTACGTTTGGCCAAGATATCTAAAAGATTTACTTTGAGTAGATTGTTGATTACAAATGACAAATAGACAACAATGACATACAGTAAAACCCCTCTAACCCAGAATTCTACCTGAGAAGAATTTAAATACTTTTAGGTAGAGGGCTGCTTAATGCAGGGTGAAAGTCATGCAGAAAGTTCCATGAGGAGCTTTCTGCATGACTTATTACCTTGCATTAAGCTGCTACCTGTCTCCAAAACCAATATCTATACTAAATTGAGGAGTTTTACTGTACACAACAAAATCAGCAAGTTAAAAAGTTAAACATTTAATTAGGACCTCTTATGGGTGGCCACAAATTGTCAATTATAGAAATGTTTTACTGTAGTGACAGGATACCACTTACATCAATGAGCAGTTTCTCAAGGCTGTCTGAGAGTTCATAGAAGTAGTTACTGGTGATGAGTTTCCCCTGAGACTTCTCCAGGCAGTCTTTGGCCAGCTCCATCACCTGGTGGTGCAGGAAGTTTGTGACAGCATCTGCCTCCGTTGCATGCTGGATAGACTTGCAGTGATCAATGAACTGATGAAGTCGATCCTCCATTTGCGCAGTAGCCTGAAAATGTTCAATAATGAAATTTCTGTTATAACCATCTCTCTGGCAACGTGAATTAACTCTTTCCCTCATGTAAACACTTTTCATGACTTTGCAAACAGAGTAGACCCAGATCAGATGGCTCCTATAAGAACCATCTGATAAGGGGAGCTCTCTGATCAGGGTCTGCACTGTTTGTCATTCAAATACTCCAGCAAAACAGACTCAATAGATAAACTCTGATGGGCGATTCCACTTTGAATGAGTTAATCCTTCCCTTGTTGGATATTAATGTTAGAAATAATGACATGTTGAATATTTATTAGCTGATTTTTATAATGGCATATGTGCATATGAAGTTTTGGTATTGGTAGAAACTGCACAGTCAGATCTACTACAATTTCATTAGCAAATACTGAGCAGAGCCTAATCAAACAGCTCCTGTGCAAATATGGATCTTCTCAGAGCAACAGATAAAGGTGCGTACTCAAATACTAACATCGTCATTTCTCCACTAAACCCTATGTTGTGACCACTCTTTAGAATCGAATCTTCGAGACGATTCTAAAGAGTGGTCACAACATAGGGTTTGGTGGAGAAATAAAGAAGTTATGCTTGAAAATATTTTAATTGACACATCTTATCTGGAGCTCTGATCTTCTCTGTTTACAAAGTCATGAAAAAGCATTTGTGTGAAGGAAAGGGTTAAAATTACCTAACATTCAACTGTATACATTTGTATACTATTCTGCAAAACCTCTCAATAGTAATCATTTATGAATAAAGTTTAAACATGATCTATATAAACAAGTTCTTGCTTGATGCAGAATCAAAATGAACACAGAACACCTCTATTTCTGCATTACTTTCATCCTGCAATCAGCTACTATCTGCAACAAAGACCTAAAATTAATTGTTTTAATGGTCTTTATTGAGAGGCAGATCTATATAATGATACAAGCAAACAGAGCAAACCTTGACCAGAAGCTGTCTGATCTAGGTCTACTTTATTTGCAAAGGTGTTAAAAGGCATTTCTGTATGGTAAAGGGTTAAACATACTCTACTTATATCTACATTATAACACCAAAGTTGGCAACTAATAAGTTTTCACATCAAACTAACAATTTACCTGATGAATATTTGTAAAATACTGAACCCTTTATGAGCCCTTCACTCCATGAATATTCATGCAAGAAATAGCGGTATCATGAACTGAATATGTTTAATGGCATTATATAAACATTATATAACACTTTTTTTTTATCATAACAGAAACTGTAGAATCTGATTTTTTTATAAGCAAACAGAGCAGATCCTGATCAGACAGTTCCTAGAGAAGCCATATGATCAGGGTCTACTCTGTTTGCAATGGTGTAAGAAGGCATATTTATGGAGTAACGGGTTAATTCTTGTATAAACAAGAGCTGTCCGCAGACAGTGCGCTCCACTTTCTTTAGTGCTGGATAGTATAGTGGAAGTCTGAGTCAGAAAGGGGAGATAACTATAGCAAAATTAATTTTAGGGTTACCTGCCCTTGTGAAATGGGTCCCCCTTGTAATAGTTAACATGTATACCAAAGTTGAACCAAATATCTTGGACAGTTTGAGACATAGACCTTAACATAAAACTTAACCAACAATGAAAAATCTAAGTCCAAAAAGGGGCATAACTATGACAAAATTAATTTTAGGGTTACCTACCCTTGTGAAATGGGTTCCCCTTGTGATAGTAAACATATGAACCAAATATCTTTGATGGTTTCTGAGAAAAGGGACCTTAACAAAAAGGTTAACCAACGCCGATGCCGACACCGACGCCAACGCCGACGAGAGGGTCATGACAATAGCTCCACTTTTTTAAAAAGTGGAGCTTAAAATATAAAACAAAGACATTTATTGCTAAACAGTAAAGAAAAACATTTATAAAAAGAAAGAAAACAGACCTTGATCAGACATCTCATACAAGTACTGATCTGGGTCTACTCTTTTTGCAAATACCTAAAAAGGCAGGTGTGCATTTTATATTTTCACATATCTTGGTATATTTATCAGTAAAACATTTACCTTTGGGAAGCGGTCCTTGTACACACTATTCATCAGGATTATTTCAGAGTCGCCACCAGGAGAACGCCCAGGACTGCTGCAAGAGGAAAGAGTAAAAAAATTATTTCTTGATTACCATTATCTGCAATATTGTCCCCTGCTTAATCCTTTACTCCATAAATACACTTTTCTACAACTTTGCAATCAGAGTAAACCCAGATCATATTGCTCCTGTAGGAGCCATCTAATAGGGGTCTGCACTGTTTGTTTACAATATTCTACAGAATCTGTCATGGACAATCATTCCTGTGTCCATGTGCTATTATAGCAATTTATCTAATTAATATTTACAATGTCACTATTTCTGACATGAATATTCATAGAGTAAAGAGTTAGGTATCTAAAATAACATCTTTTCCATTAAATCAAAGTAGTGTCAAATGTTTCCAATGCTGACGTGATGCCTAGTTGTTCAATATCTTGTCTGGATCTAAACTATATTCAAAATTGCAATCTATTTGCTTGGGTGTTGTTATATATTCCCATGCACAGTACACTTGTGTATGCACAAATACAAGTAATCAATGCAACGGATTGATCCTTGAATAAGACAAATCAAATGCTAATATTTTTCCTCTCTTTTACTGGTAGAGTATCCAAAATAACATCTTTTCCATTTCCTCAAAATAGTGTCAAAAGCATCAATCCTAACGAGATGCGGAGTTCTTCAACATCTTGTCTGGATCTAAACTATGCATAGGTAAAACACTTGCAATTGTTATATATATTCCCTTGCACAGTTTACCGATGTATGCACAAATATAGGTAATCTATGCAATGGATTTATCCTTGAAAAAGTGAAATCAAATGCTAATATTTTTCTGAGTGTTTTTTCTCCAGTATACAATTTTTTTACCACTTTAATTCCAGCCACATGTCTCCTGCCACATGTTTCCTTTAAAAACTTACAAAGATCATTCAGAAAAAAATGTTAGAAGTTTTCATGGTGTTCATGTATATAAGTCATAGACAATGTACACCTGTATTTTGCAGGATAAAGTTTTAGTTTTGTTTGTTCCAGCTTATTATTACTAAGTCCAATATAAATCTGTTTGCTTATACTACACACAGGTGAATGTCCTAACTAATACAAATGGACTTCAAAATATTCAATTCGGCAAGAACCATCTATGTGTAACAAATTTAATAACCCTTTGCTTGTGGGAAACAAGTGTACTGACATTTGCAAACAGCGTAGACCCAGATCAGAGGGCTCTTAGAGGATGAGCCCTCTGATCAGGGTCTGCACTGTTTGTTGCTGAAGATCCTCCTGCAAATTACACCTTTTATATTGAATGGACAATGATGGACCATTCTATTTTGAAAATTCAGTATTCAAAGGGTTAATACATTTAATATTATCTATTTTTGCAAAATTCACTTTTTCCATAAAAGTGTTACAATTCACTTTCTTTACTAATTTACATCAAACTTAGAAATAAGCAATTTCAGCTCTATCAATAAATTCCATGATATTTTTGCTTTAAAACAGTTTAAATACTCAATGAGCTGGATCCAGCAGTTTGCTAAACACCCTCTGGTTTTAGGTCTGAGATTTTAATATCCTGTAAAGCTGCAAAACTTCCGTAGAAGGAAATCTATTTCCGGAAGCCTCTCCTATGATTTTTCGATTCACTGCCTATGGCAGAATTTCAAAGGAAAAGCTGATGCACAGTGAAACAGACCAACAGATATGAGGCATCTCCGCCAAACCCTCTCTGAGACAATTCTAATCTGCACAAACAAGATAGGGCGTGGCAGAGAAAAAAAGAAAATGGTTTCAACCCTTTATTTCATGAATATTCATGTAAGAAATAAGGACATCATGAATATTAATTAGATTGCTTTATATAATAGCATGTGAACACAGAAACTTTTGGCAATGGCAGATTACTTTCATATGTACATTTAAGCTCCCACCTGTCTTAACCTTTTCCTTCATACACATGCCTTTTCACGCATTTGCTGTCTGATCAGGGTCTGCTCTGTTTGCTAACAGAATTTGATCAATCTATGTCTTTACTTTATAAAATACATGTAGCTACAATGTTCCATATTTCATTATAACTAGTTTGTCCATGAATACTCAGTAGGTATTGAAATTTGGACTAAATAAAGAACAGGGAAAGGGTTACAACATGATTGTAGACTTCTGTTGAGAAGTTGGTTTAGAGATGATTTACTTCATATACTTTTAGGAAAAAGTAGCATTGCAAGATTATTATTGTGGCTTGATTTTAATACATTTATTGAATTTCAAATAAAAATAAATTTCAAATAAAAAGTGTTTGTGGTGTATCAATGGATGGAAAATTTCAATTAAAAGTGAGTAACAGTGAAAAATCAATGGATAACAAAAACAATTGAGTGCTGACTAACAGCTTGGAAAACTGAAGCTTTTTTCCCCAACACTGACATGACTGGAATTATTATTATGTTGTTTTTTTGTTACTTCTTTAACCCTTAGATCTGGGTTAGATCTACTCTGTTTACAAAGGTGTATTTATGGAGTAAATGGTTAAGTATCTTCTGCAAAAAACAAACAAACCGTAATCCATTCCCTCATAGGCTATTTTTAGATCCAACCTCTTTGAATAAATCTACTGAAACGGAGCATTAACTAGAGAAAAGGAACATTTTTGAATTTTGTAGTTTTGAAACCATTGTGATAAATAGAGCATTTGCTCCTAAGGAGCAAATGCTCTATTTATCACAATGGTTTCAAAAAGTGACTTTTACATAGGTGTACTAAAGGCTTATTTATGGAGGAAAGGGTTAATTCGTATCTGAAACAAACTCAGACTGTTAAACAAGTTGGATATTGATGAGTTGTTAAGTTACATGGCATCTCGTCTGGATCCAAACAGTTTGCACGCATGTGAAGAGTTTAAACTTTTATTAACCCTTTACTCCATGAATAATCATGTAAGAAATATTAACATCATGAGTTTTAATTAGATTACTTGTTAAAATAGCACATGGACACAGAACCCTTTGGCCATAGGAGCCGTCTGATCTGAGTCTACTCTATTTCAAAAGGCATAGAAAGGCGTATTTATGGAGTAAAGGGTTAACCTTCTACCTCATAGATGAAATAATATAGATTGAAATCAACAGTTTTTATCATGGTAAAACATTTCCTTGTTTATTATGCAATAATATATCAGCTACTGGTGATTTGATACTCGTACTTTATTTCTCAATGAATATTCATCAGGTAAAGGGACAATCAAAATTCAAGTACCAGTAATTTTACCAATTCTTGTCATACAGCAAAACCTCTCTATAACGTCCACTAAATTACATTAAGTATTTTGTGTAAAAGGCAGGTGGCTGCTTAAAGCAAGGTGATATAGGAGCGTTCTGTTTTACTTTCACCTTGCTTTAAGCAGCCACCTGCCCTAAATACCAACTAATTAACACAATTTAGTGGCCGTTATAGAGAGGTTTTACTGTATCTGTATATGCTTGTACTTATGGGCCTATCAGGCTCTAAACATTTCACCAGTTACCCGATACCCGATGTACACAGCCTTGTAAACACAGCAGATGCAAATCAGATGGCTCCTGTAGAAGTTTTCTGATCAGTGTCTGGTCAGTTTGCTTATGGAGTTATATACATCTAATTCTACAATTTCAGCCATGGCCAAAACTATATGTTCATAATTATGCTCGTATAAAATCAGCTAATAAATATTCATGTCGTTATTATGTCTAACATGAATAAAGGGCTTTCAGAAACTAATTTGCTACATAATTTTTTTGCAAAAGATTACATTATCAGGAAGCCTTAAACGTGTAAATGTGAGATCTCACCGACTTGACAATTTCATAAAAAAGCTTTCTGATACCATGGAAACTAAATTCCCAAGATTCTAACAATTTTCCTGAAGAGAATTTCAACCTGACTTAACCACTCTCTTGCTGAATTTTAAAATACATTTCTCCTTCTTTACCCATGTCCTGTTGTATAATTACATATATCTTCACTGTCTACAAGTATTTCACTGTGCAATAACTGCTGTGCAGTGCACTGGTTGCACAATCAACTTGTAAATAGTGCAGACCCTGATGAGACAGCTCCTGCAGGAGCAGTCTCATCTGGGTCTTCACTATTTACAGGTAGGTATATTGATGTGAACAGCAAGCGAACGGTTAAGACACACATTAACCCTTTTCAAAGCTGAATTATCCAAGAGGAATAGCCTGTCAATGTTAAACTATAGACTTATCCCGCTAGTAGATGCCTTTTGACGCCTTTGCAAATGAAGTAGACCCAGATCAGACAGGTCCTGCAGAAGCTGTCTGATCAGGGTCTGTTCTGTTTGCTAATGTTATTTGATGAACTTTTCTACAGTCCTTCCTCCCATGACGAAATAAATCTCCTGTCCATGTTTCATTATAAAGATCTGTCAACGCTTGTTCATAAGGTTGCGAAATCTTGATGAATGTTAAAGTTAACTTGCTAGAAGATTTTGAATGACGAACAGTACAGACTGAGTCTACACTGTTTGCAAATGGCAGTGCCTGCGGGGCCCGCATTTAAGCAACCCATGGCTGAATTTGTGATGACCTACTCCTGACAATGAATGTTTTGGGAAAGATACAGGAGAAACAACTGGGAATGGCGAGTAACAACAAGTTTTCAAAAGAAAAATTACTTTATATGCAAAGAGTTATTTCATTTCACCATCCTCTCTACTTCTGAAATATTTATGACTTGCATTATTGGTTTTGGAGACTTAAAACTATTTTGCTAAGCAACTTATTTATAAACGAACAAATCTGATTTAACCCTTTGCATGTTAAGTATTTTCTGTCTGCCATGTTGTTTTTAAAAAGGTAATTTTTCCTTCTTTTCTCTTGAAAAATGCAGGAAGAGTGCCAGAAGGTTTATATACTTATAAGATGTCAAGTCACATGGTGTCTCATCTGGTTCAAAACTGTTGGCATTATGGTAAGCATTAACCCTTTCCCTGTTCTATGTTTATTACAAATTTCAATACCTACTGATTATTAATGGAAAAAATAGTTATAATGAAATATGGAAGTTGAAATATTGTAGCAATTTTAGGAAGTTAAGAAACAGATCTATCAAATTCCAATAGCAAACAGAGCAGACCCTGATCAGACGGCTCCTCTAGGAGCCATCTGATCTGGGTCTACTCTGTTTGCAAATGCGTGAAAACACGTTTATATGAGGGAAAGGGTTAAATTGCTGCCAGCACGTACAGGCTTCAAGTCAATTATGGTTTACAACATACAATAGTTTGCTTTGGCATGAAAAGGAAATTGTGCGATTTTCCAGGAGACAGACTTATTTTTATTTTATTTTTAAAAAAAAGCTTAACTTGTTGATGCCAAGCTGAGTATTGTTACTATTTTCCTGCTAAGACTTTGTAATTTGCATAAACTCTATCTGCTAAATCTAAAAATGAATTTTCTACAATTTTATTGAAAGCACAAAAATCTGAGTGTTAAACTATTTGGGGTCTGACGAGAACCGAACTTTTAGCACCTAGAAATTTAACAGACAGTCATGTTTAGCAGATGACATTTTCATCTAGCATGCAAAAGGTTCATTAATGCCTTGCTGAGTTTCTATTTTAGTACCTGCCTTCAAGTATCAATTTCTTCAGCAAAATAAACTTGAGACACGAAAACAGAATGGAAGTCTGTTTATTTGGTAAGCCAGACAGTTTGTGCCAAGTAGTGCATTTTTCATGGGTTTGATATTTTTCCCCCTTTACTCCACAGATAATGCCTTTTAACCCTTTTGCACATTCATTCAGCATTTAAACCCTTTACTCCATGAATATTCATGTAAGTAATTATGTCAATCATCTTAACCCTTTCCCTTATGTAAGCGCATTTCTATGCATCTGCAAACAGACAAGACCCAGATCAGACAGCTCCTACAGGAGCCTTCTGATCAGGGTCTGCTCTGTTTGCTTATGGTGTAATATAGATCCGATTCTATAGCTTCTGCCTGAGACAAAATGTTCTGTATTTATATGCCACTATAAAAAATAATCTTATTAATATTTATGACGTCATTATTTCTTACACGAATATACAACAGGGAAAGTGTTAATATTTACATATGAACAAGGAATGTTTTTGTCCTGGTATAAACTGTAGAATCAGCTTTACATGTATAATGATTGCAAAAGCAAATAGAGCAGACCCTGATCAGATGGCTCCTACTGGAGCCATCTGATCTGGGTCTACTCTGTTTGCAAAGGTATTAGAAGGCATATCTCTTGACTCGAGTATGGAGCATCTGCTGTAACAAACACACATATATTTATTCATTAGCTGCTACTATGCCTTATGGATTAACTCTAGTTAAAGTAGTGCCAATGCTCATCTGTTCCACTGTAGCCCTTGCGACGGTGTAACAAGTGTGTGAAGTTTCATTAAGAATTGCAGTTTCCGGACGACACTGCAGACACTGGAGTTACAACAATAGCTCCTATTAATGTTCCGCAGACAAAAACAGACAAGCTGCTATATGTGTCTCTATAAAATAAAGGATTAAGTATAGTATTTGGCACATTCAGCATGCATTTGTTCATTCAGTATCATAAGTATCCTACTTTGAGAAACAGAAAAAACCTTTGGCAAACTACAGGTGGGTTTGTGATGGCAATTATAAATAGCTGGGATCTGAATGAGACACAGAGTGACTCAACATCCCATCAGAATTCAAACTGTTTGAAAATTAATTGTAACTGTTTGTTCAGAGAGAAGATAAATCTAATATTTTGTACTTAAAATTGTCACCATTTTCTGACTGACCTTTTCATTGTCTGTTTTCCATCAACTCTTAGCACATAAATACAGTAGAACCCCTCTAATGCGACCACTTAATGAATAGACATGGGTGTCTTTGCTTAATGCAGGGCAAAAGTAATGCAGAAAACTCCTCTAGAAGCTTTCTGCATTACTTTTGTCCTGCATTAAGCTACCACCTGCATCTAGCACCCAGAATTATACCTCTTTTAGGAGGCCACAATAGCTGGGTTTTACTGTAGTTTCAAGCATAAACTATCCCAACAAGACACTCAAGCGTTACTCAGTATTTTACCAGTTTGTATGGGTTATCATGAAGGCATTGTTGCAAAGTACAGTGAAACCTGTATAAAGTGACCATCATTCTGTGTACTTAACCCTTTCCCTGTTCTATGTTTATTTCAAATTCCATTACCTACTGAATATTCATGGACACAATAGTTATAATGAGATATGGAAGGTGGTACATTGTAGCCATTTTAACTCTTTGGATGCTAGTGGCGGATTCTCCCACCACTAATGACCTATGCAAACAGTTTGGGTCCAGATCAGAAAATTAATTAAAAAAGAAAATTAATATTTAAGAATATGCTGCAGACGACAATTGAGCAGACGACAAAATTACCCAGCATGCAAAGGGTTAAAAAGTAAGAGACAGATCTATCAAATTCCATCAGCAAACAAGCCGGACACTGATCAGATGGCTCCTACAGGAGAAATCTGATCTGGTACTACTCTCTTTGCAAATGTGAAGAAAGGCATATTCATGGAGTAAAGGGTTAACTTATTCTCGCATATTGACGCCTTTTGGCGCTTCTGTAAAAGTCACTTTATGAAACCATTGTGATAAAAAGAGCATTTGCTCCACAGGAGCAAATGCTCTATTTATCACAATGGTTTCAAAACTACACAATTCTGAAAATTTCCTTTTCTCTAGTTAATGCTCCTTTTTGGTAGATTTAATCAAAGAGGTTAGGTCTAAAAATAGCCTAAGTGGGAATGGGTTAAGGCAGGTGGTGGCTTAATGTAGGTAAAATGTTATGCAGAAAGCTCCCATAGAACCACCTGCTTTTTAAGATTCCTACATTTACCCAATGAAAGGTCATTTAAGACAGAGTCTTCTGTAAAAGTATATGCAACTGATCAGGTTTATAATTACATGGACAACATCACATAGAGTGTATACATTATATGTACCGGTATATGAAATATAATGGGATATAAAATACTATGGAACAAATATTACACAAGGGAACATGTATTACACAAGTAAGTATTTTCCGATGATGGATTTTAATACAGTGGAATAGTCCATAATTCTTTATCGGTGCAGTCCATACAGTATGACAGGGTAAAATTTGTAAGGGTAAAATTTGTAAGAGGATTTTGTATAACAAACAGTGCAGATCCTTATGGTCTTCACTGTTTGCAAATGACAGTGCACTTCCTGCACTTGAGCTGTTCAAATTACTATTTTGAAGAATTTGACCTTTTCAAGTTAATTAATTAGGCCATTTCTGCTGTTTCATCTATTTTTGGTGTTAACCCTTACACTGCGAGATAAGAATCACTAATGTCCTTTGCAAACAGTGTAGACCAAGATTAGAGGGCTCCTCTAGGAGCCCTCTCCTCAGAGTCTGCACTGATTGTCATGTTACACTTTTCTTTAGAAAAAATCCTATATATTAACCTAAGCTTGAACTGTTTGAATTTTGAAATTTTCCTTTTGAAAATGTAGCATTGTAAGGGTTCACAGCAATTGTTAACTCTTTGTACTGTAGCAGCAAATTTGTGATATCTAAGGCTAACAGTACACTAGTTCACATCCAGATGATCCTGATGAGACAAAAGAGTAGCTTTTGGTATCTCAAGCTCCAATCTTGCTGACAGTCTGAATAATTATATTGTTCAGAATTGCAGCAAAAAACAATTACCTGTAACTGTGCAAAAAATATACTTTTGTAGTGATGTCTATTCCTAGACTTGCCGTAATCAGCCACGGTCTGCCTTTCTAAAGATCATTATATCTGAAAGTGCCAGCTCGACGATTGCATCTGAAGTTGCGATCCAGATGCGATCTTCGTATATTGGCACTTACGATAATTTCTGTGATATGGATTAAGCTTTCACCACTACATACAATAATAATTTCAGCTGTTTCAGCTAATTTCAGCTAATTGCAGACCTTGATCAGATGACTCCTACAGGAGCCATCTGATCAGGGTCTCCTTTCTTTGCAAAGGTGAAAAAAGGCGTATATACAGAGTTAGGGGTTAAGGCACCAGACAATGGAACTAAGTCTAACAACATAGTCTCACATGTCAACAGAAATTTGACCACTTTCTCTGAATGTTTTGTTTCCTAGATCTTAGGACCTAATAAATTGTCTAATGGACATCTTAATGTCAACATCAACTGAAATTGATGTCCATTAGAAATCTTTAACAGACGGTATGTTCCAGGAAACAGACATATATCAGTTAATTATATACCGCATAGTCAATGACAGGGAGGGGGATGAGTGAAATGACACTTGCAAACAGTGTAGACCCAGATCAGAGGGCTCCTATGAGCCCTCTGATCAGAGTCTGAAATGTCTGTCATTTGATAATTCCTCCAGGAAATTAAAGTTTTTCAAATTGCATGGACTCCGTATTTTAACCTATTCCTGCATATAGATGCCTCTGTAAAGGTCACTTTGTGAAACCATTGTGATAAATAGAGCATTTGCTCCACAGGAGCAAATGATCTATTTATCACAACTGTTTCAACACTACACAATTCTAAAATTTTCCTTTTTAGTAGTAAATGCTCCTTTTTGGTAGATTTTTCAAAGAGGTTGGATCTAAAAATAGCCTATACGGGAATGGGTTAACACTGATTGATCATTCATGCTGAATATTCAGCATTCAAAGGGTTAACCTCAGGCACAACTAAGCTCACTGACACAAGCTCAATATTTGTCAGTGCCATTATAATTTCTAAAATGCTGGAAAAGTTATATTCTTTTTTCTTTACAAACAACACACACTCTGAGAATGGATCAGTTTGAATTCAAACATGACTTGTAATTATGTTACAGCATCTGGATCTAATCTGTTTGCAAATGACATCACAGAATTCTGTAGAACCATTACAGTAAAACCTCTCTATAATGACCACTAAATTTGTGTTAATTAGTTGGTATTTTGGGCAGGTGGTTGCTTAAAGCAAGGTGAAAGTCAAACAGAACGCTCCTATAGGAGCGTTCTGTTTGACTTTCACCTTGCTTTAAGCATCCACCTGCCTTTAACACAAAATACTTGATGTAATTTAGTGGTCGTTATAGAGAGGTTTTACTGTATTGGAATTTTTAAAGCTTCTGATAGCTGAATCATCAACCCTTTACTCCATAAATACGGTTTTCTACACCTACTTAGCAGTAATTCTATAATGGCATATGAACACAGACATTTCAGGCTACAGCAGAAACTGTATAATCAGCACATAAGTACATACAGCAGACTCTCGTCAGGTAGCTCCTATAGGATCTGGGTCTACTCTAGGATCTGGGTCTACTCTATATGAAAAGGCATTAAAAGGCCTACAGTATCTATGCAAATTCATAGAAAGGCATATTTATGGAGTAAAGGGTTAAGACACAAAATGCATCACACTACATTACTTTTAAATCTGCAAGTATGTCATCCGTAAAATATTTACTATACAACTCTGTATGTGAACAGTGTATGAACCAGAGCTGGAGATAAGATGAGTAAATTAACACATTTTTAAGAATAAACTCCTTTATTTCTCCACCAAACCCTAAACTGTGACCACTCTTCAGAATTGTCTCTTTGAGACAATTCTAAAGAGTGGTCACAGTATAGGGTTTGGTGGAGAAATGACGATTTCAGTATTTGGGTACGCACCCTTATCTGTAGTTCTGTATAATGAACCTATAATATTATTTTTTTGTATCAATGCTAATCTTTCCATTGATACAGTAGACATGCTTCAAATTCAAAGTAGGGGGGGTGATAATTTGATTGTTACATAAAAGTTTCACCAGTCAGGGAGTATATATACAACCGTACTTGCAATACATATACTATGCAATACAGATACCATACAACATCACTGGCTTAGTGCAATACTATTCACAACCATCAATGATATGGGTTGGAACTGGGATTACATTTGCAGTTTAGATCCAGATGAGACCAAGTATGTAATATGAAATCTCAGCAGGATATAAGCTGTTTCAATCCAAATGTGTTTTTAGAAAATAAATGGATGAAAAATCTTCTCCCGAAACTGGAGTAGATATCAAGAATGTTTTGAACAAAATGCCTTTGGGAAACCAGTCAACGAGCATTTGAAAACAGTTCTGACCCAGACCTGATTAACCCATTCCCTGTTCTTTGTTTATTCCAAATTTCAATACATACTGAATATTCATAAACAAAATAGTTGTAATGAAATATGAAAAGCAGAACACTGTAATCTTTAGAAAGTAAAGAAACATCTTTCAAATTCCTTTAACAAACAGAGCAGAACCTGATCAGATGGCTTATCTATAGGAGTCGTCTGATCTGGGTCTACTCTGTTTGCAGACACTTGAAAACACATTTAATTAAGGAACAACCCTTCCCAAATAATATAATTTAACCCACTCCTTCATGAATATTCACTTAAGAAAAAATGGCATCATGAATATTTATAACCAGATTTTCTATAATGTAAACTTTTCAAAGGAGTATTTTGCTTTGACAAAAACTGTATAATCAAATCTATATCAGGTCAAAAACAAACAGAGCAGGCCCTGATCAGACGGTTCCTATAGTAGCCATCTGACCTAGGTCTACTTTGTTTGCAAATGCATAAAAAGGCATTTATAAGAGGGAAAGGGTTAATGCACTCTATCATTAAACAACGATGGACAATTTAACCCTTTCCTCCATAAATACGCCATTCTACGCCTCTGTAATAACCACTTCTTGACACCATTGTGATAGAGCATTTGCTCCTATAGGAACAAAAGGCTCTATTTATCACAATGGTTTCAAACTACAAAATTCTAAAATTTTACTTTTCTCTAGTAAATGCTCCTTTTGGGTAGATTCATTCGAAGAGGGTTGGTCTAAAAATAGCCTATGGAGGAAAGGGTTAACAATCTTACAGAAATTTTGCACTAAACCTGTGAAATTAGACATCTCATACAATACAGCCACTGCAGTACAGAAAAGAAGGGAAGTAGCAACTGAAGACACGGATCCTACCGACATGGTCATAACTAATACAGCTGTACTGACTGTGTGAGCATGAGACAAAATACTACGCAAACTTCACGTGTGCACAGTTACATTTTGTACAGAGAAAGACTAATGTCTGAACAGAAAATCTCCTTACTGTAAAGCAAGCCAGGACAAACTGTGAATAAAAATTAAGAGAAAAAACAACAGTATTATACTGATCACAGTCTTTACACAAGATGTCAAGGCCTTTATAAACACTAGTATAGCAAGACCAACTGTCATGCAGGGCAACAAATAAAGGTGCATACTCAAATACTAACATGTCCGTCTCCACAAAACCCCACTCTTTTATTTAGAATGGTCACAACATAGGGTTTAGTGGAGAAATAAAGAAGTTATTATTAAAATGCTTTAATTTGTGCTTCTTATCTGGTCGTGTCATATATCGCGAATGATGGCAACACTGAAAATGGTGAATTTATTCCTATTTGATCATTCTAGGAATATTAAAAACTAGTTCAAGCAAACAGGCCCTCTGTTTTTGCCTGTTTAAGTCTACTCTAATAAAGTGCACAGTAGTGCTGAAATGGGTACTGGAAATTTGTAACCGTTTAATCGAGAGTATTAACTGCAATTAACCAGTTAATCGGAGCCCTGTTACACAATCGTTCAAACCTGGGTACACCGTAAATCTTTGTACTAAATGCATCGTTTGCAACTGCTAATGAAGACGAAAATCGACGCTTTGAAGTGCTAAATAGAAACACCAACAAATTAAAACTATTTTGAAACAAATACATATACTTAAACAGTCTTATTGAACATGAAATCAAATTTAAAAGTCTTTTTATGACCGTTGTAGCCTTTAGCACTCTACTAGCTAACTAACCAATCTGATAACAACTAAGGGAAGTAACCAATGCGGTTAACCGGTTATGGATTTTGTAACCGGTTAATTGCCATTTCATAATCAGAAACGGTTATAAATTAACTGGATAATCATTTCAGCACTATTGTACAGCATCCCTTTACTGCATGAATATTCATATTGTATCAACCCATTCCCGCATAGGCTATTTTTAGATTCAACCTCTTAGACTAAATCTACCAAAAAGGAGCCATTACTAGAGAAAAGGAAATTTTCAGGATTGTATAGTTTTGAAACCATTGTAATAAATAGAGCATTTGCTCCTGTGGAGCAAATCCTCTATTTATCACAATGGTTTATACAAAGTGACTTTTAAAGAAGTGTCAAAAGGCGTCAATATACGGGAAAGGGTTAATGACAGTACGAATGTTTATAGTGACATAATGAACAAGGGAAATTTATGCTGACAGAAACATTTGAAGTATACATGTTATTTCATAAGCAAATAGAGCAGACCTTAATCAGATGGCTCCTACACCTGTCTGATCTGAGTCTACTCTGTTTGCAAAGGTGCCAAAAGACATCTCTATGGAGTAAATGTTTAAACACGGTATGTTTTGTAATTGGAAAGTTCCAACATCAGAGACATGACAGCTGGTCTGGGTATACAATGTTTGCAATGAAAAGACCACTTTTTCCAAGATCAAGGACCAAGAAGTTGACATTTCAAGTTACATCAATATAAAACATGCTACACTGAAATATTAAATAATCTCGTTATCGGACAGTAAAAGGCCACACTTTGACTATTAACTTGAAAACAATTTTTATCAAACACTATATTCCTCTGGTAAAACTCCCCTGGTGAAGTAACATCTGTAAATAAAGATCTACTGAACAATTTGAACATTTTGAATGTGGGAAAGAATCTAACATCTGCAACCAGTGTAGACCCCACGAGAGGTCTCTTTGGAGAAACCATCCAAATCATTAGCCATTTACCTCATGAATATTCACATAAATAATGACTATGAATATTAATTAGCTGATCTTTTACAATGACATTATGAGAAAGGGAACGTTTTACCTCATGAATATTCACATAAATAATGAATGCATGAATATTAATTAGCTGAGCTTTTGCTGCATTATGGAAAAGAGATAAAATTAGCATCAGATGTATATAACTCCATAAGAAAAGAGAGCAGACCCTGATCAGACCACTTCTGCAGGGGCTGTCTGATCTAGGTCTACTCTGTAAAGGCTTGAAAAGGCATAAACATGGAGGAAAGGATTAAACATTCTGCAGTATTTGAATGACAACAAGTTAAGCAGTCTGATTTGGATCCGCACTGTTTGACCTTGTAATATCTCTCAGAAAAAGAAAAAGACCTGGCAGTTTCTGGCAAGTCGATAAAGAATCCCATGTTGAGAATAAATCTTTTCCTCTCTAAATAATATCTTGAGCTTCTCTTTAAAAAAACATGTTCCATTTACAACAGAAACTTCTAATAAAATTTCTAATAGATCTTAGATCCGTATGGTAAAAAAATTAAATATTAAACCTTTAGAATACAAAATAATTTTTGTTTGCAAAAACTGAAACAAGCTTCATTTCTCAAAAAAGAAGGTTTTTTTTCCCCTTTTCAAATCATGGTTATATTGTCCACCAGTTTGAATTCTGATGAGACTGTTCTTACATTTATATACTTATACGCAAATGCACCATGGCTTCATGAATATAAATTTTTGTCCATGGTAGAAACTGTAGATATATGTTATTTCTTTAGCAAACACAACAGACCCTGATCAGACAGCTCCTACTGAATCTGTATGATCTGGGCGTACTCCGTTTGCTACAGCAAGGAAGAATGTTTCTATGAGAGAAAGGGTTACTTTAGTCCTTAATCCTTCCCTCATAGGCTATTTTTAGATCCCACCTCTTTGGATAAATCTACCAAAAAGGAGCATTTACTAGAAAAGGAAACATTTAGAATTGTGTAGTTTTGAAACCATTGTGATAAATAGAGCATTTGCTCCTGTGGAGCAAATCCTCTATTTATCACAATGGTTTCAAAAATTGACGTTTACAGAAGTGTCAAAAAGCATCAATATGAGGGAATGGTTTAAGGGTCCAAACCGTATGTAAAACTAGAGGTTTTTGTCAAAAAAACGGATGTCTCCCCTCTAATAAAAACAATATGTAAAGGGAAATCACTAAAAATGTTATGGTCTTGATGAATGATACTTCCCCTCATTATGCATTTTCCACACTACATTTTTCAAGAAGAAAATGATAACAGCTAATAACTCCAAAAATACTGATACCAGATTTATGGCCCTTGTGTATGACACTTACTTTCATCATGCTCTTTCCAAAAATAAAATGTCATTCCAATAGCATCAGTCGAACAGGAGTTATTGATCGGCCAATAAATGTAACAAAGGGCAATAACTCCAAAAGTATTGAAGCCAGAATTATGGCCCTTGTTCATGACACTTTCTCTCATCATGCTCTTTCCATGTACGAAGTTTCAATACGATGGCAAGAGCCATGTAGGAGTTATCGTCCGGACAAGAAAGAATTAAACAAATGTACAAGGGGCAATAACTCTAAATTTATTGAAGCTCGAGTTAAGGATCTTATGCATGACACTTTCTCTTATCATGATCGTTCTATGTATGACGTTTCACTCCAATGGCATGTGTCACATAGGAGTAATCATCCGGACAAAAAATTTGATTTTTTTTACAAAGGGCAATAACTCCAATGTTAGTGAAGCCAGAGTTATGGACATTGTGCATGACACTTCCTCTCGTTATGATCTTTCCATATATGAAGTTTCAATCCAATGCAATGAGCCATATAGAAGTTATCGTCTGGACAAAAAAGTGTGATTTTTTTTACAAAGGGCAATAACTCCTATATTAGTGAAGCCAGAGTTATGTACCTTCTGCATGACACTTCCTCTCATTATGCTCTTTCCATATATGAAGTTTCAATCAACTGGCATTAGGCATATTGAAGTTATTGTCCGGACAAAAAATTATGATTTTTTTTACAAAGGGCAATAACTCCAATGTTAGTGAAGCCAGAGTTATGGACATTGTGCATGACACTTCCTCTCGTTATGATCTTTCCATATATGAAGTTTCAATCCAATGCAATGAGCCATATAGAAGTTATCGTCTGGACAAAAAAGTGTGATTTTTTTTACAAAGGGCAATAACTCCTATATTAGTGAAGCCAGAGTTATGTACCTTCTGCATGACACTTCCTCTCATTATGCTCTTTCCATATATGAAGTTTCAATCAACTGGCATTAGGCATATTGAAGTTATTGTCCGGACAAAAAATTATGATATTTTTTACAAAGGGCAATAACTCCAATATTAGTGAAGCCAGAGTTATGGACCTTGTGCATGACACTTCCTCTCGTCATGATCTTTCCATATATGAAGTTTCAATCCAATGGCATGAGCCATATAGGAGTTATCGTCCGGACAAAAAAGTGTGATTTTATTTTACAAAGGGCAATAACTCCAATATTAGTGAAGCCAGAGTTATGGACCTTGTGCATGACACTTCCTCTCATTATGCTCTTTCCATATATGAAGTTTCAATCAACTGGCATAAGGCATATTGAAGTTATCGTCCGGACAAAAAGTGTGACAGACAGACGGACAGACTGACAACTCTCACAAAAACAATATGTCTCCCCCATATAAATATGGGGGGAGACATAATTAATGTTACCACAGAATGGCCCACATAATAGACAGATATTACACATAATAAGGCAATTTTCCTCCTTTCCTTTGTATAAACACCTTTTGAAGCTTTACAGAGCAGACCCAGATCAGGGTCTGCTCTCTTTGCTTATGAAATTATACGAGGGGTGTTCCAAAAATAATGTCATCTGTGCTTTATTTCGCGGAAATCGTGCAATTCATGCACAAAACCACCTCGTGTCGATTGAGTGATCACTGGCTCGTCACACAGGTAAATATCTCGTCCACACGTTCACTTGCCTCGGTACAGTGTACATCGTTTCATAGCCTATTCGTTAGACTATACACAAAATGACAGGAAAACGAGCTGAAAATGTTCTTGAAATTAGGGCCTATATAAAAGGTAGGTCATTACTCGGCATAAAGGCTGTAGATATTCACCGCGAGGCGTGTGACATTTATGGGGAGGGCCAAATGTCCCACAGGACTGTTTGTAGGTGGGTAGCTAAATTTAGTGCTGGGCAGCAGCAACTGAAAGATGCTGCTCGCCCAGGTCGTCCTGCAACAACTACGACCAAAGGTAACATAGAAAAAATCTGAAATATCCTCAAAACTGATGCTCGATTCACCGTAAGACAATTGGCTCGAATGACAAACTTGTCGTTAGCAAGAGTTCATGCAATTTTGAAGAAACACCTAAAAGTTAGAAAGATAAATGCAAGATGGATACCCCATTTGTTAACGGATGAGCAAAAGAAGACGCGTGTAACAATGGCAAAAAAACTTCTCAAAATGTACCCAAAATATAGTAAAAAGGCTTTTGATAATATAGTCACTGGTGATGAGACCTGGGTGTATTATTTTGAACCAAAGCGGAAGGTTTCCAACCGAATATGGGCCACTAAAAATGCCAGACGCCCAAGTATTGCCAAACGAATACGAACGGTAAAGAAGGTTTTGTATGCTATTTTTTTCACTAATAAGGGTCCAGCTATTCAAATCCCGGTGCCAAAAGGCAGAACGGTCACAGGCAAGTTCTATAAAAACGTTGTTCTGAGAAAATTGAAGAACTACTACAAAAGTAGCCGCCCCAAAACAGGACTTAAGTATGTCCGACTTTTGCATGATAATGCACCCGCTCACAAGGCACGTATTGTGACTGACTTTTTGGAGTCAGAGAAGGTTACCGTCCTTCCGCACCCTCCGTATTCGCCAGACTTGGCCCCCTGCGACTATTTTCTCTTTCCAAAACTTAAATATCATTTATGTGGAAGGAGATACAATTCGAGAAATGCCCTTGGATCTGCTGTTTATCAGTGTCTGATGGGTGTCCCCATTGAAGAGTATGAAAAATGCTTCCAAAAATGGATTGACCGGCTAAAAAGGTGTATTCTGGCTGGCGGAGAGTATTTTGAAGGGCAGAGCAAATTAAAATGAACAAAAGCACTTCCGCTATATGAGCACCGATGCAAGTGACATTATTTTTGGAACACCCCTCGTAATATATCAGATTCCACAGCCTGACAGTTTCTATCAATACCAAAACACCCTATGTTAGTATGTACAAATTTAGTTAATAAATATTCATGATGTCATTATTCCTTATATGAATATTCAACCAGGGAAAGGGTTAACAGCGTTAGGTAAGAAGCAATCCATAAGAATATTATAGATAAATGAATGTGAAATAAGAGCCAGCTTGATTTGTGAAGTGACCTATATCTATATCTACACTGCTAGGAACTGTCTAATGCTACATGAATTGACTCGTAAAAGAAAACCGTTTGTAACCAGGAAGTGACAAAAAAAATTCAGAATATTTTGAAGCAAGAAAATCACCTTAGCCTTCAAAGACTAGATCAAACTTATCAATCATTCTGCACAAATCACAAGACAAGCATTTTCAAAATACAAAGAGAGAGCTGAGAAAGCAATTTAGCTAAGTCTGTAGTACAGAACAAGAAGGAAGAGGACTGTGCCAGATACTCCAATACACGAGCCAAGTTTAGAGAGTCATTCTTGACAGCATGTTACGAAACCTACCATAGAAATTGGTCAATATAGCTGTTAAATAAAGTCATAAATTACAAATGTTAATACATTGGATATACCTATTTCATACCCTAATCACTCAAAGTATTCAGAAAGAAAAAGTTAACCCATTCCCTCATAGGCTATTTTTAGATCCAACCTCTTTGAATAAATCTACCAATAAGGAGCATTAACTAGAGAAAAGGTAACTTTTTAGAATTTTGCAAACCATTGTGATAAATAGAGCATTTGCTCCTATAGGAGCAAATGCTCTATTTATCACAATGGTTTCAAGAAGTGACTTTTACAGAGGTGTAGAAAGGCGTATTTATGGAGGAAAGGGTTAAGCAAATAGTGCAGACCCAGATCAAACTGCTCCTGAAAAAGTGTATTTAATCCTTTACATTTTCTTAGCTGAATGTTTATTAATGGCTCTTGTTCACAGGTTGTATTGGTATTGGTAAAAACAGCAGAATCAGATCAGCAAACAGAGCAGACCCTGATCAGATGCCTCCTACAGGAGCCATCTGATCTTGGTCTACTCTGTCTGCGCTTAAATGAAAATGTGTTTATATGATTTGAGGGAAAGGGTTAATCAGTATCTTCTCTATTTGCCACTATGTTAGTCTATTATATTAACCTTCCACTCTATGAATATTTAGGAGTCAAACTCCACTCTCTTGGCTCATTTATTATCTCAAATAGTATTTTTGTATGTTTATACTGGCAACTTTTTCTATGAAAGGTAAGATTAACTCCGGTCTTAAAGATCCTGACTACAAACAGTGCATACTAAAATCTGACAGCTCCTACAGGAGCTGTCTGATCTAGGTCTACACTGTTTGCAAAAGACGCAGAAAAGTGTATCTATTGAGTAAAGAATTAAAGTTATGAAAATAGTGCTAAATTAATTTGTTCAGCTTTACAAACTGATAGACTGGGAAGGTAGACTGGGTTTCTGAATACATAGAGTTATTAGGGTTAAAATAAAGATTAAGCTGGAGACAATCAGCACAGCTCCAAATAAGGAGAGTACTTCAGAGGCTACGATCAGACTAGTGATTGTGGCTTCTCGTTTAGAAAACATCTCAAAAGAGATAACTAATTAGGATTTGAGTAAAACGATGAAGATTTTGTTTGTAAGAATGTTTAGCTCACTTCTCATATCTGGAGTACAACAGTAATTAGAATACATGTACAGTAGAACCTGCCTTTAGCCACCATATTATGAATACCCATGTAGATGGTTGCTAAAATCTTTCCCTCATAATGCCTTTTCACACATTGCAAACAGTGTATATCCAGATCAGACAGCTCCTGTAGGTGCCATCTGATCAGGGTCTACTCTTTTTGCTTATGGAATTATATACATGTACTATAGATCTAATTCTAAGCCAAAATTCCCTTAAAAAATTACATTACAAGTTCAAGCTAATGTATAATTAAGCGACCATTTCAAGCATTAGGGATAGGGTTAATGCAGGAAAGAAGTTATGCAGAAAGCTCTTGGGGGAGCTTCCTGCATAACTAATACATCCTGCACTAAGCTACCATCTGTCTAAGACACCCAGAATAAGAATTATTGTGGACAGGTTGTACTATACACCAATGGATATAAAACTTACAATATCAGTTTTGAAAACTGGTGTGGAAAAAAACAAAAACATTTCAATAATATTTAACTCTTACCTAAGACTTCGAGATCTTGGCCGCATCATTGAGAGAGGTGACCTGCGACCATCGTCTTCATGGCCAGAGTGGGACTCATTCATGTCAAAGTGGCGATACAGCTTGCCAAGTTCTTCTTGTGTAGGCTGGTATGGTAACTGGTTGAGACGTTCTTGAGACGAGTACTGGGACTGAAAAAGATAGGAAAACTGAATGGTTAATTCAGGCCATGAAAGCATACAATGTTTTAACCCTTTCCTTCATATAAACACCTTTTCACACCTTTCCAAACAGTGTAGACCCAGATAAGACGACTCCTATAGCAGCTGTTTAATGAGGGTCTGCTCTGTTTGCTTTTTGAATTATATAGATCTGATCCTGTCTACATCAACAATTCCGTTATAAAGCTTTACCTTATAAATATTAAGTCAATGAATATTCATGAAGTGATCAATACATCCATAAATGTTCAAGAGTGAAGGGGTTAACCGTTTGTTTTAAGTCTTTCTTTTATTCTTCAGTCAGAAACTCTCAATGTTGGTGTCAACCTACCAGCCGACAATTGCTAGTCTAATAACTATTGTGTTTTGAGTAAATCTTGATTGAGAATTTATATTCTCTGAAACAAATCTAAAGAAATGAATCCATCTCGTATTCATAATTTCAATACAAAACTTTTATAATGCAAGTCTTCAAATAACACTACAGAATACTGGTGTTTTTTTCGGTAAATTCATTATCCCAGAGATTTTGATTGAAAGAAGAGAGACATTGAAACTAGAAAATTTCAAAACAGTTAAATATTAACCCATTCCCTCATATTGACGACTTTTGACAACTCTATAGAAGTCACTTTGTGAAACCATTGTGATAAATAGAGCATTTGCTCCTATAGGAGCAAATGCTCTATTTATCACAATGGTTTCAAACTACAATATTCTAAAATCTTCCTTTTCTCTAGTTAATGCTCCTTTTCGGTAGATTTATTCAAAGAGGTTGTATCTAAAAATGAGGTAATGGGTTAAGTATTTGGAAAAGAAAGCAACAGTTTGATTTCCTTCTTAACCCTTTCCTTCATATAAACACTTTTTAATGCATTTGCAGAGTAGACCCAGATCAGATAGCTACTATAGGAGCTGTCTGATCAGGGTCTGCTCTGTTTACTTTTGACAGGATATAGAACCGATTCTACTATTTTTATCAATGCGAAATATCCCCTTGAAAAGTTTACATTAAACAAATTCACCAAATATATATTCATTATTTCTGACACAGGGATAGGGTTAAACCCTTTTGTTTTGAGCAAAAATGCTATATATTGTACATGTATTGTCGAAATCTCAATATACCCTTTACCTAATGAATATTTAGTTACAAATAACAACTTCATGAATATTAATTAACTGTATACATGTAATGGCATCATGAACAAGAGAACATTCTATGCAGCAGAAACTGTAGAATTTTATCTATAAGCAAACAGAGTAGACTCTAATCAGACGACTCCCATAGGAGCCATCTGATCTGGGTGTATTCTGTTTGCAAAGGCATGAAAAGCACCATTTTTATGAGGTGAAGGGTTTATCAACTGTAAAGTTACACACTTATATTTTGCTCTGAATGGTGTGTTTACACAACAGCTGTACAACAAAAACTGCCAACCAAATGACTCAACTTACAACATCAAATCTATCCTTTTTGTGGTTCTGAAATATGTTACTAGGGTAACTGGGAAAGAACTTTCATGATATAGCAGCAGAGTATTGAAATTTGGACTAAATATAGAAAGGGAAAGGATTAAAGTTACTTGCATTCCTTGCCAGTACCATGGCTAACCCCCTTCATTTTTACTGCTCCACATACTTTCCAAGGCTGGCTGCTCAGTCTACAGCATGTGTTCGCCTTCTCATACATAAGAACCTGCACATGTCTTAAGCGACCATTCATTTATTGAACATAGGAGTCTTAAAAATCAAGTCGTTGCTTAAGGCAGGGCAAAAATTATACCTCTTTTTGACGGTCGCTTAAAACAGGTTCTACTGTAGATCCAGACTAGACAGCTCCTGTAGGAGTTGTCTGATCAGGGCCTGCTCAGTTTTCTTACTGAATAATATAGATTTCATTGAAAAGGTTTGCAATGGTCAACACTTAATGTGTTCATATTGCCATTATAACATACTTTCAAAGACTCACTGTTTTGCACACGGTGCTTGTTTGTACTGTAACATTCAGTAGTCACGTAGTATGCCTTTTCTATGTCACAGAAAACAGATTTCCAATTATAGCAAATATCAAAGCAAATTTGCATTGTTGCATTTGATTGGCATAATCTGTGAACAATTACCACACAATCAAAATCTGTTACTGGTACACCCACTCATCAGGTCTCATTATAGCAATGTAATTTACACATAAATGGAAAGCTTGGCAAATAATGTCTCACTACCACAAGTTTCAATCTCTCTGTATACCTGCAGTGGTGAATTTGTGATTTTCTATGTAAATACTTGGGATGCAGATACTCCTATCAAGATCTTAACTGTTGGACACCAATAGTATTTTTGGAGAAAAATGAACAATTGACTGGCCGCAAATTCTCCCGCCATTTTTTCAGTTTGTTTTGAAATGGCACCTTGCAATCTCACAATAGCATATAGCATTTTGTTTTCAGTGTCCTCTAAATTTGATTTCTGAGCAAGTTGTTTGGTCAGCTGTTTACCTTTTCAGCTTGTAGCCAAAGCTTTGGTCTAGGAATACAATGTACCTTTCTTTTTCACCTCCGTCCGAACCATGTTGAACCACAATCATGTCCTTTTTTGTTAGTTGTAAACTACGTTCACCGGTGTTACTACTTGCTGAACCACATTCAGACTCGGGGACATTTTAAACTCCGAATGCTAGTGGACACTTAGTAACAAGCCCTAAGATAATTACCAAGTTAAAAAAGTTTCAATACTCATAAGATAGAGCTTCCTGCTCCACCATTTGCAATGACCTGCTTCGCACATGCGCAATGACATTTCATGTAAGATCGAATAAAAAATTTTAATGAAAAAGAATGAACAATTGACTAGTCACAGATTCTAATCTGCCAATTATAACCTATGCAAACAGTTTGGATTGAGATTAAGTCCCACAAAATGAAGGGCCTGGTTTAACCCTTACAACGCTGATTTTTCAAATGGACTAATCCAAAATTCAAATAGGGCAAGCTCACAGTGAATATTTAGGGATTTTTCTAAAGAAGCGTTTAATATAACAAACAGTGCAGACCCTGATGAGTGGGCAGGAGCCCTTTCATCTGGGTCTACACTGTTTGCAAAGGACATGTGTGACTCGTGTCCCGCACTGTAAGGGTTAAGATCCTAACTGTTTGTCACTTCTGCAAAAAAAAAAAATCAGAGAAAAAAAACAAAAAATAATTTTGAAAATGTTGCAGTCGGCAATTGAGCAGAAGGGGCTAACTAAGCAGAAGACAAAACTACTTAGCATGCAAACAGTTGAAACCTTTTGATGATCTTTTTTGACGAAAATTTTGGCAAATGATACTTTGTTGGCTACCGCTAGTTTTTACCACAGAAGCAACAACAAAGCCATGCAGTAGGTGAGCAGGCTGAATGCTTGTTGGTACAGCCAATAGGTACCTTGTATCTACAGCGGCTATTTTTTTGCCAGAGATGAGTGTCAGACAAAGAGAGACTCACAGAAACACTGGAACTGCCTGGTGTATTTGTTCCATAGCCCGAGGAAGGGAGAGAGGCCAGCGACCAGCGACGTCCATCAGCCCTGAAAAAGAAAACAACAGCCATAAGCTTGGATACATGAAAAATTTAAAAACAAACTCCATTGCCACCAGAATATGCTATCCTTCTTTCTTTCTCTCACCCCTTTATTTCAGTTTCATTCTCTCATTCAAGGCATATATTCAGTGTAGGCTACACAACATGGTCTCATGCTTCATTCAATATATTCTGAGAAGTGATCATAATCATCTTTGTGTTCAGTATACACAACCTCAGAATAGCCACTGTGTTGAAAACAATCAAACTAATAATAGACACTTTTCAATTAACCTTTTCCCTGTTTAATATTTCTTCCAAAATTTACTATTCAAGGATAAAATAGTTACAATGAAATATGGAAGATGGAATATTATAGACATTTTAGAAACTGTAGAAACAAGATACCGTATATCAAAGTCCATAAACAAACCGAGCAGACCCTGATCAGACAGCACCTACAGGATCTATTTGATCTGAGTCTACTCTATTTGCAAATGCATGAAAAGGTGTTTCCCTATGAAGGAAATGGTTAAACCTTTCCCTAATATTGACTTGTAAAAGTCACTTTGTGAAACCATTGTTTCCTATAGGAGCAAAATTTTTTTAATGCTCTATTTATCACAATGGTTTCAAACTACAACATTCTAAAATTTTCGTTTTCTCTAGTTAATGCTCCTTTTCGGTAGATTTATTCAAAGAGGTTGTATCTAAAAATAGCCTATGAGGTAATGGGTTAACCTTTTACCTGATGAATGGTCTTTAAAGATATTTAACCGTTTACTCCATAGATATATCTTGCAAACAGAGTAGACCCAGACCAGACAGCTTCTATAAGAGCGGTCTAATGGAATGATATAGATATAATTCTACAGTTTCTACCAGGGCTAAACATTCCCTGTATTCATTTACTATAATAAGTACAGTAAAACCTCTCTAAACTGGACATTAAATTCAAAGTATAAATATCGGTTTTGAAGACAGGTGGCAGCTTAATGCAGGGTGAAAGTCATACAGAAAGCTCCTAGAGGTATAAATATTGGTTTTGAAGACAGGTTGCAGCTTAATGCAGGGTGAAAGTCATGCAAAAAGCTCCTCTAGGAGCTTTCTGTATGACTTTCACCCTGCATTAAGCAGCTACCTGCCTTAAAGTATCTAATTTCTTCTCTAATAGAATTCCAGTTTATAGAGGTTTTACTTTATTAACCTAATTCATATTCATGACGTCATTATCATTTACATGAATATTCATGGAGTAAAGGGTTAACAAGGGCACATGCACACCGGAATTCTGTCTATGGTAGACATTGCAGAATCAGACTTATATTATTCATAATTAGCAAACAGCAGAACCTGATCAGACGGCTCCTACAGGAGCTGACTGATCTGTGTCCACTCTATTTGCAAATGTGTTAAAGGTGTCTCTCTCAGGTACTGGGTTCAAAAAATAATGAAGCACGAGATAAAACTACATACCTCTCTTATCATTCTTAATTGGTATCCATAGTAAACATTTACTTTTTTTTTTCCTCCAATGAAAGTAAAATTTGTAATGGATAACACTACGGCTACCTTTTACAAACCACTTCTGTAGATATGCTCAAATTCTCATAACAATGACCATAAGAGGTCATTTATTCCACAATAAGTTTTCAGAAATATGCATTGAATGTGAATGGATAAACATACAGTAAATCCTCACAAATCTGAACACTTAAGTAAGTATAATCATTGGTCCATTAGATAGGTGGCAGCTTAATGCAGAGTGAAAGTCATGTAGAAAGCTCCTCTGGGAGCTTTCTACAGGACTTTCACCCTGCATTAAGCAGTCATTCTTCTTTCTTATTTACTAGAAGTTTCGATTAGTAAGGTGTTACTGTACTCCAAACAATGTTTTAGGAAGACTATTGGTTAAGACTATACCCTGCAAATGAACCCACACTCTATTTCTGTTGATAATTTAAGCAGCAAATTGTCTATCCTTGGTAATGTGCCACTTTGCTCATTCTCAGCTAATTTTCTGCATAGATCCTTTACAGTTAACCCCTTTGCATCATATAAACACCTTTCAAGCATTTACAGAGTAGATCCAGATCACAAGGCGAAGAGACGATTATAAAGAGTGGTCTTCGAGACGACTCTAAAGAGTGGTCATAACATAGGGTTTGGTGGAGAAATAATGGAGATATTCTTGAAAATATTTTAATTGATCTTATCTGGGCCACTCAACAGTTAGCAGCCCTCTGATCTGGGCCTCTGTTAGCAGCCCTCTGATCTGGGCCTCTGTTAGCAGCCCTCTGATCTGGGCCTCTGTTAGCAGCCCTCTGATCTGGGCCTCTGTTAGCAGCCCACTGATCTGGATCTACCATGTTTGCAAATGGCACTACACTTACGAGTTTCCAGTGTTCAGGTAGTTTACATATTCCCACTTGACAGTTATTCAAGATTCCCTGACCTTATGAACAATTGTTTAAAGAACTTAACCCTTTCCTCCATGAATATTCAATTAAGAAATAATGACGTAATGAATATTAATAAGATTAATTTGTTATAATAGCACATGGACACAGGATATTTTGGCAATGACAGAAACTGTATATCTATATTATATCATAAGCTAACAGAGCAGACCCTGATCAGACAGCTCCTATGGGAGCCATCTGATATGGGTCTACTCTGTTTGCAAAGGCATAAAAAGGCATATTTATGGAGTAAAAGGTTAATGAAACATATCCATTAATATACCATTAACAAACAGAGTAGATCCTGTAGGAGCTGTCTGATCTGGGTCTACTCTGTTTGCAAAGGCATCAAATTAAAATTATTTATAAGGGGGAATGGGTTAATGTGCCTTGAAATAATTTCCTCAAATCATAATGCAAAAGTACTAAGAAACTGAGGCTAAACAGAGATGACTGACAGGCTAGATAAAGTTAACCCTTTACTCCATGAATATTCATGAAAGAAATGAGATCATGAATATTGATCAGATTCATTTTCATAACAGCATATTAATATTATGAACACATGAAGTATTGGAAATGGCAGAAACTGTAGTCATATCTATATTATTTCATAAGCAAACAGAGCAGACCCTAATCAGATGCCTCCTACAGGAGCTGTCTGATCTAGGTCTGCTCTGTTAGCAAAGGCGAAGAAATACTGTGACCAAATTAGAAAAGGAAGGGCTGATCTGTTACTTTATCTAATTAACTGACCATACCACACTCCTTCCATTTGATGTCATAAAGCCATGGAAACGGAACTGAGTGTTAATTACGGACTACAGAAATATGCTGTTACACTGACCAAATCAATACCATGAAGTGACAGCTTCTCTACATTACTGTTTTCTCATATCTCAAATTATTTACATGTTACATTTATCACAGCCGAAATTCTCCTTATTTGCAGTCAACCCTTTCAATGCTGCGTAGGTCCATCAGTGCTTAACCCATTACTCCATGGGTACCATCAATACTCTTACTTAACCCTTTCCTCCATAAATACGCCTTTCTATGCCTCTGTAATAACCCCTCCTTGAAACCATTGTGATAAATAGAGCATTTGCTCCTATAGGAGCAAATGCTCTATTTATCACAATGGTTTCAAACTACAAAATTCTAAAATTTTACTTTTCTCTAGTAAATGCACCTTTTGGGAAGATTCATTCAAAGAGGTTGGGTCTAAAAATAGCCTATGGAGGAAAGGGTTAATGTAAGAAATAATGACTTTACGAATATTACTTAACTTAATTTTTAAAATGGTATATGAACACGTTTTGGCGAAGAATAGATATAATTCTATAAGCAAACAGAGCAGACCCTGATCAGATGGATCCTACAGGAGCTGTCTGATGTGGGTCTACTACTCTGTAAAGGCATAAAAAGGCTTATCTATGGAGTAAATGGTCGACTATATATAGATGCTATTTAGTATGAGAGGCTAATATCTGCTAGACGATTTTGAATGACAACACTGCAGAGCCTTATCAAAAGACTTGACACTGCTTGCAAATGCCAGTGCACTTCTGTCCTGCATTCAAAGGTTCCAAGAACTGCACGATATCAATTCTCTTGAAAATTAGAACTACATGTAAATATTTTAATCTGATGCTTCTGAATATCAGGAAACATTCAAAATATTCTACAACTCTCAAATTTATAGAAGTTGAAAGACAAAATTAACTCTTTACTCCCAGAATATTTATGTAAGAAATAATGACATCATTAATAGTTCTTACTTTATATCTTTAACAATGACGCATGAACACAGTAGTTTTTGGCCATGGAAGAAACTTGTAACAATCATATATATATAAAATCATTAGCAAACAGAGCAGACCCTGATCAGACGGCTCCTATAGGAGCCGTCTGATCTGGGTCTACTCTGTTTGCAAAGGCGTGGAAAGGTGGGCTTATGATGTAATGAATGGTTAAGATATTCTCTTGTGTACTCCTATGTTGGGACACAACCAATCCTGGCTATGTTGCAAAATGCAGCCAACAATCTGTGTTCATGATACTGTTTATTCTATTGGTCAGCCGTACTCTCAGTCCAACTACTGCCAGCTGCCTAATTAGGACGAAATCAGGACAGCATTCCTCAAGAGATATTGACAATACTTACTGTCTAAGCTATGCCAGCTCATTTGTGATGGGCCATGGGTTCAATCTTTGACTAGATCTTACAAATTTTACCAGTGATTTCGTTCCTTGGTACTCTGTGTACAGTGGATCCTGTCCTAAGTGGCCATTCACTTACTGAACTTAGGATCAGGTGGTTGCTTAATGCATAGCAAAAGTAATGCAGAAAGCTCTCATATGCATTTTCTACATTAAGTTTGGCCTGCATTAAGCTACCACCTGCTTTACATACCCATAATTAGATCTCTTTTTGATGGCCGCTTAAGACAGGTTCTTCTGTATGTGGCTTGTTAGGACTGTTTGACTGTATACCAGGATAATGTGTCAGGGGTCCAGTGTATCAGTCAGTATTCCACATTGAATATGATAAGCCTTTTCTCAATAAATATGGCTTTGCCATCCTATCTCCTGTAGCAGCAGTCTGATCAGTGTCTGCTCTGTTTGCTTATAGAATAATAAAGATCTGATCCTATCTCCTGTAGCAGCAGTCTGATCAGTGTCTGCTCTGTTTACTTATAGAATAATAAAGATCTGATTCTACGGTTTCTACCATAACAAAAAATTTCCTGTGTTCTCATATCGTTATCAAATTAATATTCGTGAAATCATTAATTTTACATGAATATTCACGGAAAAAAAGGGGTTAACTAGAGGTTTTTGTCACAAAAACGGATGTCTCCCCTCTAATAAAAACAATATGTAAAGGGAAATCACTAAAAATGTTATGGTCTTCAGATGAATGATACTTCCCCTCATTATGCGTTTTCCACACTGTAACAATTTTCAAGAAGAAAATGATAACAGCTAATAACTCCAAAAATACTGATACCAGATTTATGGCCCTTGTGCATGCCACTTACTTTCATCATGCTATTTCCAAAAATAAAATGTCATTCCAATAGCATCAGTCGAACAGGAATTATTGATCGGCCAGAAAAATGTAACAAAGGGCAATAACTCCCAAAAGTATTGAAGCCAGAATTATGGCCCTTGTTCATGACACTTTCTCTCATCATGCTCTTTCCATGTATGAAGTTTCAATACGATGGCAAGAGCCATGTAGGAGTTATCGTCCGGACAAGAAAGAATTAAACAAATGTACAAGTGGCAATAACTCTAAATTTATTGAAGCTCGAGTTAAGGATCTTATGCATGACACTTTCTCTTATCATGATCGTTTCATGTATGAAGTTTCACTCCAATGGCATGTGTCACATAGGAGTAATCATCCGGACAAAAAATTGTGATTATTTTTTACAAAGGGCAATAGCTCCTATATTAGTGAAGCCAGAGTTATGGACCTTGTGCATGACACTTCCTCTCGTTATGATCTTTCCATATATGAAGTTTCAATCCAATGGCATGAGCCATATAGAAGTTATCGTCCGGACAAAAAAGTGTGATTTTTTTTTACAAAGGGCAATAACTCCTATATTAGTGAAGCCAGAGTTATGTACCTTCTGCATGACACTTCCTCTCATTATGTTCTTTCCATATATGAAGTTTCAATCAACTGGCATCAGGCATATTGAAGTTATTGTCCGGACAAAAAATTATGATATTTTTTACAAAGGGCAATAACTCCAATATTAGTGAAGCCAGAGTTATGGACCTTGTGCATGACACTTCCTCTCATCATGATCTTTCCATATATGAAGTTTCAATCCAATGGCATGAGCCATATAGGAGTTATCGTCCGGACAAAAAAGTGTGATTTTTTTTTACAAAGGGCAATAACTCCAATATTAGTGAAGCCAGAGTTATGGACCTTGTGCATGACACTTCCTCTCATTATACTCTTTCCATATATGAAGTTTCAATCAACTGGCATCAGGCATATTGAAGTTATCATCCGGACAAAAAGTGTGACGGACAGACAGACGGACGGACGGACGGACAGACGGACGGACGGACGGACGGACGGACGGACGGACGGACGGACGGACGGACGGACGGACGGACGGACGGACGGACGGACGGACGGACGGACGGACGGACGGACGGACGGACGGACGGACGGACGGACGGACGGACAGACAGACAGACAGACAGACAGACAGACAGACAGACAGACAGACAGACAGACAGACAGACAGACAGACAGACAGACAGACAGACAGACAGACAGACAGACATACAGACAGACAGACAGACAGACAGACAGACAACTCTCACGAAAACAATATGTCTCCCCCATATAAATATGGGGGGAGACATAATAAGCATCTTACTCTTAAAACCTTGAACACTGTATACTCATTTCCAGCATTCAAAGTGTTTTTGAAAAGAAATAAGAGAGAAATGAAGCAGGTGCAACTTTTGCAGAAGAAGATTGCTTAGTAATGAAGGCAGACTTGACATTGTTTTTAAACCTTTACTCCATAAATATGCCTTTCTATGCCTTTGCAAACAGAGTAGACCTAAATCAGATAGCTCCAACAGGAGCTGTCTGATCTTGGTCTGCCCTGTTTGCTATGACATAAAGATAGGATTGTACTCAGTTTCTGCTTTTGCATTTGCCAAAATTTGCTGTGTTCATGATTGTGCTTTTATAAAGAAAATAACCTAATTAACATTCATGATGTAATTATCTTTACATAAATATTCATTGAGGAAAGGGTTAAACTTTACCTCAGATACAGTTACTTTTAAACCAAAGTAGAACCAGATCAGATGGCTAATATAGTAGCCTTCTGATCAGAGTGTGCTCTGTTTCCGTAAGAAATTTTAATAGATCTGACTCTACTGGCATCATTTAGAATTAGACTGACATAGTAGCAAACCATGAAGACCCTAATCAAACAGGAGTCCATTGATCTGGATCTGCACTATTCGCCTATGTTTGACTGGCCAAATACTTAGGGTAATTAGATTAATGAACTAGAAATTACTGCATACTTAGTTATATTTACTGTTTAAGTACATGCTTGCATACAAGTGTTGTGGGGATTGTATGGAATGAAGACGGTTTAACCTTTTCAATGCTAAAGTGAAAGAGTCATAGTCAGTACAAAAAGGTTTATATCTGATAGGATTCTAAGTGCGAGCCCAGATCTGTGGTCTCCTCTAGGAACCTTTTGATCTAGGTCTACATTGTTAGCAAATGTAGAGAACTCATTCCCAGCATTCAAAGGGTTTGCGATAGTTTATTTGAACTTTATCATGATAAATATTTAAACAGTAACATTTGACTTACATAAATCATGGCTTTAGATAAGAAGTGTATATATAAAATTGTTTGATATTTCTCTGCCATCCCTATCTTGATACTCATTAGAATTGCCTCTCCACGGAGATTCAAATGAGTAGCAGCAAGATAGGGTTTGGCTGATGAGTATTGATTAGATTGATTGTTATAACAGCACATGGATACAGGAATTGTTGGCCATGGCAGAAAATGTAGAATCATACCTACATTATATCATAAACGAAAGGAGCAGACCCTGATCTGACGGCTTCAACAGGAGCCATCTGATCTGGGTCTACTCTGTTTGCAAAGGCGTAGAAAGGAATGAAAAAAAAAAGGGTTAAACTTTCACCTTACACCTATCATAAAGGTGCATTTCTACACATCACATAGAGTAGACCCAGATCAGAAAATGCTATAGGACTGTGGTGTGCGGTGGTCTAGAGGTAACGCGCTTGACTATCAGTCCGGAGGTCCGGGGTTCAAATCCCGGTCCCTCCCGGAAATTTCAGAGACGCTTTTCCGCGTCTCCCACCCGCACCTCCTCTCCACCCAGGCGTTAAAATGGGTACCTGTGAGGGTCACTCGCCGGTACTGCGGCTGCATGATTGCGCCATATGTTAGCAGTGTTCAATATTGTAGGCCAATGACTCAATGACCAGGGGAGTAAATGTACAGTCGGCTGAGCTGTCATTCGGACTGAAAGTAGACCATAACTAGGTACTTTATAGGAGCTGCCTAACAAGGGTCTGCTGTACTTGCTCTAGAAATAATATAAAGATGATTCTACAGTTTCTGCTTGGTAATCAAACGATTCCTTGTCCAAAATGCCTTTATAAAAACTTCAGGGTGAGTATTAAATATTCACACTGCCATTAACCCTTCGCTTGCTGAATTTTAAAATACATTTCTCCTTCTTTACCCATGCCCTGTGGTATAATTATATATATCTTCACTGTGTACACGTATTTCGCTGTGCAATCACTGCTGTGGAGTGCACTGGTTGCACAATCAACTTGTAAATAGTGCAGACCCTGATGAGACAGCTCCTGCAGGAGCTGTCTCATCTGGGTCTTCACTATTTACAGGCATGTATACTGCAGGAGCTGTCTCATCTGGGTCTTCACTATTTACAGGCACGTATATTGATGTGAATAGCAAGCGAAGGGTTAATTTCTTTGTACACTAATGGTTATGGTCATGACCCAATCTAGCATTGAGCCCTGCAATAAGTGTTGAGGTCCCATCAGACCTCACACTGTTTGATCTTCTCACTATATTGAAACAAACAGAATTAGTTTATTTTTCAAATGACGATTATGTAGTGTACTTAATTTAATTTGGAGTAGGTTTGAATAATTAAGTCTGATTGAAACTTTTCAATAGACACATGTATGTGTAATTATTTCTACAAATTTCTGTGGATATTGACAGCTGGCAGGAATGGACCCTTCGAATACTAAATATTAAAAGTGGAATGACCCATCACTGTTCAGTATGAATGGGTATAACACCTGACATGATTCTGAATAACAAACAGTGTAGACCCTGATCAGAGGGCTCCTCTAGGAGCCCCCTGATCTGGGTCTACACTGTTTGCAAATGAAAGTACACTTGCTTCCCACATTCAAAGGGTTAAGATAGAGCATCTTTCTGCTAACTGTGCGTGATATGTATGTGATCTGTATGTAAATCTTAGTGATATTTGCTTTAAGATTGCCATTTGCCAGTGGACAGAAAATGAACTTTAGAATTCTAGACTAATCCATTTGTTATCAGCTGTTGATACAGGAAGGCTACATACAATATATGTGAACATTGCTCACTAACAGTCTGGTGAGACAGACAGTATACAGATATAAACTGTAATATCCTAATTATTCAGATACACAAACACTCCTCTCTCCATGGATTTGAAAAACTGAATAAGTTCTGAAAGCAGGAGATCCTTTGAAAGCAAAAAGAGAAAATGGCAGACTCTGCAGAAACTGCAGACTTTTATTGAGTCTGTTCATGAGCAGTTATGAAAAGTGCAACACTATACTCATGCCCCCTAGCACCAACTTAAGTGGTGTTCAATTTTCAAAACTAATAAATAACATCGAAACTAATGATCCCCAAAGACCAGAAAATATAACAGAGCTGAGAATGAAGGACCACTTATAATAGATAACTTTGAATTAGCTTGAGGAGCAACTTGGCCTGGGTCTGCATTATTTGTTTAAGTTTTTCTGTCCGAAAACATTGGGTATTTATGGTAATACAATGTATGTACAGTTAAAGCTCAGAGCCCTATCTCATAGTTTAACTCTTCACATGCTAGTGGTGAATTGTCCTGCCATTTTGAGGGGCCTGCCCTGAGTGATCTAAACTGTTTGTCACTAAGGCTCAACTTCTGCAAAAACAAAATATTTTTTTTAAACATTTTTGAAAATGTTGCAGATGACAATTGAGCATCAGACGACAACAGAACAGATGATAAAATTATACTGTACTTAGCATATTTATATAAACAGTTACAACCTGTGACAACTAGTATGTAGGTTTCTAAACTGTTGTGAACATCTAAGTTCCAAATAAGAGGAGCTCTGTGCTTTCTTCACCAATCAGTGAAACCCAACCCCATGGTGGCATACTCAACCTCATACTCATTAGAATCACATCAAAGAATCACATCAAAGAGGCAATTCCATTAAGTACAAACAAGCATTATACAATAGAAAAGTAATATAGATTTCCCAAACATGCCCTTTATCTTGAACTCTGGTTGAACTGAAGGTCGCACTTTTAACCCTTTCCCTCATATAAATACCTTTCCATGCCATGCAAACAGAGTAGACCCAGATCAGTAACTGTTGACTCCTGTATCATGGTCTGCTGTCTGATCAGGGTCTACTCCCTTTGCTATGAAATCATAATAGATCTGACAACAGTTTCCACCAATACCAAGGAATCATGTGTACAAATGCCATTATAAACAAGATCATTGCCAATATAAATTTGACCCGTAATTTCACCTTTGACCTTTATATATGACCTTGACCTTAATAAGTCCTAAAAATGTTTGCCACCATAAGTTACACATGCATGTCAAGTTTGAAGTATGTATGTACAACGGCTACAAAATTATCGCCAATGTTAAAGTTGTCCTCAAACAAACAAACAGAGGGCAAAAACAGTATGTGTATCATGACAAACAGTGCAGACCCTGATGAGAGAGCTCCACTAGGACTCCTCTCATCTGGATCTACACTGTTTGCAAAGGACATTGGTTTGTAAGGATTAAAATGATTTGACTTGCACCACAGGAAAAAAGGGCACCCAATCAATACCAAAATATACACAAATGGTAGATTATTTAGACTATTTAGCTATCACATTGAATTAGTGGATTGTATCTGATGAATGACATGCAGTGCAGATTATGAATTATCTGCAAAATGCATCATTCCAGATCTAGATGTGCCTCTCTGCCTCCTAATATCTGGATCCAAACAGTTTGCCATGGTTATCATATAATCTACTACACTGTTGAAAGAGTTTAGTAAATGAAATCAAAATGTGAAAACTCTTAGCTTTCCATTGGGCACTATTAACCTTTGGCTTATGAATGTGGGACATGCATGCACTTTCTTTTGCAAACAGTACATACCCAGATCAAAGGGCTCCTAGAAGAGCTCTCTGATCAGGGCCTGCAATATTTGTCATTCAAAGTTCAAGACTTCCATACTGAATGGACTTTCTAGAGAAGCACTGATGGGCTATTCCATTCAGTAGCTGTGTCAGTACCAGTAGTTGTGAAAAATGTCAATGGAATATCACATGAAATAAGGCAGAACTTTGCTCACACTGTGCCCTGTCCATTTTTTTAAAATGAGTCACTGATCTCATAATTGTTGAGAAAAGAAATCTGTGCATGCTGCTTTCACTGAGGAATTCTTTAATTTAACTCTTTGCATGCTAAGACTAATGTTATCTGCAAATTCTGTCAACTGTCACAACCAGTAATCAATCAGTCTTTTCTGTTCCAAAATACAGCGTCAGAACAGTTTGGATTCTGATGAGAAGTTGTAATACCCAAACTGATTGCATAGATAGTCAAAATTTAGCCATTAATTAACATGACATTGTGTTAATCCTTTCCTCCATAAATACGCCTTTCTATGCCTCTGTAAAAGTCACTTAATGAAACCAATGAGATAAATAGAGCAATGGTTTCAAACTACAAAATTCTAAACTTTCACTTTTCTCTAGTAAATGCTCCTTTTGGGTATTCATTCAAAGAGGTTAGGTCTAAAAATAGCCTATGAAGGAAAGGGTTAAACAATAGAATGCGCCACTTTCTATTAGTTAAGGGACTAAAATCAATTGTTGAAATACCACACTGTATAAAATTGTGATTCCACAAGTATTATGTACAATCCTAAAGAGATTGTCTGAGTGACAAACAGCTTGAATCTGAATGAGACGCCAAGTTACTCAGTGCATCATCTTGATCCAATCTATTTGCAAATGAGACCAAGTCCTGTTTGGCAGGATAAGGCTTAAAATCAACACTTACCAAAGTCTAAAAATTATGCCTGCTTAAACTCCAATCTATCACTTAATTCTAATTCATTGAAGCTTTTTAGGAACTATTGACCTAGTGTCAAACAGATGGGATCCTAATGAGGCACTATTGACCTTGAGTGTCAAACAGATGGGATCCTGATGAGGCTCTAATGACCTAGTGTCAAACAGATGGGATCCCGATCAGGCACTATTGACCCAGTGTCAAACAGATGGTATCCTGATGAGGAACTATTGACCTAGTGTCAAATAGATGGGATCCTGATGAGGCACTATTGACCTAGTGTCAAATAGATGGTATCCTGATGAGGCACTATTGACCCAGTGTCAAACAGATGGTATCCTGATGAGGCACTATTGACCTAGTGTCAAACAGATGGTATCCTGATGAGGCACTATTGACCTAGTGTCAAACAGATGGGATCCCGATGAGGCACTATTGACCCAGTGTCAAACAGATGGTATCCTGATGAGGCACTATTGACCTAGTGTCAAACAGATGGGATCCCGATGAGGCACTATTGACCCAGTGTCAAATAGATGGGATCCTGATGAGGCACTATTGACCTAGTGTCAAACAGATGGGATCCCGATGAGGCACTATTGACCTGGTGTCAAATAGATGGGATCCCGATGAGGCACTATTGACCCAGTGTCAAATAGATGGGATCCTGATGAGGAACTATTGACCTAGTGTCAAACAGATGGGATCCTAATGAGGCACTACTGACCTAGTGTCAAACAGACGGGATCCTAATGAGGAACTATTGACCTTGTGTCAAACAGATGGGATCCCGATGAGGCACTATTGACCTAGTGTCAAACAGATGGGATCTTGATGAGGCACTCAGATACTCCTTGTCTCATCTCATCACTGCTGTTTGCAAGTGCTAATCATCAGGGCACAGGTTAAACCCTTTATTCCATAGATACGTCTTTGTACCTTTTTGCAAACAGAAAATAGGAGCCGTCTGATCAGAGTCTGCTCTGTTTGCTTATGATATAATATAGGTATGATTCTACAGTTTCTGCAATGGTAAAAATTCCTTTGTTCATCATGCCATCATAAAAACTTTATAAAATTTATATTCATATGTTCATTATTAATTTTTTTTACTAAGTATTCAGAGATTAAAGGGGTGATAATTAGCACTTGATGAATGATACTTCCCCTCTTCATGTGCTTTCCGCACCACATTTTTTCAAGAAAAAAATGATAACAGCCACAGGGAATAACTCCAAAAATATTGATACCAGAGTTATGGCCCTTGTGCATTACACTTCCTTTCATCATGCTCTTTCCATAAAGGAAATGTCATCCCAATAGCATCAGTAGAACAGTTGTCTTCTCCAACTCTAATTTATATACCTCCAATACCTTAATTAATGCATTTAGGAAGAGATTGTCCAAGTGACAAACAGCTTGGTGAGACGCTGAATTACTCGATGTCTCATCTGGATTCAATCTTTTTGCAAATGAGACCAAGTCCCGTTTGGCAGGATATGCCTTAACCCCTTCCCTGGTATGTTTTTCCAAATTTCAATACCTACTGAATATTCATGGACAAAATAGTTGTAATGAAATGTGGAAGGTAAAACATTATAGCCGTTTTAGAAAGTAAAGAAACAGATCTTTCAAATCCCACTAGCACACAGAGCACACCCTGAGCAGACGGCTTCTATAGGAGCCATCTGATCTGGGTCTACTCTGTTTGCAAATGCATGAAAACACGTTTAAATATGAAGGAAATTATCAATATAAAAAATTGATTTCAAGTCAAAATATGACTGAAAGTAAATTCAAATACCAGCTTTTTTTTCGGCATCTCTTGATTCGCCTGAACAGTTTAATGCCGGTCACTATAGTCATTGTCTATCTCAGCTGCAAGTCATCCGACGTCTGTCTAGTTAATAGTTCACATGAGATAATGTTTGTAACTTTGAACTGCCTTTTGAACTTAACCCTTTCCTTCATATAAATGTCTAATAACACCTTTGCAAACACAGTAGACCCAGATCAGACAGCTGCTGTAAATAGCCACCTGATCAAGGTTTTCTCAGTTTGTCTGTGAAATTATAAAAAAGACCGGACTCTACAGTTTCTACCAATACCTAAAATGCATGTGTACATAATTACGATATTATAAAACATTCAGCAAATAAATATTCATGATATCATTATTTCTGACATGAATATTGAACAGGTAAAGGGTTAAGCCAAAGATCTTTCCTTATACACTGCTTTGTATCCACAGAAGATTTGTTTTACCCTGTCTCTATGTGATCACATCCTTTTGAAACCTTTTAGATAATCTGTACTTTTAACACTTTCATATCTAATACTAGCCCTTCAAATGCAGGAAACTGGTGTACTGGCATTAGCTAACAGTGTAGACCCAGATCAGTGGGCTCCTAGAGGAGTTCCTAGAGGAGCCTCTGATCTGGGTCTGCACTGTTTGTCATTTAAAATTCTCTTGCAAACTATACCCTTTCATACTGAATGAACAATCTTTAATTGAACAATGACTGACCATGCATTTCAATTTGAAATGTCACCATTCAAACAATGGGTAAGTGAAACTCCATGGTAGATGTACCATCTTGTCCTAACTTCTAACATTTACAGTTGATTATATTACAGTTTCATGCGACTGAACCCTTTCCCTCATTCAAACAGCTTTTGGCATCTTCACAAACAGATAGGAGTTGTCTGATCAGGGTCTGCTCTGTTGGCTTATGGAATATAGACCTGACTCTGAAGTTCCTGTCCCGGTCAAACATTTCCTTGCTAATTATGCAAATTCAGTCCATGAATATTCATGCAGTAATAAATTCTTAAAGTCATATTTGTTGGGGCATGGTTAACTTAGTGAAAACAAGGTAATTTTCCACCCTAAGAAATGTCTGTAACAATTCTAAAAGGCATTCATTTTCTCAATAGTGTCAAAGGCTGACTTTTTCACTTATGAATATTTATACAATAATTTGTTAATAATCATTCATTCCCTGAATATTTGCATAATGGTCCATGAAGAATGGTTGTTTTGCCATTTGAGAAACTGTAGAACCATAAGCATTTTATTCCACAAGTAAACGGAGTATAGAGGGTCTACTCTATTTGCAAAAGTGCCAAAAGTTGTCTACATGAGAGAAAGGGTTATGTTTAAGCTCAGTATATAACTAAATAGCTCAACTTTTTTTGCCTTGTACAAGTAAACTTTAATCAATCATTAATAAATATTATTTATTGGATCTATATCCACAAACTTCTAATGTTGATATACAATAATTTATTTTGATTGCAGAAAGGAGTGTTTTAACCCTTTTCTTCAAATAAACACACTTTCCAAGTATTTGCAAACAGAGTAAACCCAGATGAGATGGTTCCTGGAGGTAGCGGTGCCATTTGATCTAGGTCTGCTCTGTTTGCTATTGGAATCTGATATACATGTATCTGTTTCTTTAGTTTCTAAAATGGCTACATTTTCTACCTTCCATATTTCATTATAATCATTTTGTCCATGCATATTCAGAAGGTACTGAAATTTGGAATAAATATAGAACAGGGAAAAATGTACAGTAGAACCACTCAAATTCGACCACTTAATCAACAAACATGGCTGGTTGCTTAATGCAGGACAGGTGGTTGCTTAATGCAGGACAAAAGTTATGCAGAAAGCTTTCTGCATAAATTTTGTCCTGCGTTAAGCTACCATCTGCCTTTGCCACTGTGAATTACGTACCTTTTTGCTGGTCGCATTAGAGGGGTTTTACTGTACTTGAGCAAATACTCATAGAGGTGGCTCAAATCAATGTTTCACTATTTACAGACATTAAACAAATTTCCCACAACATATTGATTTAGCAACATAGAATGATATGTAAAATGACAAACAAAAAATGTACTCATGCACAGTAATAACCAGATTTTGAAATAACTGCCTCAGCTGAGCCACTACGGTAGAACCTGTCCTAAGCAGCTATTGATTTATTGAACATATGAATGTTAACAAGAGGGCCAGAATGGCCCTGACATCGTTCACCAGGCAATCAGAGGAGAAGATGTTCAAAGTTTTCACTATATGTTTCTAGAGAAAACTAGCCACCCCTGGGGCAGGCCAATTTTGATCCAAGGGGCATAAATATGCCTGAATATGATCCTATGTGCCAAATATGAAAGCTAAGAACCCTGTAGATTTAGAGGAGAAGATTTTCAAAGTTTTCACTATATGTTTCTATTGAAAACTGACCACCCCTGGGGCGGGGCCAATTTTGACCCCAGGGGCATAATTTATACAAATTTTGTAGAGGACCTGAACATGATGCTATGTGCCAAATATGAAAGCTAAGAACCCTGTAGATTCAGAAGAAAAGATTTTCAAAGTTGTCACTATATGTTTCTATTCAAAACTTGCTACCCCTGGGGCGGGCCAATTTCACCCCAGGGGCATAATTTATATAACTTTTGTAGAGGACCTGAACATGATGCTATGTGCCAATTATGAAAGCTGAGAACGCTGTAGATTCAGAGGAGAAGATTTTCAAAGTTGTCACTATATGTTTCTAATGAAATCTGGCTACCCCTGGGGCGGGGCCAATTTTGACCCCAGGGCCGTAATTTATATAACTTTTGTAGAGGACCTGAACATGATGCTATGTGCCAAATATGAAAGCTGAGAACCCTGTTGATTCAGAGGAGAAGATTTTCAAAGTTGTCACTATATGTTTCTATTCAAAACTGGCTACCCCTGGGGCGGGGCCAATTTTGACCCCAGGGGCATAATTTAAATAACTTTTGTAGAGGACCTAAACATGATGCTATGTGCCAAATATGAAAGCTGAGAACGCTGTAGATTCAGAGGAGAAGATTTTCAAAGTTGTCACTATATGTTTCTAATGAAATCTGGCTACCCCTTGGGCGGGGCCAATTTTGACCCCAGGGGCATAATTTATATAACTTTTGTAGAGGACCTGAACATGATGCTATGTGCCAAATATGAAAGCTGAGAACCCTGTAGATTCAGAGGAGAAGATTTTCAAAGTTGTCACAATATGTTTCTAATGAAATCTGGCTACCCCTGGGGCGGGGCCAATTTTGACCCCAGGGGCGTAATCTATATAACTTTTGTAGAGGACCTGAACATGATGCTATGTGCCAAATATGAAAGCTGAGAACCCTGTAGATTCAGAGGAGAAGATTTTCAAAGTTTTACTATATATTTCAATAGAAAACAAGGCACCCCTGGGGCGGGGCCAATTTTGACCCCAGGGGCAAAATTTATAGAACTTTTGTAGAGGACCTAAAGATGATGCTATGTACCAAAGATGAAAGCTGAGAACCCTGTAGATTCAGAGGAGAAGATTTTTAAAGGTTCAAATTGTTGACGCCCGACGCACGACGGACGACGACGGACATCAAGTGATCACAAAAGCTCACCCTGAGCACAAAAGTGCTCTGGTGAGCTAAAAAGCAGGTAGTTGCTTAATGCAGATCAAAAGCAAAGCAGATTACAGGAGCGTTATTCATTATTTTTTACCTGCATTAAGCTACAACCTGACTTACAGACCCATAATTAGATCTAAATTTGATGGCCGCTTAAGACAGGTTCTATAATACTTGAGATTTTTCGTGAAACTTTCACCAGGTTACAGGCTTAGTATGAATCTCATCTATATCCAAACTCCTTGCACAGGTTATCAGAATTTGTGTGAAATGAGTTGATAAGAACACCAAAGCAGGTATATCTAAATATTTTCATTTTTTTAATCTACTGGGAAGTGGAATGGATTCGCATCACAACAAAATGTGGTCTGCACTTTTGATCATTCAACCCAAGTTTCAAGTAAACAATGTGTAACTCAGGCTTATTCTTTCAAACTCTGTGGGTATAAAATGTAATCTTAACGAAGACTGGATTCCAATAAGAAGACCAGTTCATAAGATAACTGATATTTTCTAAATACTTTTGGTTTAACCCTTTCCCTGTTGAATATTCATGTTAGAAATATTGACATTGTGAATATTTATTAGCTGGATTTTTAAAATGGCATATATGTAATTTATTATTTACACATGATTTTTTTAGTATTTGGCAGAAACTGTAAAATCGGTTCTTTTAAAATCTCATAAGCAAACAATGCAGACCCTGACCACACAGCTCCTATAGCCCATTACCTCATAGGCTATTTTTAGATACAACCTCTTTGAATACATCTACCGAAAAGGAGCATTAACTATGGAAAAGGAAAATTTCAGAATTGTGTAGTTTTGAAATCAGTGTGATAAATAGAGCATTTGCTCCTATAGGAGCAAATGCTCTATTTATCACAATGGTTTCACAAAGTGCCTTTTACAGAGTCGTCAAAAGTCGTCAATATGACGTAAAGGGTTAAAAGCCATCTGATCTCAGTTTTCTTTGTTTGCAAAAGTTGGGAGAAGTGTTTGTATGAAGATATATATATAAGGGCAAAGAAAACCTTCAGAAAGGATTTTTCTCAGCCACAGCAGATAATTGCAAAATAGTTTTGGATTCTAGACAGTTTGAAAACGAAACTTTTAATGGCTTTCAAAATTGCCTTTGGATGAAATCTTGCCATATGGCAATGTTGAAAACAGAATTCTTCTTGAACCCTTTACCCCATAAATATGCCTTTCTATGCCTTTATACCCAGATCAGATGGCTCCCTTAGGAGTGGTCTGCTCAGGGTCTGCTCTGTTTGCTTATGCAATCATAATCAAACTCTACAGTATCTACCAATACCAAAACATCCTATGTACATTATGACAAGTTGCTCAATGCACTATCAGTTTATCTCAATGGTGCTAGACACTTGACACCAAAGTATGACCTTGACAGGACACCACTCAAATGTTTCAGCTTCATGAGACCGGTAAACATATCAGGTATGAAGTCTCTATCAGTAAAAGTTCAGAAGTTCAAGGTAAGACAGACAAACAGATAGATGAACACATAAACATGTCAAAAAAAATATTCCCCAAGATCTTGATCTTGGAAGTATAACAAGAGCACCGCAAGCGGGTGCCAATGCTCGTCTGTCGTCATTGTCAAGATGAACATGCATACCAAAAATGAAGGTTGTAAATGAAATGGTCAAAGTTTCGGACGATGACGACGACAATGACAACAACAACGCGGACGCCGGAGTTACGACAATAGCTCGTGATTTCTTCGAAACAGACAAGCTAAAAATGCTGAAATTACAGAGTGGCAAACAGTCCATTTGACTTTTGACATATTTATCACAGAGAGTTGTTTGGAAGATATGGTATCTCCTTTCCAAGGCCACATTATCAACAAGTGTGGTCCCATAGTAATAACCCCAATAAAATACTCTACTTATCCAAACAATACAGACAGACAAACTTAGGCAAATTAATGTAGAACATCCAATGTGCATCAGTGCCGAGACAATAATTTTCAAAGCAATATTGCTTGATTCAGGAGACTGTAATAACAGACATATTAATCAATGCTAACTTGACCTACATTACGCATTGCCCAACATATTTTATTGTGTTTTTAAAGTTTGTCTTGGCAGAGTATTGACAGATTCTGGATTTCCCCAGCAATACGCCACTGACCTATTTCCCCATTTCTCGCACTAAACAAGGCTCACTGACAATGTTTTATTAGATGATTGGACAAGTATTGTCTAAAAATATATCATCTAAAAGGTACTATTTCCAAAATGTAACAATACTTTGTGACATGAATACATGCTTCTGTTTGTTTTGATTATGACAGACACCATGGACTGATGTGCAATACTGGTACTTAACCCTTACAAAGCTGGAAACGAGTCACTAATGTCCTTTGCGAACATTGTAGACCAAGATGAGACAGCTCCTAAAGCAGTCCTCTCATCAGGGTCTGCTCTATTTGTCATGTTACACTTAAAGATTACTGTATTGTGGTATGACTGCACTATACCTGCAAGGTTACATACATTACAATGAGGTATGCCTATACTATACTTGCATTGTTACAGACATCACAATGAGGTATGATTGTACTATACTTGCATTGTTACAGCCATTATAATGAGGTATGACTATACTATACTTGCATTGTCAGACATTACACTGAGGTATGATTGTACTATACTTGCATTGTTACAGTCATTACAATGAGGTATGATTGTACTATACTTGCATTGTTACAGACATCACAATGAGGTATGATTGTACTATACTTGCATTGTTACAGTCATTACAATGAGGTATGACTACTTTACTTGCATTGTTACAGATATTACATTGAGGTATGACTGTACTTACCGTCTGACATTCTGGAAAGGGAAGTTGCCATGGGTACTGGGGGAGAGGTTTCTGGGACTATCATGGGGACTGGCACCTGAAAATATACAGAGCATCAAACTGTAAGAGAACTTCAGGTTACTTTCAAGGTGATAATTACTTAACAGTCTTAATTACTTAGAAGTCAAATTCTATTTGGCAGTTTAGGAGATGTTTAATGAAATATTGTTGATGATGGAAGATTGTGGATGACAAAGCAATACATATCCTGTTCTATAAAACAACGGGCATAAAATGGGACAAAGGTTGTGCAATCTACTTTCATATTAACAAGCAAAACCAGTACATTTGTATTTAGTTTAGGCCTTGGAATGTCGAGCAGGTTTCTGTCACTGAGATATGTGTGATGTAAAAAGGTCAACCAACCCATAAATCACTAGAGGCAAAAATGTCATTTAAGACAAACACATAGAAAACTACAAAAAGACAACCAGATGCCGACAAAACATAAACATTTCATACCAGAACGGCAATGGTGTTTATGTCTGGAGAAATTCATCAATTGATTTTGGCAAGTAAGCTATCCCTTTACTTTATAAATATGCCTTTCTACGCCACTGCAAACAAAGTAGACCCAGATCAGACAGTTTCACCAGAGCTGTTTGCTAAATAACAAAGGTATGGTTCTACTGTTTCTGTCAAGACAAAACATTCCTGTGTCCATGAGCTATCATAACAATTCATCTAATCAATATTTGATGGTATCATTATTTCTAACATAAATATTAACCCTTCGCTTGCTGAATTTTAAAATACATTTCTCCTTCTTTACCCATGCCCTGTTGTATAATTACATATATCTTCACTGTATACAAGTATTTCGCTAAGCAATCACTGCTGTGGAGTGCACTGGTTGCACAATAAACTTGTAAATAGTGCAGACCTTGATCAGACAGCTCCTGCAGGAGCTGTCTCATCTGGGTCTTCACTATTTACAGGTAGGTGTATTGACGGGAATAGCAAGCGAAGGGTTAATGGAGTAAAAGGGTTAACCTGCATTTACAAAACAGTGCATACTCTGATAACAGGGGTTTCTGCAGGGGCCCTTTGATTTTGATTTGAACTATTTGCAATTTACCTTGCTTCAGTATATGTTAGTGCTTTATCTGTATCTATATACAGTTTAAGGCCACATCTGTCTCATGGTAGGGTTAGTAACTGATAAAATATAATTAATTCTATGTACATATGAACATCACTATAATTATGAAACAGATATTTTTTACTTTGCAAGCAGTGTAGAACTTGATCAGTAGCCACATTTTAAACATGGCAGCTGATCAAGCTCTACTGATCAGGTTCTACATTGTTTGCAGAGCCTGAACTATTTCCCCTGTTAGTCATTTCCCTCATATAAATGCCTTTTCATGCATCTGTAAACACAGAAGACCCAGATCAGACGGCTCCTATAGGAGGCGTCTGATCATGGTCTCCTCTGTTTGCTAATGGAATTTGATAGATCTGTTTCTTCGCTTTCTAAAATAGCTTTAATGTTCCACATTCCATAGCTCATTATAACTATTTTGTCCATGAATAGTCGGTAGGTATTGAAATTTGAAATAAATGTAGAACAGGGAAAGGGTTAAACATTTGTTCAAGATTTAATCATTTCATTAATATTTATTAGTAGAATCAATAATATACAACTTTTGTTCACCATGGTCAATAGTACATCATTGCTTATTCCTTTCAACTCGTCAAGTGTTAAAAAATAGAGCCTACTCAACTTATGAAAGTCTTAAACTTTCTACAGGATTTTGAATGTCGATCAGTGCAGACCTCCTCTAAGGGGTCCTCCTATTTGTGTCTACACTGTTTGTAAATCAAAGGGTTACACCCAAATTCAAAACACAAAACTGATCAGTAGCATTGGTGTATGGGGCATGCAAAAGTTAGGCGCAGCACATGTGTTGTAAGAATCAAATAGTGAGACAATTTAATCTTTGAACTGTCATGTCATAACAACAACAAAAAGCACTCCATATTCCGTTTCCAAGGACACAAACCCTAGAGGAATGAGCTAAAGCTAGCAATAAATCATTGTCTCTTAGGATATTGATGTGGCAGTGTTTCAATTCCAACCATGGAACCACCTGTGCCACAGCTAAGGGAATATGGTTATCACATTTAAGATCACATTTAAGAGGTGACAAGATTGAGGCCCTAATTAACAGGCTCTGGTCATGAACACAATGACAGTGTGCCAATTTTAGTAACATATAAACCCAAATAAAATATTGAGCTAACACCTTCGTTATTAACCTTTACTCCACAAAAACACCTTTTAATGCCTCATCAAACAGAGTAAACCCAGCATATCTGAGCTTTTCAAACTGAATGGACTCCATTGTTAACCCTTAGAACACTGAATTATCAAATGGACTATTCCAAAATTCAAACAGGTCAAGCTTATGGTGAATGTTTCGGGATTTTTCAAAAGAAATGTGTCTACACTGTTTCCAATGATATTAGTGACTCGTGGACTGTACTATAAGAGTTAACCACTGATGGGCCATTTCATTTTGAATGTAACCAGCATTCAAACACTGAGTAGCCATTCGATTAATTTTTGAATACCCAGCATTCAAAGACTCCTACAGCAGTCTACAAACACTGGTTTATCAGTTATTCTAAATATGTTTACCGACTGTTGTTTCTGCTTTCCAGCAGTCTCTAGGTCCGAGATTATATTGTTTCCTAAGCTGAATCTTAAACCCTTTCAATATGGAGAAACAAAATTATCAGACATTTGCAAACAGGCAAGATCAAAATAAGAGGAATTCTAGAGAAATGAGCTCTCTCAGATCAAGGTCTACACTGTATGCCTTGTCAAGTTAAACCCTTTCCTTGTTCTATGTTTATTCCAAATTTCAACACCTAATGAATATTCATGGACAAAACAGTTATAAGGAAATATGGAAGTTGGAACATTGTAGCCATTTTAGAAAGTAAAGAACAGATCTATCAAGTTCCATGAGCAAACTGATCTGGATCTAATCTGTTTGCAAATGCGTGAAAACACCTTTATATGGGGGAAATGTTTAAACCCTACAATAATCAATGTTTTCATATTGTTCTGATTACCAAAGTTATGCTAGAACAGTGAGAAGTCGGTATATAATAACCCTTTACTTCATGAATATTCATGTTAGAAATAATGACATCATGAATATTAATTAGATGAATATTTATAATGGCACAAGAGCTCAGGGAATTTTGGCCACGGCAGAACCTGTAGAATCATCTATATTTATTAATCCCTCAGCAAATAGGGCAGACCCTGGTCAGACGACTCCTACAGGCGCCATCTGATCTTTAGTCTACTCAGTTTGCAAAGACATTAAAGGGTTAAAAAAAAATAACATACATCTTGATTCAATGGATCAAGCTGGATCCTCTGATTTGGATTCAATACTGTAACTCATTATTATTGACAGATTGGCTTGGAGCAGAGGAAGGTTTGTGGTTTGTTTACATGCTGTGACTATATTTACCCTCTCTATCATTTGACCCTGTCAGTCTCTTCAGATATGACAGGCAACACATGTATGTAACAAACATACTAACATACAATGTCCCAACCATTGCCCGAGAAACAGGTCACCGTCCTACATACTGGGACAAGTAACTACAAGCCTAGCTTGCTTGCTTTTGCTTGCTTTTGAGATAATAATATTATCAACTTTTTGTACTTCTCTCAAGTCCACTTCCAATCAATTTAGTTCTCATGAAGTTACATAAATGAACTAGCATACATTATTTCTTACATGAATATTCATGGAGTGAGGTTAACCCCTTCTTTCATATAAACGTCTTTTCACACATTTGCAAATATAGTAGAGGTAGATCATGTCATTATTTATTACATGAATATTCACAGAGTAAAGGGTTAAGAGTTCAAAACATTATTAATCAAATAAAGAACTTTCATACAGTACAGAAACGCTTCACTCTATTAATATGAATGAACATGTATATATATTCAATTAAGAAATAATGACAACAGCTATAATTTACTAGATTTTTGAAAGTTTTGGCCATGGCAGAAACTCTACTCATATCAATGTAATTCCAGTAAGCAAACAGAGCAGGTTTGACTCAATAGGTGCTGTCTGATCAGGGTAGATAGATTTTGATAGATTTATTTCGGCAAAAAGTATACACAACATGGCAAAACATAATTAAAGGGTCTACTCTATTTGCAAAAAAAGAATTACAAAGCATATTCATGGAGTAAAGTGTTTAATCTACAAACTGTGAAATAAAGTATCTTTACCAATGCTTCGATTTCAACAACACACTCAGTTGTTGTGATTCAAGGATTCCTAAATATTCATGAGGAAGCTGTCCTACTGATTGTAAATGAAGTAATAAAAGACCAAGGCAATGTGATTAGCTGCTGTTACGGCACTCCTCTCCCAAGGATTTCCTAGACCACATCTGTAAAATCACAGATCCAAGCCGCCAGGGAACTGTACACAAGATGAGACAAGACAAAAATGCTAACCGGTCATTCCCTCATATTGATGCCTTTGGACCCATTCCCTTATATTGACACCTCTGTAAAAGTCACTTTTTGAAACAATTGTGATGAATAGAGCATTTACTCAAAAGGAGTAAATGCTCTATTTATAAATCTAAAAAGAGATCGGAACTAAAAATAGCTTACAAGGGAATGGGTTACTTAAGGTCCATTGATAGACCTGAACTTTGACATGTAAATTGCTTTAAGTAAATGTCATCTGTAAACTTGATATCCATGACAGTTCTTCAAGTTTCTGTTTCTTGTGCAACTAAATATCTAAACCCTGCTGAATCTGACAGGATTTCTGCCCAACTTTCCATAAAAAAATCATTTTGGAAGCCAATGACATGTATGACAATAACATGGAAACAAACGGGCAATCTGTATGTGACGGTGAAATCAATACAAAGCAATTAACCCTTGGAATACTAAATTTTCAAAGTGGATTGTCACTCATTCAGTTATTGGAAGAATCCATTCAGTATAAAAGGGTTAAAGATTTTGAGTGACAGACTATGATCAGAGGGCTCCTGCAGCAGGATCTTCATTATTTGCAAATGTCAGTTATCTCGTTTCCTTGCATACAAAGCAATTGACCCTCATATTGGTACAACTTTTCTCCTAGGCAACAATGAAAACTGTCATCACATCCATGATAAAGACTTGCATTCCTCATGTCTGGTCTTGATCTGTGCTTAGAGGCCAAACATGAGTTTACTGGTCAAAGGTTAACCCTTTCCTACATATAAAGTCCTTTCCACACATTTGCAAACACAGTAGACCCAGATCAGATGGCTCTATTACTTCCTGGAGCCATCTGAGTCATCAGGGTCACGGGGGCTCCTGGAGATGCCCTCTGATCTGGGTCTGCACGGTTTGTCATTCAATAGCCTCTAGCAAATTATACTCTCTCATACTCGATAGATTCTATTAATTGATGAACAATTCAGCATTCAAAGGTATTGATCTTACATGCAAGGAAGCCTTCTGCCTGCCATGCCCTGGTTCTATCTCAATATTCTCTACCTGAAACAATGCTTAATATGCAGGAGAACACCACAATTCTGTCAAAGTGTTGAAAACTTGCCCGACTTCTCACTTCTTATCTGGTTCAAAACTTATTACAAAGCCACCATGTAGTCCGACCATGTATCGGTATTTTTCACAAGTCATGCAGTAGAATGCCACAAGTAGCTTCTAATAGAAAACAACTTGCAGCACAATTGAGGCCAATTTAGAACAGTACAACGGAACATCGAAGATTGCAGTTTGCCACCAAGAAGTCCCCTCTATTTCAATTTTTCCGACACAATGTTGTAGGAGCTGTCTGATCCTGGTCTACCCCGTTTGCAAAAGCATACAAAAATTATGACGTACAGGGTTGAGAAATTACGAGCATTTGATATTCGTATTAATCCATACTCCGAGAATTGAAGTGCATTTGGCAGAATAAAGTTACTTGGTATATTAGCCCTTCCCTCATTTTCAGGCCTTTGCAAACAGAGTTGTTGTCATTGTTTCTTACATGAATATTCAACAGGGAAAGGGTTATTGGTTAACAACTAGACAGAGATACACGTAAGAGGAGTACCTGTAGACATTGATCGTGGGATCTGTGGACAAGATATTACCAGACGGTTACAAACACTTTGGGTGTAGGTTTTGTTTACAGACACAATATTATTGATAGCCACACAAATTGTGATCCCTGTCAATATATCCTCCTCACCCTATAACTGAATATTCATGTAAGAATGTATGATGTCTATTGATTATAATTTTTTTTAGAATGATAGTATGGACACGGAAATTTTTTAGCTCTGACAGTAATTGTAAAATCAGATCTATAAAATTCCTTAAACCTTTCTCTCATATAAACGCTTTTTCACGCCTGCGCAAACTGAGTAGATCCTGATCAAATGGTCCCTGAAGGAACCATCTCATTTGGGATCGAATGCTTTTTTGTATTCTTTGCGTAAGCAGATGAATACAAAGTTATAGGTGTATTCTTGTGTCAGCCACATGAGTAACTCTCACCGACCTGACAACTGCCATTCCGCATGGCAGTCTAGTACAATTCATTCGATAGATTCAAAAAGCGTTTATTAACATACATGACATCCAGAAACAATCAAGGTATGCTATTTCTGACATGAATAAAAAGCTTCGCCGAGTCTAAGCTTTGGTTTAGTATGTGTAAGAAAAGTCCACAAAATATAGTCATGTGTAAGGAGTACGCATGAATATAAAAAATCACGTGACCATAATATGAATTAAATTATTCTCGCAGATGATACTCAATGAATAAAGAAGTGCACGTCGGATGACCTTATGTAAGCAATTAGGTAATCACACCTATAAGCATAGCGGGAATGAAAGGCGGAAATGTCAGCTGCAACTGAATCATTCACCAGAAAGAGTGTTAGATCTAATCCTTTCCCTTCTAGACCTAGCTGCTATTTTATGCCAAATATCAAAAATTTAATTTTCAAAACATCGTTCCCTTGCAAAGAATACTGCAGCGTCTGCAATGTTTTGATTGACTTATGATATTGTAATAAATCTGACTCTACACTTACCATCAATATCAAAACATCCTGGGTCCATGCTTATAAAGCTTTTAGTTGAGTCTGAGTTTTGTTCTCAAGCTTTTGATTGGTCAGATTTGAGCCAAAGGCTCAAATCTGACCAATCAAAAACTTGAGAACGAGCTCAGACTCAACTAAAAGTTTTATAAGCATGGACCCAGGTGTAAAAAAGTGTATCTATGGAGTAACGTAATGGGTTCAAGACATCCTTAAAACTTATTTTGTTTCTAAAGCCTCTCAATTTTCTGTTTCTTATTATTCTGAAACTCTCTGACTTGCCCTCAATTTGAAGTGATATAACTTGAAAATTTATGTATTCAACTGCAAAACCGTTTAACACTTTACTTGATAAGCCGTTTTTATACCACGAAATCACAGTAGTCCAAGATCTGATTTATATGCTGCCGAAATTCTCTACTGTTTGTCAGAGCAAGGCAATTTATTTCCATATTTTTAGTTTTACAGCAAAATTTAATTTAATTATTATTCATAATAGGGGGTGGCTTGACTGGTGTGTTACTTTATTATGAATATGTAGTTCGGGATCAACCTTTTCCCTCATATAAACACCTTTTCCAGCATCTGCAAACTGAGTGGACCCAGATCAGACGGCTACTATAGGAGCCATCTGATCAGTGTCTGCTCTGTTTGCTTGCGATATGACAGAGATCTGATTCTACATTTCTGTCAAAGTAAAACATTCCCTTGAAAAGTTAACGACATAAAAATTCAGCTAATAAATAATCACGCTGTCAGTATTTCTGACATGAATATTGAACACGGAAAGGGTCAACATGCACAGCTATTAAAAGAAATTATATTTTCTTTATTCTGATCAAGGCATGCCCTCAAATCAGGGTCTTCACTGTTTTTCAATCAAAATCCTCTCACAATTTATACCTGTTCATACTGGATGGACACGACCAATAAACAATCATGGACTATTCTAGTCTGAAATTTCAGAGTTGAAGGAGTTATGTGTACCAAAATTCTAAAATCGTCATTTCTGGACCAAACCCTATACTGTAACACTCTTTTGAATAGACTCATTGAGACGATTCTAAAGAGTGGTCACAATATAGGATTTGGTGGAGAAATAAAGGGGCTATTGTTGAAAATGTTTAAAATTACGTATCTTACATATTCAGACAACCAATATCATCTATCCACTTTGATAACTTATTTTAGACAGACACAGAAGCATAAAGTGTAGACCCTGACCAAACAGCTCTGACAGGAGCCACTTGATCTAGGTCTGCACTATTTGCCCAAGTTTGACTGTCTGAATACTCGAGGTAAATAGGGTGATAGCAAACAGCTTACCTAACCATGAAAGGCATTTATTTTTTCGTTGTTTCGATCGCCCTCTATTACTGACATGCAGCACTGAATCGTCATGGCTTAAACTTAAGTTCTCTATCGAGCATGCAGTCCACAACTGCAGAGATCCACGGCGTCTTGCTAGCACATGTACTTCATCATCATCCATTGTTTTTAATTTGTTACATAAAACTTCAACCTTTATGATAAATTTAAATCCTTTAGCAGTAATTACAAGCTGATCACATGAGATCTGATTTCTATGTTCACTGCAATGCCTATGTAGCCTCGGTTGCTATTTGACTCCATGCTTCTGAGACAATATTCCAATATTAGTTTTAGTGTTGAGTTGCCAGCATATCTGCTGTTCTCAGATACGAATCAACTAGAAAGAACCTGATACTGAAGTATTCAAACTCTCTAAACAAACAACTGCATTACAACAGCCACTACGCTTGACGACACCAGAATGATTACATTCCTTAATTAAAACACCACCACTTAATTTGCATACAACGTGTCTAGCACTTCCAATACATGTTTAACACATCCAATACAAGCCTGCGATTAATGAAGATGTACAATCACAACAAAACACCCACTGTCATGCACAGTTTCTGCACTGTAATTGGTTTTCCCCTTGTCAACCACACGGTTGTGCTCATCTCTTGACTGACGACACATTCTTTACCGTCACTCACCTTAAGTGACAGCCATAACGACAAATCTTATGAGTAATAAACATAGCAAAGACTTATGGCATGATTTGTAACATGCATTAATTATTCCCCATCCGATATGACAGGTCATACTGCACTTGACATACGTTCAATGAACTGCAGTATTTCCCTAAATACATGCTGATAGATCCCACTGACCCTTTGCATCATATTAACCCATTCCCTCATAGGCTATTTTTAGATCCAACCTCTTTGAACAAATCTACTGAAAAGGAGCATTAACTAGAGAAAAGGAAAACTTCAGAATTTTGTAGTTTGAAACCATTGTGATAAATAGAGCATTTGCTCCTATAGGAGCAAATGCTCTATTTATCACAATGGTTTCACAAAATGACTTAAAGAGTCGTCAAAAGTCATCAATATGAGGGAATGGGTTAATGCTTTCACAGAGTAAGACCTAGTTGCTTATAATGGAATAATGTAAATCTAATTTTACAGTTGCTGTCATGACCCAATTTTTGTGTGTTCACACACAATTATAAATATCCATATAATTCCTAATTCATAATATCAGTATTTCTTATATGAATATTCATGGAGTAAAGAGGTAATCCTCTTATCTATAGCAACCTTCCCCCACCCCCTTTAATGATAAAACACTTTAAACCCTGTTCTATATTTATTCCATAGTTCAATACCTACTAAATATTCATGGCAAAAAATAGTTGTAATGGAATATGGAAGTTGAAAGCCATTTTTAAAAATTAAACAAACATATATGTCAAACTCCATTAACAAACAGAGCAGACCTTGATCAGACGGCTCCTATAGAAGCCATCTGATCTGGGTCTACTCTGTTTGCAGATGTATGAAAAGGTATTCATACGAAGGAAAGGGTTAAACCAACAGAAAACTCACTACAATACAATATATATACATGTAAAGCTTGTTATGAATCAATCACATTAAAGTACAAGCAGCTTATGGTGCCCCATTATATAATTTAAACAAGTTCAACCTATTGATACAGATTAATCTTTGACACATTATGATTACAATATTGAAATCTTAATACACTTCCACCATTTATCCTGTAACAATACGCTTTTATGGTAGGTTATAAACCCTCTCACAGTTACATACTCATACAGTCACTGATGTGTTAGTGAGTCTATTTATGGACGCTGTTATGTGACAACATTTTGAGTAGAGCACACTTAACTATTCTTTGCATGCTAGTGGCTACTGCATGATCAGGTCCTGATAAAATGTGTAAATTTCAAAAATATCTTCTTTATTTCTCCACCAAACCCTATGTTGTGACCTCATTTTAGAAACGTCTCGATGAGACGATTCTGAAGAATGGTTACTACAACATAGGGTTTGGTTGAGAAATGACGATTTTAGTAACTTGTGTACATACTTTTATCTATTGCTTTGATGATAAGTAATTTGCCAACATTTTGGGTTTAGATTAGACACAAAGTAAAACAACATCTGAACAGGGTCTGAACAGTTTGACACATTTACTGTATAATTTGGGAAAACTCTGAAGAAAGAATCCATGAAAAAATTTGAACCCAATAACTGATATATCAGAAGACCACAGTTTCTTATCAAAAAGATAATTTTGCAATAGGCCAGAATAAAGTATTCAATTTAACCCCACTTTTAACACCTTTGAAAACACGGTGGACCCAGAATCGTCTTAATAGGCCAGGGTCTATCATAAAATTTAATTGAATATTCATGTCAAAATTTCTTACATGAATATTCATGGCATAAAGGGTAAAACTTACTAGGATTTTGAATAACAAACAGCGAAGACTCTTATCCGAGGGCTCCTGTAGGGGCTCTCTGATCTGGGTCTACAGTTTGCAAATGACAGTACATACATGCCCGGGGTTGAAAGGGTTAAAGTCCATCATCTGCAACTATACAAGTGAGTGAGTGATGTGGTCTGGGGCACAGATAACCACAAATGATAAACTCACTTTGCATGTATCATTGTTATACTATAAAAAATATTCTTTCCATCACTTTACCTGATGAATGTCCATGTAATGACATCATGAATATTTATTAAATGAGTTTTTATTATAGCACATGAACACAGCAGCTAATCGGGCTCTTTTGGCCACGGCAAAAACTGTAAAATCATATATGTATAATTTAATTAGCAATCCTAGCTCCTACAGGAGCTCTGAGACTGATTTGGGTCTACTCTGTTTTCAAAAATGTCAACAGAGTAGACCCAGATCAAATGGCTCCAGTAGGAACCTTCTGATCAGGGTCTTCTCTGTTCGCTTATGGAATGTATAGATTAGATTCTTCAGTTTCTGCCATGGTAAAAAAATCTCTTTTTAAGAATGCTTTTAAAACAGTGAGGTTAATCATACAATCAGTATTTCTTACATAAATATTCAAAGATAGAAAGGGTTAAGTTATAAATTAAAAATAAACTTTGTTTAAAGTTTTGGTTGGTATAACATCGATATATCTTCAAATCAATTATTGGAGTATAATATTTCAAAACTCAGAAGAATAAGCTTACTTTCTTTGGAATTCCAAAGAAAGCAAGCTTATTCGTCTGAAATTTGAATTATTATACTCCAATTGAAGAAGAGAACAATTTACATCATTGTATCTTCAAATCAGGAAAAAAGAAGTTGATGGCTATCCACTCTATCATCTTCATCATACCAAGACATCAATAATACAAAAGGAACCACAAACATCTATGTATGTAAATGGTTGTCTATTTGAGGAAAACTCATCATGTTAATTAACCCTTCTTGTTCAATCAATTAGCCTACATATCTGCATTTGCAAATAGTGTAGACCCATATGAGACAGCTCCTAGAGGAACTTTCTCATATGGGTCTGCACTATTTGCCAATCATTGACGTACATCATGTATAATTCAGTGGCTACAATGGTCTAACTTTAGAACAATTCAGTAAACTAATATCCGCATTTGAATATTTATGAATGAAAGTATCGCTCTTGATGTAATAAGGGGCTTGTGGCATTGAAACAAGAAGAATAGAAGCTTTGTATAGCAGGAATGTCACAGTGAATAAAATCGTAGGAAGATACGAAGTTCTGACGGATGTTTCAAATGACTTGGTTTCAAGTAAGTACTTCTAAATATCTAGTACCCTAATTACCCCGCGTATTTGGACATGCAATCTCCTCTATACACTGCATCAGGTGCCATTTTGATCACTTTAACCGTTTACTCCATAAATACGCCTTTCTAAGCCTTTGCAAACAGATCTTACAGATCAGATGACTCCTGTAGGAGCCATCTGATCAGGGTCTACTCTGTTTGCTTATGACACAATATATATAGGAGCCATCTGATCAGGGTCAGTGCTCTGTTTGCTTATGACACAATACATATATAGGAGCCATCTGATCATGGTCTGCTCTGTTTGCTTATGACACAATATATATAGGAGCCATCTGATCAGGGTCTACTCTGTTTGCTTATTACACAATATATATAGGAGCCATCTGATCAGGGTCTGCTCTGTTTGCTTATGACACAATATATATAGGAGCCATCTGATCAGGGTCTGCTCTGTTTGCTTATGACACTATATATATATATATATATAGGAGCCATCTGATCAGGGTCTGCTCTGTTTGCTTATGATACAATATATATAGGAGCCATCTGATCAGGATCTGCTCTGTTTGCTTATAACACTATATAATATGATTTTACAGTTCCTGCAATGGCCAAAAATCCACGTGTTCATATAGCATTATACAAATTAGCTAATAAATATTCATGACATCATTATTTCTTAAATGAGTATTCAAAAGGGAAAGGAATAAGTTACACTGAACTGTACAGTCGAACCTGTCCCAAGGGCCCATTCATTTATTGAACATAGGAGTCTTAAAAAGCAGGTGGTTGCTTAATTCAGGTCAAAAGTAATGAAGAATGCTCCTATAGGAACTTTCTGCATTACATTTGACCTGCATTAAGCAAACACCTGCCTTACAGTCCCTATATAAGACCTGTTTTTATGGCCACTTAACACTGGTTCTCTTGTAGATCCAGGAGCAGTTTGATCTGGGTCTGTACTATTAGCCTATGTTATTCTTCTTAGGGTAACTAGGGTAGACAAAGTTCAAGAGAGAGTTTTATTCATACAAGTTTGTCCTGATGTGACCACATTAGTAATGAACAAAGTGCCATTTCCTCTAACAGTATTACATAGTTGAATCATCAATGCCACCCCACCCCTACTATATGACGTACATGTTCATTTTCAAACAATGAGGGGGGGGGGGGGGGGGAGATTGTATTTGTTAAAGGGGGGGGGGGGGGCCCTAATTACAGTTGGAGGAAGACCCCAGAGGTTGAGGTTCTGTGCACAGAAAAAATTGCATTGTTTCGTGCACAGAAGAAGATCCAGGCAGATTTATACCACTGACCTACCGCAACCCAGCTGGAAGGCTTCCTCACATGAAAAATCCAAATGCCCTGACTGGGATTCGAAGCCACAATGGTGTGGGGGCTAAGCTATTGTCAGTCAAAGACCATAACCATTCGGCCATGGAGGCCCCCGTGGGGGTATCAAATCTTTAGATAATCAATTCAAAACAACAGGGCTATTATAATCCTTGATTGCTCTAGCCTTTGATGCATATCAAAACCTTAAATAGATATTTAAGGCTAATTATTTATCTGAGAGAGATGTCTTTTCACATCTATGCAAACAGAGTGGACCAAGATCAGACAACTCTTGTAGTAGTCATCCGATCAGCATCTGTACTGTTTCCTTAGGATATAATATAGATCTGATTCTACAGTTTCTGCCAATGCCAAATACAGTAAAACCTCTCTATAATGGCCACTAAATTGTGTTAATTGGTTGGTATTTAGGGCAGGTGGCTGCTTAAAGCAAGGTGAAAGTAAAACAGAACACTCCTATAGGAGCGTTCTGTTTTACTTTCACCTTGCTTTAAGCAGCCACCTGCCTTTAATACAAAATACTTGGAAGTAATTTAGTGGCCATTATAGAGGTTTTACTGTACTCCTGTAATCATATGCCATTATAAAACTTGAGCAAAGTTAAATATTCATGGCATTATTATATTTTAACTTGAATATTCATGAGTGAAAGGGCTAAAGCGAGCTCTGATCCTGAGTAATAATGTTTGTAAATGACGTTTTTCAATTTTAACCCTTTGAATGGATGTGGAAAACTTTAGTGTACTGTCAGTGAACTGTCATCTGCAAACAGTGAAAACCAAGATCAGAAGACTCCTTTTAGGTGCCCTTTGATCATGGTCTGCACTGTTTGTTACCCAAAATTCTCTTGTAATCATTTCCTTTTACACTGAATCGACACTATCATTAAATTTAATGACAGACCATTTAACCCATATTGACAACTTTTGACAACTGTAAAAGTCACTTTGTGAAACCATTGTGATAAATAGAGCATTTGCTCCTGTAGGAGCAAATGCTCTATTTATCACAATGGTTTCAAACTACAAAATTCTAAATTTTTCCTTTTCTCTAGTTAATGCTCCTTTTAGGTAGATTTATTCAAAGAGGTTGTATCTAAAATATCCTATGAGGTAATGGGTTAAAGGATCAAAGAGTTTACTGTGATGTCCAAGTCTACTCTGTTTGCTATAAAAGATGACAGTTTGTTTTTAAATTATTGATCAATATTCACCAAAAAGGAGCAAAGCTGAAACAAGTAACATAAACAAAGAGAAGACCAGGAAGAGATTTTTTGAGCAAATGAAATCTTGTAGTGCTTGCTGTCACAATGTATGATGTCAGCATTTGTTTCCATGGTAATTAAACCAGTTATTGCTACCTTGTGAAATATACATAAGCATTTCCATGGCAACTCAAGAAGGAAAACAAAATTTGAAGCCTTTGGTTTGTTTTTCCCAATGCATATTACTTCTTACATCTACCAAACACTTTATACATGTAGAATTACCACTAATCAGTCTCCACATTCGCCTCTCCCTCATGAATATTTAAGATTTCATGACTTCATGAATATGCATTAGCTTAATCTTTATAATAGCCAATTTGTAGTCATTTCAGACACTGCAGAATCAGATCTAAAATAAAAACCCTTAACCCTTTCCCTCATACAAACGTGTTTTCACACATTTGCAAACAGAGTAGACCCAGATCAGACGGCTCCTAGAGGAGCCGTCTGATTAGGGTCTACTCTGTTTGCTAATAGAATTAGATAGAACTGTTTCTTTGTTTTCTAAAATGTCTACAATGGTCCACCTTCCATATTTCTTAATAACTATTTTGTTAATGAATATTCAGTAGGTATTGAAATTTGGTCTAAATATAGAACAAAGGAAAAGGGTTAAGCAACCAAAGCAGACCCTGCATGATCAGATGGCTCTTATAGGAGTTGTCTGATCTGCATCTACGCTTTATTTGAAAAGGTGTGAAAAAGCATTAATTATGATGGAAAACACATTCAAAAGGGAATCTTCAAAAGCAGCTGGCTTCCTAATGCGAAATGAAACTAAAGCAGAAACCTCATTTGGGAGAGCAAACAGAGCAGACCCTGATCAGAGGGCTCCTAAATTATTCATCTATGAATGTTATGTCATAGACAACCTATTTTTGAACAGGAGGTGTCTATCAGTGTGCTCAAATGAAACTTTATGTTACATAACAAATTATGATACATTGTAAACAAGAATATTCTATGGAAAACATCCAACAAAACAACCAATGCTTAACCCTTTCAGTGTGAGAAATGAGTCACTAAGGTCCTTTGTAAACAGTGTAAACTCAAATGAGATTGGCTCCTATATTAATCATTAACTCATTATCTCCTAGGCTATTTTTAGACCCAACCTCTTTGAATGTATCTACCGAAAAGGAGCATTAACTAGAGGAAAGGAAAAAAAATTTAAAATTTTGTAGTTTGAAACCATTGTGACAAAAATGCTCTATTTATCACATGCGTCACCAGGGGATAATGTGTTAAATGGGCCCTTTCATCAGGGTCTGTACTGCTTATCATGGTACACTTTTTAATTTTTTAAAAAAAAAATCATTCCCTGAATATTCAAGGTAAGCTTGACCTGTTTGAATTCATCATTGAAAGGAAATAGCAACTAGAACTATCACTGAAGGTGATGAATACCCCTGCATGGTAGCCTTGATTGCAAATGCAAGACCAAATGACAAAGGGGAGATAATTCTGCAAAGCCTGCAACTAAACACACCATGTGACATGAAACTTGGGTTTTGTACATCTACTATTTATGGCTATTATGCATGCCAAAAAAATCAAACAACTTTTACATTGGAGGCATTCACAACACCCAAATACATACATTCAAAAATATTAAAAGTTCAAACGGCCACCAGGAGACTATTCTTACTAAATGCAATTCAAATTCGACCATTCATGTTGGCGAAGATTTTTAAAAAATTCCAAAACACATAAGGAAATTTAGCCCTGCCTTTGGTGACAAATGTTTTTTGCATATCAAATTGGTTTTAGCAATATTGGTAGATGGTCACCAGAGGACTATTTCTACTGAATACCATTCTAATTGGACCATTCATTTTGGAGAAGATTTGAAAAGTTTTCCCTATACAATAGAACCTGTCCTAAGCGGTCATTCATTTATTGAACATAGGAGTCTTAAAAAGCAGGTGGTTGCTTAATTCAGGGCAAACGTAATGCAGAAAGCTCTTAAAGGATGCCATGTTTTTTCAAATTTCAACATGATTTTTGTCATTTTCATAGAGAATCACAAGAAGACTATTCCCATCAAATATTATTTGATTCTGACCATTGGCAATGAAGAAGATGTTTACAGATTTTTCTTTGGGTTGCCATGGCAGCCAAAGTTCAACATTGATCAAGATTATTTTAGTAATTTTGATAGAGCATGATACCAAGACGTACTTACGAAATGAGCCTTGTGTGACTTTTCTTTCGTTTAAAATAGAAACACAAGACAAGAAAATAGTCACACAGATAAAGAAGAACAAAAGATTTTGTGTTCTCATAGTCATGTTCTATATCTACGTCTACCAGGAAAGACAGATTGGCGGATGATGGCCCATTACAAAAGTAAATAAAACTTGGCATCTCAATTCTAAATGCTATTTTTCTATCTTTACATTCTACTAAGGTAAGAGAAGAAACCGTAGGCTTAACTATGGAAAACTTTGTCACATCTCAATCCCACAATTTGCCCTCAGCCAAGGTAAGTCTCTCACTTTAAACTCTTTGCACGCCAGCAGCGACTTCTTGATAACTAATGTACAATGTATACAGTATGTATGCAGTATGCCTGAGTAACTTGGATCTTAAAGAGACACCTAGTTACTCAACATCTCATCAGAATTGGATGCTTTCTTTTTATTAAATCCACATTAAGAACTTGTAATAAACAACAAACTCTGGAGACAACAATGTTTTAGCATGCAAAGAGTTAAGTTATCCTGGGAAATGACAATTCAATATAACAAATGTACAAAGTGTTATATCCTCGATGAAGAATCCTATTTGTCAGACAGATTCTTCAAGAAAACAAAATCTCAGTGGATTTACATGTATACAAGAGACGCATTAGACAAGAAGGCATCATTAAGGAATAGCCATTTGGCCACTTCCACATATAACAAATCAAATTATGGACAAAAGAGGTTTTTTTATTATTCATTGTGGGTTCTAAAAAACAAAAAATTTGGTAGATGTAAATTTGTCTGCTTAATGCAGGGTTAAAGTCATGCAGAAAGCTCCTAAAGGAGTTTTCTGCAAGACTTTCACCCTGCATTATTAAGCAGTCACCTGCATAAAAGTATCTAAATTTTCTCTACTAGAATTCTGGTTTAGGGGGATTTTACTGAACTCCTCGAGGAGCTTTCTGCGTGACTTTCACCCTGCATTAAGCAGCCACCTGTCTAAAAATATCTAAATTGGATTCTCTACAAGAATTCCGGTTTAGAGGGGTTTTACTGTACAGTCAAAGGCAAGTTTTGCATTTGACAGTTACTTAGTGTACGAGGCATTAAATTAAAGAAAGATAGCAGCATCTGCGGAAGTCATCAGGCTTCCTTCCATTAGTGGCTAAATCCTGTTATGAAATTGTACAGCACTCCCAAACACATTTGTACGACTGCTGCACATTTTGTATTATTCCAAGAAAAGATTACAATAAAATCTCAAGGTCCTATCAGTGCAGAGCATAGAAGGTAACATCGATGACTTCTTATTGCGTGTGATTTCATGGTGAAAACAGACTGGATAACGAATGAAACTAAAATATCGAATACACTTAGTCTAATTATATCTTGAATATGGTCCACCCTTTCCCGTTGCCCCCTAGGAGGTTTTTTTTTAATGGATCTTCTTGCATTTTGTAGGAGAGCTTTCTGCAGTGCTTTCAGACTGCATTACATGTAATTCAGCACCTGTATTTTTATGCCCCCATTGACGATAGTCAGGGGGCATTATGTTTTGTACCTGTCCGTCTGTCTGTCAGTGTGTCACGCTTGTATGTGCAGTTGGTTGTCACAGTTTTTATTTCATAGTCAAGCACCACCACGGGCGCATCAGTGTCTTACAGACACAATTTTCCAGTTCTTTATTTAATGGTTATTATAAAGGGTGTTAGTAAACTGTTGTTTTATTGATTGTTAGCTTTCCACTAGAAGTAAGAGAGTTTATTAGATTAGGGGTGTTTATTTAGGAGAATATAGTAAGACATTTACCTAAATGGTGTTATAAAAATTCTACCCTATTGGGTTTTTTTAAACCTTTACTCAATTAAAATTCATGTAACAAATAAGGACACCATGGACATTAACCCATTCCTCCATAGGCTATTTTTAGACCCATCCTCTTTGAATGAATCTATCGAAAAGGAGCATTTACTAGAGAAAAGGAAAATGTTATAATTGTGCAGTATAGAAACCATTGTGATAAATAGAGCATTTGCTCCTATGGAGCAAATGCTCTATTTATCACAATGGTTTCAAGAAGTGACTTTTACAGAGGCGTAGAAACTGAAAGGTGTATTTATGGAGGAATTTAGTGTTAAGTGACATATGAATGATGGAAATTTTGGCCTGGACAAAAATTGTAATATCAGATCTATATCATGCCATTAGCAAACAGTGCAGACTCTGATCAGATCTGTTTGCTTTAACCCATTCCCTCATATTGACGCCTTAAGTCACCTGTTGAAACCATTGTGATAAATAGAGCATGTGCTCCTATAGGAGCACATGCTCTGTTTATCACAATGGTTTCAAACTACAAAATTCTAAAAAAAAATTCCTTCACTCTAGTTAATGCTCCTTTTCGGTAGATTTATTCAAACTGGTTGGATCTATAAATAGCCTATGAGGTAATGGGTTAAAATGTTTGCATTAACTATTTCCTGCATGAAATAGAGCTGTCACTAAAGGTGATTGATACCCCCACCCACCAACTTGTCACAAGATCCACTGACTTTAGTACACAAGGCAATACATGTAGCCCAATACTCCTATCATTCACACTTGTGAAAAGATTATTTTTAAAGTCCATTCAAAATTATGTCACACACATCTACACATCATTATAAATGCATATGCAAAATTTGAGGTTCATTGGTTCACAGTTGTGCCTACAATGCTTGAGAAGTTATGCTCCAGACAAAAATTGTTTCTGAAAAGTAACTAAGGGGAATAACTCTCTCAAAAATGAATTTAGAGAAACTGTTACAACCCTTAATGTCTGCACATCCTCTCATCACCCTCTATCCATATCTAAAATTTCACAGTTGTGCCTACAATACTTAAGACGTTATGCTCCAGACAAACAACTGCTTCTGAAAAGTAACTCCGGACAAACAACTGCTTCTGAAAAGTAACTAAGGACAAACAACTGCATCTGAAAAGTAACTCCGGACAAACAACTGCTTCTGAAAAGTAACTAAGGACAAACAACTGCATCTGAAAAGTAACTAAGGACAAACAACTGCTTCTGAAAAGTAACAAAGGGGAAAAATGCTTTTGTCTTTACAAAAAGTCAATAGTTTAGAAAGAAATAGGGATTCATCTGGGTTCAAACTAATTGAAATGCAATCAATGATTTATCTACGGCCAAAAAAATGAGTGCTCACTTCTGTGCAATACACAGGTGACTAAAGTCCTTTTGAGGATATAGGTTCCTATGGTTTTGGACAAAATATGAAGTTAACAAGATGTGTTTGTGAAACACTATGCCCCCTCAATATGATATTTGACCTTTAAGGATGACCTTGATCTCGACATGTCACTCCTCAAACTGCAGCTTCATGGGGTACACATGCATACCAAATATCAAGTCTGTATCTCTAATGGTTCAAAAGTTATGGCCAATGTTAAAAGTTGGTGACCTTTGACCATGAAGGATGACCTTGACCTTGACATGTCACCCCTCAAACTGTGCGGCTTCATAAGATACACATACATACCAGTACCAAGGCTGTATATCTACTGGTTCAAACGTTATGGCCAATGTTAATGACCTTTGACCTTCAAAGATGACCTTGACCTTGACATGTCACCCCTGAAACTGTGCAGCCAAATGAGAAACACATATATACAAACTATCAAGTCTGTATCTCTACTGATTCAAAAGTTATGGCCAATGTTAAAGTATGTGACCTTTGACCCTGAAAGATGACCTTGACCTTGACATGCCACCCCACAAAATGTGCAGCTTCATGAGATACACATGCATACCAAATATCAAGACTCTATCTCTATTGGTTCAATAGTTATGACCAATTTGAAGTTGGTGACCTTTGACTCTGAAGGATGACCTTGACATGTCACCCCTCAAACTGTGCAGCTTCATGAGATACACAAGTATGCCAAATATCAAGTCTCTATCTGTACTGGTTCAAAAGTTATGGCCAATGTTAAAGTCGGTGATTTGACCCATATGTTGACCTCTGACCTTGAAGGATGACCTTGACCTTGACATATTACCCCTCAAAATGTGCGGCTTCATGAGATACATATGCATGCCAAATATCAAGTTTCTATCTGTACTGATTCAAAAGTTATGACCAATGTTAAAGTTACAGACAAAGAAACAGACAATTTGACCTTTGACCCTGAAGGATGACCTTGACCTTGACATGTCACCCATCAAAACGTATAGCTTCATGAGATACACAAGCATGCCAAATACCAAGTCTCTATCTTTTCTGGTCCAAAAGTTAGGGCCAATGTTAAAGTTGGTGATTTGACCAATAAATTTGACCTCTGACCTTGAAGGATGACCTTGACATGTCACCCCTCAAAATGTGCAGCTTCATGAGATACACATGCATACCAAATATCAAGACTCTATCTCTATTGGTTCAATAGTTATGACCAATTTGAAGTTGGTGACCTTTGACTCTGAAGGATGACCTTGACATGTCACCCCTCAAACTGTGCAGCTTCATGAGATACACAAGTATGCCAAATATCAAGTCTCTATCTGTACTGGTTCAAAAGTTATGGCCAATGTTAAAGTCGGTGATTTGACCCATATGTTGACCTCTGACCTTGAAGGATGACCTTGACCTTGACATATTACCCCTCAAAATGTGCGGCTTCATGAGATACATATGCATGCCAAATATCAAGTTTCTATCTGTACTGATTCAAAAGTTATGACCAATGTTAAAGTTACAGACAAAGAAACAGACAATTTGACCTTTGACCCTGAAGGATGACCTTGACCTTGACATGTCACCCATCAAAACGTATAGCTTCATGAGATACACAAGCATGCCAAATACCAAGTCTCTATCTTTTCTGGTCCAAAAGTTAGGGCCAATGTTAAAGTTGGTGATTTGACCAATAAATTTGACCTCTGACCTTGAAGGATGACCTTGACATGTCACCCCTCAAAATGTGCAGCTTCATGAGATACATATGCATGCCAAATATCAAGTCTCTTTCTGTACTGAGTCAAAAGTTATGACCAATGTTAAAGTTGCGTTAAAGATTCAGACAAAAAACAGATAATTTGACCTTTGACCCTGAAGGATGACCTTGACCTTGACATGTCACCCCCTCAATTGTGCAGCTTCATGAGATACACAAGCATGCCAAATATCAAGTCTCTATCTCTACTGGTCCAAAAGTTATGGCCAATGTTAAAGTCAGTGATTTGACCCATATATTTGACCTCTGACCTTGAAGGATGACCTTGACCTTGACATGTCACCCCTCAAAATGTGCGGCTTTATGGGATACATATGCATACCAAATATCAAGTCTCTATCTGTACTGGCTCAAAAGTTATGACCAATGTTAAAGTTGCTGACAAACAAACAGACAAACAGACAAACAGACAAACAAACAAACAGACAGGGCAAAAACAATATGCCCCCCAGATTTGATCTGGGGGGCATAAAAAGGGGCATAATTCTGTCAATTTTTTATGCAAGTTATGAAACATTGAGAAGACTGTCTCGACAGACGGACAATGCCAACACATCAGAACAAGGGGTCAATCTCTTGCTGAACAAAGGGCCATGACCCTTTGTTCTATTGTTACAGAATGAACTCTATTGTTTTCTTTTGTTCTGCTGATCATGACCTACCTGGCCACTTGTTTACAGCTAAATGCAGGTCGAAAGTAATGCTGAAAGCTCCTATGGGAGCTTTCAGTATTACTTTCGATCTTCATTAAGCTTTCACGTGTGTTTCTAAATATGCATAGTGAAAGAGTTCAGAATAATTCTATATTGTAAATTTAGGAAGGACCGAACTTTTGTGTTATCAAAGTTCGATATTATAAATTGAGATTCCACTATATTTAGCTAAATATAAAATGCTGACATCTTTTCCCTGTAGCAGCTGTCTGGTCAGAGTCTGCATTGTTTGCTTATGAAAATAATGTAGCATCTGCCATTGCCAAAGACTTGACTCTACAGTTTCTATCAATACCAAAACCCCTGTGTTCATAATTACGCCATTATAAAGATTCAGCTCATAGATATTCATGATGTACAGTAAAACCCCGCTAATGTGACCACCTAGATGAGGTATAATTCTGGGGGCTGAATGCAGGTGGTAGCTTAATGCAGGACAAAAGTAATGCAGAAAGCTCCTAGGAGCTTTCTGCATTACTTTTGTCCTGCATTAAGCAACCACCTGCTTATTAAGACACCCATGTTTATTCATTAAGTAGTCGCATTAGAGGGGTTCTACTGTAGTTTTATTTCTTACATGACTATTCAACAGGGAAAAGATTACAGTATCTGATAGAGGTTTTCATGAGAGAACCATATGTTTCATTTCGTTACTATTTCAATATCATAATCAGAATTGAACCAACTGATGGGTATCAATCTTTCTAACCTCTATTGTAACCAATTCCTTCATATAAAAGTGTTTTTATGCATTTGCAAACAGAGCAGACCTCAGCTCAGATGGCTCCTATAGCCATCTGATTAGGGTCTGCTCTGTTGGCTAATGGAATTTGAATGCTTGGTTTCTTTACTTTCTAACATGGCTACAATGTTCAATCTTTCATATTTCATTTTAACCATTTTGTTCATGAATATTCAGTAGGTATTGAAATTTGGAATAAACATAAAACAGGGAATGGGGTAACCCTTTCCTTCATATAAACATATTTTCACATTTGCAAACAGAGTAGACCCAAACCAGATGGCTCCTATAGGAGCCAACCAATCAGGGTCTGCTCTGATTGCTAATGGAATTTAATACATCTGTTTCTTTACTTTCTGAAATGGCTAGTGTTCCACATTCCATATTTCATTTTAGCTATTTTGTCCGTGAATATTCAGTAGGTATTGAAATTTGAAATAAATATAGAACAGGGAAAGGGTTATAAGAGACAAACAAACAGTCTGGATCCAGATAAAAACAATGCCAAGTAACTATACGTCTCATCTCTATCTGACATTTGGATTGTTGTTTTGAAAACAAAAAGATAAGTCTATGTAAAATCAGGCAAACAGCTTTTTTATCAGATGATAATTATACAGCAGAGAAAATGCTAATTGAGGTATAGAATTCTCTGTAGACCATGTTACAGGTTTCAGTTTTCCTGCACAAGACTAGAAGTGATTATCACTACAGCAGACTTCCCTTAAGCGATCATCAAAAAGATATCTAATTCTGGGTCTTTAAGACAGGTTGTAGCTTAATGCAGATCAAAAGTAATGCATACAGCTCCTATTGGGAGCTTTCTGCTTTACATTTACCCTGTGTATTAAGCAACCACCTGCTTTTTAAGATTTCCATGCTCAATCATTATAAAATAGGTTAAGACAGGTTCTACTGTATGTTAGCAAACGTTCATGTCCTGAAGATATGAATAAAGTGATTGGTTCTCTGTTAATTAGTGGTTTTAACCATTCTCGTGCCAAGAAAATAATATCTGCTCAATCTTGGATTTGCTCAATTTTTCATCAAATTCCAATTCTTTCAATCCTTTGAGAAACTAGTGACTGAGTATCAAACAGTTCGGATCCTGATGAGATGCAGAGATACTAGACGTCTCATCGAGATCCTGAAGCTGTGTACAAATGCCAGACAAGACGTGATTAGCATGAGAAAGGTTAGTCTTTTAACTTTCATCAAGTAGTTCACCCTTAACTCATAAGATTCATCTGATGTCTGCAAGATTCTGGAATCACTTTTGGGACTTAATTTACATCGCTTGCATCCTACGCATATACATATAAAACTTTGGTATCTGACCACACTCGTATCTAGTATACTGTTTGCAAATGTCATTAACCATTTCCCTCATATAAACGCCTTTACATACATTTACAAACAGAGTAGACCCAGATCAAACAGCTCCTACAGAAAAACAATATAAAACAAGGCAGTCCAAAGGACAGCTAAATCCTCCTCCACTATCGCCTGAATTAAGACATAAAATTTGACCTTCAAGTGTAAGTTTGATCTTGAGCCGACATGACTGCCACATGTGTTCTGCACATCCTCTCAAATTAACTAACATTTGACTCAAGTTTCATGAAAATCCTTCAAGGGGTTTAGAAGATATGCAGCCGACAGGAAAATGTAATGGAAATTGAAGGTTAAAACATTTGACCTTCAAATGTGACCTAGACCTTGAGCTTACATGACTGCCATGTGTGTTCTGCACATTGTCTGAACTTTGTTGACATTTGAGGCAAAGTTTCATGAAAATCCTTCCAGAGTTAAGGAGATATGCAGAGGACACAAAATTATACTTGACCTCCAAATGTGACCTTGACCTTGAGCTGACATGACTGTCACATGTGTTCTGCACATCGTCTCATTTTAGATAACAATTGACTAAAGTTTTGTGAACGTCCTTCAAAGGGTTTAGAAGATATGGAGCGGACACAAAAATGTAACGGATATTGAAGGTTAAAAAACTTGACCTTCAAATGTGACCTGACATTTAGCCGACATGACTGCAACATATGTTCTGCACATCATCTCAACTTGGATAACAATTCAGGCAAGTTTCATGAAAATCCTTCCAGGAGTAAAGGAGATATGGAGCGATACGAAATTACACTTGACCTTCAAATGTGACCTTGACCTTGAGCCAACATGACTGTCACTTGTGTTCTGCACGTAGACTCAAATATAGCTAACATTTGACTCAAGTTTCATGAAATCCTTCAACGGGTTTATATGGAGCGGACACTAAATGTAATGGATATTGAAGATTAAAAGACTTTACCTTCAAATGTGACCTTGACATTGTGCCAACATAACTGTCATATGTGTTCTTCACATTGTCTGAACTTGGTTAACATTTGAGGCAATTCTCATGAAAATCCTTCCATGGGTATAGGAGATACGGAGCAGACATAAAATTACACTTGACCTTCTAATGTGACCATGACCTTAAGCTGACATGACTGTCATATGTGTTGTGCACATCGTCTCAATTTAACATCATCTCAATTTAGCTAACATTTGACTGAAGATTTATGAGCATCCTTCAAAGGGTTTAGAAGATATGGAGCGAACACTAAAATGTAATGGTAACTGAAGGTTAAAACACATGACCTTCAAATGTGACCTTGATCTTGAGCCAACATGATTACCACATGTATTCTGCACATCGTTTCAACATGGTTAACATTTGAGGTAAGTTTCATCAAAATCCTTCCAGGGGTATAGGAGATATGGAGCGGACACGAAATTGTTATGGACAGAGGGACTGACAGACAAACGAGGCCATTCCTATACCCCCCCTCCTTTTCGCTTTGCGGCAGGGGATTAACAACCTGAAGGTTTGCATGCATGTAAAAATATGATGTCCCTATTTATAGCTAAGGTTACACTGTTAGAAATTTGACCTTTGACACTGAAGTTTGACTTTGACCCTTCACCTACAAAACCGACAGATGGGCTGACATGGGCAAAGCAATTTATGAAGGGGTCATAACAATTCTGATACTTAATAATCATGAAATTATTTATTTTTTAATGATTAATAATGGAGTAAAGGGTTACAGTTTCTGTATTATGTAGTATTATAATACATTGGTACAAATAATGGACAACAAGAGATGTTTGTAATGCATGTCTGTTCCTAAATAGCAGCCATTTAATACTTTTAACCTTGACCTTCTTGTCTGCTAACTGTGCAAATGCTAATTAATGTTTCAAACTGAAGTAAAACAAACTATAAAAGCACACTCCACAGTGAAATGCTTTGAGAATCAAAAGACTAACAAGAACAATAATTAACAAGAGCGGGTGCCAACGCTCATTTGTCGTCATTGTCAAGATGAATATGCATACCAAAAATGAAGGTTGTAAATGAAAAATTGAAGAAGTTATGGTCAATGTAGAGACTTCCGAGTTACGACAATAGCTCGTGATTTCTTCGAAACAGACGAGCTAATAAGAAAAATGAGGTAAAACCATTCTACACTTTGATTTCCAGACATTTGGAATAGTCCATTTGAAAATTCAGCATTGAAAGGGTCAAAATAGATTTTTAAAAAAATTTGGAGTGTTAACCAGGGATCCTGATAGGAGTCTCATCTGTACTCAAACTCTATACACGGACTTGCCGCTAGCATGCAAAGAGTAGCAAGACCAAGAAAATAATGTGTTCCAACAAATCCAGTTTCTACATTACATCTTAACCCTTATCGGGATGAATAATTAAAACTGGCTACTCCCTTTCTGAGTATTCATTAAACAAAATATTGTATCAAAATCTATCACTGAAGAAAATATTTTTCATGACAAACTGCAGGCCCTGTGGAGGAGCCCTCTGATAGGGTCTACACTGTTTGCAAAGGTCTTATCTACTTGGTTCTGGCACTTCAGGGGTTAATTTGTCTCCATAGAAACATTCCTTTTTATCTCTAAATGTAGGCTCTATCTTTAATCTAAAAATATAAGATTTCCATTTGCTGTGATCATCTGTATATTATCAGAGAATAGGCACCGACAAGCTTCCTGGTTCAATCCAGTATATAAAGGGAAACAAATCTATCCTTCCTCTTACATCAGCCTGGTCACAGTTACGCTTCTTTGTTGTGTATACATATTAAGAACATATTCACACAGCATAATGGGCTAAATGTAACTTCAATAATTTTATATGTATAACAAAATCAGCACCTTGGCTGACCTGAATTTGTATTGTTTTTATTCTTTTTCCTAAAAACATTATCTAATATACAAAATCAATATATCCTGGTCAAGTCATAACCACATAATTATGTCTGCAACCACATATAGAATGAAAAAAAAAAAAAAAAAAAAAATGTGTTGGTTGTTAATTTACCCCCATATAGAATGAAAGAAATTCTAATAAAATATCTGAGATTAGGACAGAAACAGTTTAGAAACAAGTTAATTTAACTGTTTGCATGCAAAGAACAAATTAGTGACAATTCTAAAGAGTGATCACAATACAGGGTTTGGTAGAGACATGACAATTTTAGTACTTGAGTACACACATTTAGCTCTGTAACCATCTATTGTATAACAAGCATGTCAACTAAGAGATACATAAGGTTATGAACTGGTCTGTATCATACGTACTACCAGTATGTCAACTAAGAGATACATATGGTCATGCACTACCCATGACATACCTTACTACCAGCATGTCAACTAAGAGATACATAAGGTCATGCACTACCCTGTGACATACCTTCATGGCTGGATAATCTGCTGTATGCTGCTGAGAGAAGCAAAATCAGCATTTATCATTTCTGTTATCATGGAATACATAGTTATTGCAAAATCTGCCATATGGGAGTGCCGAAACAGAGTGCCGTAAACCGCATAAATGCACTAAAGCATCTTTTATTCAAATTAGCAGTTTGAATGTGTTATTTTAAATATGTAGACAATGAATATTTATGGAGTAATATATTCTTAACCCTTTCCCTCAAAAAAAATATATATAAACACCTTTTAACGCCTTAAAAAAACAGAGTACAGAAACTGTTTATGCCGAGGTAAAAATATTATGTGTTCATGTACCCATTATAAAAGTTCAGCTACTAAATATTCATGATGTCATCATTTTTACATATTGAACAGGGAAAATGTTTAACCCTTCGCTTGCTATTCACATCAATATACCTACCTGTAAATAGTGAAGACCCAGATGAGACAGCTCCTGCAGGAGCTGTCTCATCAGGGTCTGCACTATTTACAAGTTGATTGTGCAACCAGTGCACTCCACAGCAGTGATTGCACAGCTAAATACTTGTACACAGTGAAGATACATGTAATTATACAACAGGGCATGGGTAAAGAAGGAGAATTGTATTTTAAAATTCAGCAAGCGACGGGTTAAGTAATATTCATGGTTAAATATGGTTTTACAATGACACTGTCAAGGGTACCCTATAATGCCTCGACATCCATCTTATGTATTTTGTAGCTAACTTGGTGTTGTCAGCATATCTAACTAATTCCCATTTATGAACCAAGCATTTCCATAATGAAAAACTCAGTCTGGCTGAACATTATTCTCCGGAAACATTTTCTCATTGTCTAGAAATACTTAACTGCTGTCTGCAAAAAAAATGTTACTGCTTCAAAAGCTTTTGTCAGACATTGCTGTACAATAATAAAGGCTCTTCCCTCTGAAGAAAACGTTACGGCAGTCCGATATAACCCTTTATCTCATGAATATACATGTAAGGAATACTGACATCATGAATATTAATTAGCTCATTTTTTATAATAGTATGGCCATAATATCAACATGGGAAGTTTTTTACTACCGGCAAAAACTGCAGAATTATATTTATATTATTTCATAAAGAAACACAGAGCAGACTCTGACCAGAAAGCTGCTACAGGAGTCATCTAATGAGGGTCTACTCTGTTCGTAAAGACTATAAAAAGCAAAGCTATATGGTAACAGGCTTAAACTGTTAGCTATTGGTTTCCTTAAGGATATATTGTAAATGTAAGACATTTCCCATCTTAACCAGTTACAAAGGCTCATCAAACTGTTGTTCACTCATATGGACAACTTTTGGCACTTTTGCAAACAGAGTAGATCCAGATTAGACGGCTCTTGTTAGATCTTACACTACTACAGTTTCTATCAATACTGAAACATCCTATATGTATATGTCATTATAAAATTTCAGCTTTCAGCTAATAAATATTCAAAATGCTATTTCTTACACAAATATTCAACAGGAAGAGGGTTTATGCTAATTCTAAATATGTCAAAAGCAATAACACTACTTAAACCCCAGGTGCACAACTTCACTATTGATCATCATTCTGTTAAATGTTCACGTCTGAAACTCTACAGTTTAGAGTGTAATGCTAAATCTTAGTATGCAGTAGAACCAGCATTAACCCTTCACTTGCTGAATTTTAAAATACATTTCTCCTTCTTTACCCATGCCCTGTTGTATAATTACATATATCTTCACTGTGTACAAGTATTTCGCTGTGCAATCACTGCTGTAGAGTGCACTGGTTGCACAATCAATTTGTAAATATTGCAGACCCTGATGAGACAGCTCCTGCAGGAGCTGTCTCATCTGGGTCTTCACTATTTACAGGTAGGTATATTGACGCGAATAGCAAGCAAAGGGTTAAGTGACCATCAAAAAGAGGTCTAATTATGGGTATGTAAGGCAGGTGGTAGCTTATTGCAGGCCAAAAGTAATACAGATAATGCATTACATTTGACCTGCATAATGCAACCACCTGCTGCTTAAAACTTTTATGTTCAATAAAAGCATGGTTGCTAAAAACAGGTTCAATAATTGTAGGCAAAAACCTCTGCTGTAACCGAGTTTCTGAAAGATTAGAACTCCATGTAAACATTCACCCCTATGACTCTGCCTAAAAAAAAATTTCAGAATACCGGTATGCATGACACAAAATTTGTAACAAACAGATAACTCATGTGAAAACAATGTGCCTCCCCAGTACCTGGGGAAGACATGATTGAAGGCAATAAATAGAAAAACCAAAATGTATAGATACTTCTTCTCATACATCATACAATCTGAAATGTTTGAAAACAGTTATAATGAAATTTGGAAGGTGGAACATTGTAGCCATTTTAGAAACTAAAGGAACAGACCTATTGAATTAATTCCATTAGCAAACAGAGTAGACCCTGATCGGACGGCTTCCATAGGAGCCATCTGATCTGGGTCTACTCTGTTTGCAAATGCCTGAAAAGGTATTTATATATTATAGGGAAAGGTTAATTCTTACATGAATTTTCATCCGGTAAAAGGTTAAAACCCGAAAGTCAGAGGTGACTAAATAGAGCTTTAGATAATTACTTTACAAATAGATAATTAAAACTTGGTTTACTTACTGAAGATCTGAGGGGACTGACACCTAGGTTGGAGGACTGGGGACTTGTTGGGGCCAACCATGGACTTCCTGTGTCTGAAAACAAAAGAAAACAATGCATTCAATTTTTGTGGTTAAGGGAGATAACAATGGTAATTTTGTAACATTTAAGTGCATGTTAGCTCCCTTAGTAAAAAGTTGTGTAATGTCCTTTACATAGAGGCAGATTAGACAGCTGTCTGGTCAGGGTCTACTCTGTTTGCTTATGAAATAACGGGTCTACTCTGTTTGCTTATGAAATAATATCTATCTATTTATCTATCTATCTATCTATCTATCTATCTATCTATCTATCTATCTATCTATCTATCTATCCATCTACCCGGTATCTATCTATAATATTCAGCATTTATATTCATGATGTCATTATTTCATGGAGTAAAGGATAAATAATTTAGATCTGATTCTGGTTTCCGCCATCGCCAAAGAATCATTTGTTTATAATGCCATTATTTAAATTCATCCAATTAATTTTCATGATGTCATTTTTTCTTACCTGAATATTCATGAGGTAAAGGTTTAATCATAAAATAAAAATAAAAACTGTCAAGACTAGTTTCACAAGAATACAAAATACAAACATAAAACATTTACTGAAGCAGGATTTTTCCATTGATCATAATGTGATGTCCACTGTCAATCCTTTTTCCCTGTTCAATATTATGTAAGAAATAATGACATCATGAGTATCAATTAGATTTTTATTTTATAATGGCATAACAAACAAAGGACATTTTGGCTCTGACAGAAACTGTAGAATCAGATAACTTAAGTGAACATATCAGATCCTGATCAGATGGCTCCTATGAGCCATCTGAACTGGGTCTACTCTGTTTACAAAAGTGTGAAAAGTCATTTATATGAAGGAAAGAGTTAACTCATTCCCTGATATTGATGTCTTTGATTTATGAAACAATTGTGATAAATAGAACTTTTATTCAATATCAGCAAATGTTCTATTTATCACAATGATTTCAAAACTACAAAATTCTGAAAAAAAAATCCTTTTCTCTTGTAAATTCTCCTTTTCCAAAGATTTATTCTTAAACTAGCCTATGAGGGAATGGATTAACATACAAAGCATTAAGTCCAATCCAAGAAATTCCTTTCCATAAGTATATTGAGGTGAAGAGAATAAAGAGAATGTTGTATAGTTGTCATGTTTTTATTCATTAAATTTGTTTTATCAGATTTCAAGGAATTGTACGGTAATAAAACTTTCATGATGATCACCACAATAAATTTGAAAACAAAAGCTGCATGCGATGCCAATGCTCGTCTGATTTGGGGCTTATCCAGCCTGGTTTTTGCCAAACTATAAGCCGAGATTTTTCTCGAGAATCCGGCTAAAAATCCTCATATGCTACAAATTCTTTGCAAGTGGTTTTTCCTAAATTGTTTTAAAAAATCATTCCTAAATTGTTTTTCAAAAATCATGGTCAAAGCATCAAAATCTTTGGAACCTTGATGAGAAATGCTCAGCATCTAATCTGGATCCAAACTGTTTCCATAAGTAAACACTAATTTGCTACTAGCACGAAAGAGTTTCAATTTATTTAATACTGAATTTTCAAAGTGGAATAGTCCATCATCATTTAATGATAGAGTCCATACAGTATGAAAGGAAATAATTATCAAGGGAAATTCTGAATGACAGTGTAGACCCAGATCAGAAGACTCCTCCACGAGCCCTCTGATCTGGGTCTACAGTATTGACAAATGCCAATACATTCATTTCCTGCATTCCAACGGTTTACAAGCTCTCATAATACATCTCATTAATTTCCTCATAAAACTTAAGTAGGATAATCTGGATTAACTCTGCACGCTAGTGTCAAATTCCTGATTACCTGCGCCAGAGGTTTGGATCCAGATGAAATGCCCAGTAAATTGGTTTCTCATCAGGATCCAAATTGTTCGACTCTCTGATTGAAATTTTGAAAAGAAATGAAAGAAGAGGTAACTTTTTTAATAGCGTGCAGTAGACAGCATTATTTGCACATGACAATTACATAGCATGCAAGAATTTAACCCTTATAATGCCGGACATGAGTCACTAATGTCCTTTGCAAACAGTGTAGACCCAGATGAGAGGGATCCTAGAGGAGCCCTCTCATCAGGGTCTGCACTGTTTGTTATGTTGCACCTTGCTTTAGAAAACATCCCTAAATATTCGCCATAATCGTGATCTGTTTGAATTTTGAAATACAGTATATTGGCGATATTTCGAGCACCATCGGGAATCAACAAAAAACTCGGATTATCGCGATGCTCGAAAGAACCGAGAGCATTTTATGTCATTTCCTAAGAGCATTGTTTGACGACGAGAGGAAGCATAAATTTTCTTCACAGTAAACTTTTTTAACATTATCATAAACTTCAATGCATATATAATCCATCGATTCTTTCCTTATATAATAAGTGATAACAGAAAACACCATTCACATCGGCAACCGAAGTTGCAGTATAATTTATATGGGTCGGTTCAACGGACCCTTCACAATAAACTGAAAACTTGTTTCAAACCATTTAGACATATCCCTAGAACAGTCATAGCTTATAGCGCTATGTCGTTTATTTTGCATATTTTTCCATTTGTCGACATTAATCTAGTTGTTGGTGTTGGGTTGGGTGCAAAAACAAACATTTTCGTTTCGTTCCCGTGCTGTTTCGTAGTAAGGAAAATCAGGGCGATAGACCAAATTAATTAATAATCGGAACACTCGGCTTTTTTCGTCTGACATAGTTATTCTCGTTCACCTCTCGTAGCAAGAGTCTGCATGAACGAGACTGTCTAAAAGTAACAAAATATTGTGAATTTCAAAGCACTACACGAAAAGCTGTGTACTGTTTCAAAATTTAAAGCAGAAAGACGTTATATGGCACACTTTCAGCGGTACCGAAAAATCACTACATGTTTGCGAACGTATGCAAATTATGATTGTGACTCTTTGTTTATTAAGACTTCATTTTATTAAATTCTCATCATTATTTACACCAAAGTAAAGTCTGTATTCAATGAATGTGTTATTCACACATTTGGAAGATCTAATGTCCCATAGACGGATCTTTCAAAAGGTCACGACAACGTATCGAGAAGGTGTGAATAATTACCTCGGAGGTGGGAAAACACCGTGCTCGAATTAAACAATCAATAAAGGGAACCAGAATGATCCGCGGGACCAGCACACATGCTCGAATTTTCGGATTATCGCTATTCGGATTAATGCAGGTATTTTCAATGAGATTTGATAGAATTTGAGCCGGGACCTCAACATTCCCTCGGATTAAGCGGGTATCTCGGAAAAACGAGAGTCGAAATAACGCGGTTATACTGTAGTCCATTTAATAGTCTGTTGTAAGGGTTAACAAGAGGCGAGTGCGGCGCCAACGCTTGTCTAATTTGGTGCTTTTTGAAAATGATACAGGGCCATAACTCTAAAATTTAGAAATCAAGAGTTATGGTTCTTATGTAGGGGCCTTCCACTCAATGATATCTACTAACCAATGAAGTTTCATGCCGATACCTCTTTGGAGTGATGAGCTACATTAAAGTTTTTGCACACTGCCACCGCCAACGATGACTACAACCCAATGATCACAGCTTGACTTTTCTTCCAAACAGACAAGCTAAAAATGATTCTGCTGTCTAAAGTCTTTGCATGCTAGTAGGAAATTTGTAATAACTTATACATACAGTTTGAATCCATGGAGGTGAGACTCAGAGTAACTCAGCATCACATCAGATTCAAAAGTGTTTGACACTAGACTGATTGTTAATTGAAGAGATTTTTTAATGTCAGGAAAAACTGACTTTGAATGACATAGAAGACAACAGTTTCTGCAGACGACTATTGTTTAGTGTTCAAAGTTAGTACAGAAGTAATGGCTATACAGATGAGCCAGTCCTGTTTTAACCCATTACCTCATAGGCTATTTTTAGAAACAACCTCTTTGAATAAATCTACCGAAAAGGAGCATTAACTGGAGAAAAGGATATTTTTTTAGAATTTTGTAGTTTGAAACCATTGTGATAAATAGAGCATTTGCTCCTATAGGAGCAAATGCTCTATTTATTACAATGGTTTCACAAAGTGAATTTTACAGTCATCAAAAGTCGTCAATACAAGGGAATGGGTTAAGCAGTCATCAAAAAGAGATCTAATTATGGGTCTATAAGGCAGGTGGTTGCTTATTTAACTAAGGCATGGCAAAAGTAATGCAGACTTTAAGCTCCTATAGGAGTTTTCTGCATTACTTTTGCCATGCATTAAAAGACCACCTCCCTTTTAAAGCTTGTACATTCAATAAATAAACGGCTGCTTAACCTTTTACTCTATAAATAAGCCTTTCCATGCCTTTGCTTTTAACAGAGTAGACCCAGATCAGACGGCTCCTACAGGAGCCAACTCTGATCGGGGTCTGCTCTGTTTGCTTATGATATAATATAGATATGGTTCTACAGACTCTGCCATGGCAAATATTCCTGTGTCCATGTGCTATTATAAAAATCACCTAGTTAATATTCATGAGATCATCATTTCTTGGAGGAAAGGGTTAACCCTTCGCTTGCTATTCACGTCAATATACCTACCTGTAAATAGTGAAGACCCAGATGAGACAGCTCCTGCAGGAGCTGTCTCATCAGGGTCTGCACTATTTACAAATTGGTTGTGCAACCAGTGCACTCCGCAGCAGTGATTGCACAACGAAATACTTGTACACAGTGAAGATATATGTAATTATACAACAGGACATGGGTAAAGGACGATATATGTATTTTAAAATTCAGCAAGCGAAGGGTTAAAACAGGTTCTACTGTATGTAATAATGCTGACCGGCATTCTTGAGTGTGACATGTGCATCAACAGTGGGTGTACCACCACTAATTATCACTTATAGGAGTCACCTAAGAGGCTTAGACATGGGGATAGCCTACCTTAGTTATCTTTGAATTCATATGGATGGTGAAATTTGAAATGAATGATACAATGGAAACTTATAATTGGGCATTCGCTACAAAGTCTGTCTTATAGATCTTTAAACACTTTACTCCATAAATACGCCTTTCTACACCTTTGCAAACGGTGTAGACCCAGATCAGAAAGCTCCTATAGGTGCCGTCTGATCAGGATCTGCTCTGCTTGCTTATAATTTAATAATTAGATATGATTCTACAGTTTCTGCCATGGTAAAAATTCCTTTGCTCATTATTATAAATGCCATTATCTAAACACATTCAATTAATATTGATATATTCATTACTTCTTAATAAATATTCATGGAGTAGATTTTCAAAATTTTCACTATATATTTCTATAGAAAACTGGCCACCCCTGAGACAGGGCCATTATTTTGACCCAAGGGGCATAATTTATATAACTTTTGTAGAAGACCTGAACATATGAAAGCTCAGAACCTTCCACCAGTTTCAGAGGAGACGATTTTCAAAATATTTACTATATGTTTCTATACAAAACTGGCCACCCCTGGGGCTGGGCCAATTTTCACCCCAGGGGCATAATTTATATAACTTTTGTAGGACTTGAACAATTCTTGATGCTGAGGCTGTGCCAAATATGAAAGCTGAGAACCTTTCACCCATTTCAGAGGAGAAGATTTTCAAAGTTTTCACTATATGTTTCTATTGAAAACTGGCCACCCCTGGGCCAGGGCCAATTTTCACCCCAAGGGCATAATTTATATAACTTTTATAGAGAACTTGAACATGATGCTATGTGCCAAATATGAAAGCTGAGAACCTTCCACCCATTTCAGGAGAAGATTACTGTAGATATTAGGGAGTACTAAAATCCCGATAAAACTTTCCCTGTTTCCATATTTATTCCAAGTTTCCATACCTACTGAATATTCATGGACAAAATAGTTATAATGAAATATGGAAGGTGGGACATTGAAGCCACTTTAGAAAATAAAGAAACAGATCTTTCGAATTCATAATAGCAAACAGAGAAGACCATAATCAAATGGCTCCTAAATTAGGAGCCTCTGATTTGGGTCTACTCTGTTTGCAAATGTGTGAAAACATGTTTATATGAAGGAAAGGGTTTAAACAAGAGATGCTTGTAAAACATGTATCCCCAAATGGCAGCCAGTCTACAAATTTGATGGTTTACCTTGAAGTGTGACCTTGATATTCTGATCTCAAAATAAATGTCATGTACTCATCATGGCCAACAATCCTACCTAATATAAGGACTCTAGGTATGACATGTAAATCAATATATATGTACATATCACAAGTAACTTTTCGTCTTCAGTAATTGTCATCTGCTTCCATTCTTAACCCTTCGCTTGCTGAATTTTAAAATACATTTCTCCTTCTTTACCCATGTCCTGTTGTATAATTACATATATCTTCACTGTGTACAAGTATTTCGCTAAGCAATCACTGCTGTGGAGTGCACTGGTTGCACAATCAACTTGTAAATAGTGCAGACCCTGATGAGACAGCTCCAGTAGGAGCTGTCTCATCTGGGTCTTCACTATTTACTGGTAGGTATATTGACGTGAATAGCAAGCGAAGGGTTAAACAAACTTCTCTCATATCTTTGCAATAGGTTAAACGATACTTATGAGATGCCATGTTAAGCCGCGTCTCATCTAGATCTAAATTGTTTACATAAGTAATTCAGGTTTCACCGTTAGCATGCACAGAGTTAAATTAAGCCATCTTCATCCCTCTCAGCACTAAGATATAATAACAGTGTAGCACGGTGCCACATTTATTCCAGTAGAAACATTATTCACAAATCAATCTTGTCCTGTCTTGACAGACCATTCATCAAAGACATTACACTGATCAATTTTTCCAAGCTCTTCCTTTTATGAAAATGTGATTTCTCGATGACACCATCCATTGGTAAAAAGAGCATTGTGTTGTATTCTTCTGAATTTTACTTGGCTTCATGTATAATAAGAGAGTTTATACATGTATACTTATTATAATATATAACAGGGAAATACTTAACCCTTTACTCCAGAGATACTACGGCTATAACGAAAACACTAAGAGGCGAATACGATACGTATCACAAATACACGGTGGTGAATATGAATATTTATTTTTGAATATGAATACATATACTATAATGATAACTGCCAACAACATTAGTTAACTCTGCTGAATAGATTATACTACTTGCTGTATACTCAAAACAATGAGGAATGGTACTGTTCAAAAGTAAATGCAAGGTTAAAGAAATTGGATTTATTAATGACAGAAAATGTTAACTCTTTGGCAAACAATCACTAGACATGACTATAGCTGTGGCAAAACACTGGCTAAAACACACACGACTAGAATAGTTACCCAGGTAGTGGGTATTTAACTACTAGGTAGCAGGTGCTAAGTAACTTCAAATGAAATACTCTATTTGTGGAGACAGTTTCTATATCCACATTTTCTAGAAAACAAGAGGGCCATGAGGCCCTGAAGCGCTCACCTGAGATAACACCAGGGGCAGGGCCTTTTTTGACCACAAGAAATCATGTGGACAACCTTGGTAGAGAACCACAAGGCAAAGCAGTATGCCATTAATTAAAGGTCTAAGCCTTATGACTTCAGGAGAAAATAATATTTCATATTTTTCCCATCGAAAAAACTGATAAGCCCTGAGGCATGGCCAAGTTTCGCCCAGTGGTCAGGGTCGTAAGTTAAACATTCTTGGCAGAGGACCACAAGCCACAGCTACATATTTATAGAGGACCAGTAGATCATGTTAGTCATACCAAATATCAATGGTCTAGGCCTTACAGTTTCAGTAGATTTTTAAAGATTTTCCTATGAAAAACTGATAAGCCCTTAGGCGGGGCCATTTTTGGCCCGGGGGTCATAATTTGAACAATATTTGTCGAGGACCATAAGTTCATGCTACATACCAAATATCAAAGGTCTAGGCCTTACAGTTTCAGAGAAGAAGATTTTTAAAGATTTTCCTATGAAAAATTGATAAGCCCTTGGGCCGGGCCATTTTTGGCCCGGGGGTCATAATTTGAACACTATTTGTAGAGGACTATAAGATCATGCTACATATTAAATATCAAGGGTCTAGGCCTTACAGTTTCAGAGAAGAAGATTTTTAAAGATTTTCCAATGAAAAACTGATAAGCCCTTGGGCGGGGCCATTTTTGGCCCGGAGGTCATAATTTGAACAATATTTGTAGAGGACCATAAGTTCATGCTACATACCAAATATCAAAGGTCTAGGCCTTACAGTTTCAGAGAAGAAGATTTTTAAAGATTTTCCTATGAAAAACTGATAAGCCCTTGGGCGGGGCCATTTTTGGCCCGGGGGTCATAATTTGAACAACCTTTGTAGAGGACCATAAGATCATGCTACATACCAAATATCAAAGGTCTAGGCCTTACAGTTTCAGTGAAGAAGATTTTTAAAGATTTTCCTATGAAAAACTGATAAGCCCTTGGGCGGGGCCAATTTTGGCCCGGGGGTCATAATTTGAACAATATTTGTAGAGGACCATAAGATCATGTTACATACCTAATATCAAAGGTTTAAGCCTTACAGTTTCAGAGAAGAAGATTTTTAAAGATTTTCCTATGAAAAACTGATAAGCCCTTGGGCGGGGCCATTTTTGGCCCAGGGGTCATAATTTGAACAAAGTTTGTAGAGGACCATAAGATCATGCTACATACCAAATATCAAAGGTCTAGGCTTTACAGTTTCAGAGAAGGAGATTTTTAAAGATTTTCCTATGAACATTCCATATTACCATATATGGAAATATTGACCACGCCCTCTGGCGGCCATGTTTTTTGCCCGATCAAAATTCTTTTAACAACTTTTAAAGTCTATCAACTGAGAAACATTTTGGTGAAAACTATATTCAAATCCAACAAGTCATTCTGGAGAAGAAGATTTTTCTAGATATTGTGTCCGGTTGCCATGGCAACAAGACCGTTGGCCCCGCCCACTATCTTTTAACAACTTTTGAAGCACCCACCCACAGTATGTATCTGACCAAGTTTGGTTACAATTGGGCAGTCGGTTTCAGAGAAGAAGTCGTTTGAAATTGTTGACAGACAGACAGACGGACAGACGGACAGACAGACAGACGGACGGACATGCTAACGGATGGGTAGTTGTGTGACTTTTTCCTTTGATCTTTTCTTGTGTGACTAGTCCCACAAGAAAAACTATTTTTGGCTCTAACTTTGGAAAAGAATGATCTGGAAGCTAACCCTAACCCTAACCCTATGTCCCACAACTGGCCAGGTTAATGTCACAAGAAATGGCCAGGTTAATGTCACAAGAGATGGCCAGGTTAATGATTTTACTTGTGGGACTAGTTAGAAAAAGTCACACAACTACCCTTTGGTGAGTGCGGACGGACGGACAGACGGACAGACGGACGCCGGACGCCGGACACAGGGGTATCACAAAAGCTCACCTTGAGCACTTTGTGCTCTGGTGAGCTAAAAATAAACTTAGCATTAGACTTAGTCTACCATCTACAATCTACAACAAAAGTCTATTTCCTAACGAAATCAAGCTCACAGAGATTTTGGTGCTGGAAGCTGCACAATTATAAACTTATTCATTTTGCAAATAGTTTGCCTATAGGAGCTGTCTGATCTGGGTCTACTCTGCAAATGCATGAAAAAACATCTATATGAAGGAAAGGGTTAACCTTTACAACGCTGAATTTTCAAATGGAATATTTCAAAATTCAAAGAGGTTAAGCTTATGGTGAATATTTAGGGATGGTTTATAAAGAAAAGTGTAACAAGACAAACAGTGCAGACCCTGATGAGAGCTCATCTGGGTCTACACTGTTTGCAAAGGACATTAGTGACTCGGATCCCTCACTGTAAGGGTTAAGAGTTTCAAAGCAAAATTGAGTCGTCCAATTCTGAAAGTTCAGAGTGAAACAGTCCATCATTCTTTTTTGGTAAAAATCCATAGAGTATGAAAGGGTAACAACTGTGGGAGGATTTTGAATGACAAACAGTGCAGACCTTTATCAGAGTTCTCCTCTATGAGACCTCTGGTCTTAGTCTATACTGTTTGCGAATGAGTGCTTGCATGTCCTGTATGCAAAGGGATAAAGTACAGTAAAGCCCCTCTAATGCGACCACAAACAAGAGCACTGCAAGCGGGTGCAAATGCTCGTCTGTTGTCATTGTCAAGATGAACATGCATACTAAAAATGAAGGTTGTAAATGAAAAATTTAATGTTAAAATTTCGGACGATGACAACGCAGACGCCGGAGTTACGACAATAGCTCTTCGAAACAGACAAGCTAAAAATGGGCATAATTCTGAGTGGCAGAGGCAGGTAGTAGCTTAATGCAGGGTGAAAGTTATGAAGTTATAACTTTCATCCTGCATTTAAGCAGCCACCTGCTTATAACAGGAGAAATGTTTATTCATTAAGTGGTCACATTCGAGGGGTTCTACTGTACTTGCTATCAATGCAAAGAAATTTAGAACTGAATCGATATATATAATTTGATATTTGGATTAATTTAACCCTCTCAATGCTGAATGTTCAGATTGGACTGGTCAATCATTGTTTAACTGAAGAGTCTATATTCAGTATGAGAGTGTATAATTTACAAAGGGTTCTTGAATGGCAAACTGCAGACCCTAATTTCCTCTAAGGAGCCCTCTGATGTGGTCTACACTGTTTGCAGTTGGCAGTGCACTCGTTTCCCACATTCAAAGGGTCAAAGATATGAATACACTCTTTACATGTTCAATATTTTATTTCAACTGAATTTTTATAATGATACATGAATATAAGATGTTTTTACCTTGGCAGAAACTGTAGAATCATATCTATATAATTCTATTAGCAAACAGAGCAGACCCTGACCAGATCATGCTCCTATAAAAGCCATCTGATCTAGGTCTATGCTGTTTGCAAATGCATGAAAAGGTGTCTATGATGAGGGAATGGGTTACAGCATTTAAGAAGGGAATGTTTGACTGTGGTTGAAATTGTTAAACAGATCTATATTATTTCATATGCAAACATAGCAGACTCTGACCAGACGGCTTCTACAGGAGCTGTCTGATCTTGGTACACTCTATTTGCAAATGTGTTAAGAAGTGTTTATGTGAGGGAAAGGGTTCATTTATTTAATAGCTCACAACATCTTGTGCACTTAATTAAGAAAGGGTATGAAAAGTTGAATGTATCTTTGCTGCTGACAAAATCCACATATAATAGCAGCTGTACTGGGACTGGTTGGTGGTGCTTCTACATGAAGAGACATTATTTAAGGACAATTCAATAATATTTATTTCTGATTCCACGAGCCAGACAGATACAAGATGAATTATATATTAGCCAATGCACTGCTAGAATAGTAAATGTTAGATATTCAATAGGATATTGAGAATACTGCAACATGTCATTATATTACTTACTCTTTGAAAGCAGGTAACCGGATATTTGTATTTGCAAACAGTGTAGACCCAGATCAGAGGGCTCCTAAAGGAGCCCTCTGATCAGGGTCTGCACTGTTTGCCATTCAAAATCCTCTCACAAATTATACCCTTTCATAATGCATGAGCTCTATTGTTAAACAATGATGGACCAGTCCACTTTGCAAACTCAGCATTCAAAGGGCTACAATCAGCCTGTTCTTCTGTGTTTCCTGGACTTAAAGTAACTCCCTAAAGTCGTTAACCCTTTGATTTTCAAGCTAGGGTTCATTATTATTTATTAGTAGTTCATTCAGTATGAAAGGAATTAATTAGCGAAACAATTTTGAATGAAAAGCCGTGCACATTCATGTAGAGGGGTCCTGGAAGATCTGGATCTAAACTCCCACATTTCAAGAGTTAACCTTACCATAGTTCAAGTTTTATGGGGTTTTCAAGGGGTTTTATTTATGGCCTACAAAGTTAAAGGACTACAGTAAAACCTCTATTAACGGCCACTAAATCATGTTAATTAGTTGGTATTTTAGGGCAGGTGGCTGCTTAAAGCAAGTGAAAGTAAAACAGAACGCTCCTATAGGAGCGTTCTGTTTTACTTTCACCTTGCTTTAAGCAACCACCTGCCTTTAACACAAAATATTTGATTTAATTTAGTGGCCTTTATAGAGAGGTTTTACTGTATTAAACATATGATCATATTCCAACTTCAGTGTTAAAAACTCTCCAATTAGTGGATAATATCTTATGCATTTTCAACTAGGGGTGACGGAACTGTAAATTCATCAGTTATAGCTGAAGAAGCAGAGTGAATATTTATAACACTCAGCGATCCTCACTGTATGTCATGCAGATTTGCTAGAAGAAATTGAACAATGTTTCATACTACTCATATGGGAGTTTGTCTTTTACAAATATCTCCTACTTTCATACAACCCCATTATGAACTCAAAGACATGTTGTCAATAATTTCAACATTAGTCATGAAGTTTAAGTCATGAGGTCATGGGTAAAGAAAATTGTTGACAACATATGATTGACACACGGCATTCCAAAACAGCTCACTTTGGCACAATGAGCAAAAAATGCAATAATAATACAATGTACTTCACAGTATAACATTAGCTTGAAACTTGATCCAACACCAATTTATATCTGATCTGGATTCAAACTGTTGCAAAAGTTGACACAGAGCTACAGATATTTATGGTGCATACCCAAATACTAAAATTATCATTTTTCCACCAAACCCTATACTGTGATCACACCCTTCGCTTGCTGAATTTTAAAATACATTTCTCCTTCTTTACCCCATGCCCTGTTGTATAATTACATATATCTTCACTGTGTACACATATTTCACTGTGCAATTACTGCTGTGGAGTGCACTGGTTGCACAATCAACTTGTAAATAGTGCAGACCCTGATGAGACAGCTCCTGCAGGAGCTGTCTCATCTGGGTCTTCACTATTTACAGGTAGGTATATTGACGCGATTAGCAAGCGAAGGGTTAAGTGTGATCACAGTTATAGGGTCTGGAGGAGAAACAAAAGGAGTTAAATTTATGCAGCTTATCTTGACCTCTGTTATAAATTCACTGCCAGCATGGAAAGAATAAGAGTCTCAGACTAACCCTCTGAATGTGAGAAACGGGTACTGGAATATGGCCATTTGCACAGAGTATAAACCCAGATCAGAGGCCTCTACTGTTTGACATTCAAAATCCTCTAGCAAACTTTAACCTTTCATACTCAATGGACTCTCCATTGAACCCTTTACGCCACAAATACGCCATTCTATAACTTTCCAAACAGAGTGGATGTCTGATCAGAGTCTGCTCTGTTTGCTTATGATATAAAATAGATACCATTCTATAGTTTCTACTATGGCCAAAATTTCTATGTGCATGCGCCATTATAAAAATTGGATCTATTTAATATTCATGAAGTTATAATACATGTATTATTTCTTACATGAATACACCAATCGGCCATTCCACTTTGGATATTCAGCATTCAAAGGGTAACATATATAGTACAAACTATTTGAAAACAGTTAATACAAGAGTTGTGATGCCTGCAAGAAGTTTCTCCCATTTACCCAAACTCAACCCTCTCAACCAGTTTGTAAAGCTGATTAATTCAATTTGGTATCATTTTGATTACCATTAAATTAGACTAACAATAATGTTGACCCTAATCCAAATTTAATGGCTCCTAAAGCAGCCACAGTTGACATGGATCTGCATCGTTTAGCTAAATTTGTCAGTCTGAATATTTTTGGTAATTAGGGTATTCGTATTCCTCATTTCAATATTTCTCATTGCTGTCTCAATATTGGAATTGAAATCCCCTGGGTTGATGGTCCATGCTTTTCAATTGATCAGAGTCAGAAATCGATGAAATAATTTTAATTTGAAAGAACATATTCTGTCTTTTTCATCTGAACATATTGCATACTTTAAATTGGCAAGCTAAAACTAACACCTGCTTCAGGAATATCATCGTTTGAAAAGGATTTTCCTTAAAATAAAAACATTTTTTAAAACAGAATAGACCAAGATCGAAAGGTTCCTGTAGGAGTGATTGATTGTGTTGATTAAAGTCACTTTCTGCTCACTATGAGCTAATTGGACGCCCTGAGAGAGACAGTGGAGTGGATACAGAGAAACCAGAGCACGAAGCCCTTATTATCAACAGAGTTCACTTGTTCTTTTAGATGCTCAATATGAAGCACTGATACATTGGACCTCAGTTTATAGTTTCGTCCACAGGACTTGGTCCAGCGGGGGAACAAACCTGGGTCCCCTGGTATATATTGAAGTATAGCATGTTAGCCACACGACCACCGTAGGATCCTGTAGGATCAGTCTACTGTTTGCTTATGAAATTATAATAGATTTATCTACAGTTCTGCCAATACCAAAAGGTATCTGGGTCTACAAAACAAAAGAAAAGTACCTAGTTATAGCCTACTTTCAGTCCGAAGGACTGCTCAGCTGACTGTACATTTTACTTCCCTGGTCATTGAGTCATTCACCTACAATATTGAGCACAGCCAACATATGGCGCAATCATGCAGCCGCAGTAGCGGCTAGTGACCATCACAGGTACCCATTTTAACCCCTGGGTGGAGAGGAGATGCGGATGGGAGAAAAGCGTCTCTGAAATTTCCGGGATTTGAAATCCGGACCTCTGGATTGGAAGTCGAGCGCGTTACCACTAAACCACCACTGTTTGCAAAGGAAATTAGTGACTCATGTCTCACATTGTAAGGGTTAAAGCTATGTTGATCTGATTAAACATCACTGTAGTATTGAACAGTCTTGGAACCATCTACCTACTGTAATTATCCCAAAGATACAGACAACTTTAGGCAAATAGTGCATCAAGGTTATATCAAGTAATGACTGCAGGATACCCTTAGGGAAATATATAGAGCTTGCAAAATACTGATCTCAAGCATCTCATCAGAATTTTCAATATGGAACACATTTTTGTTCATATAATATTACTACCAGTGTTTGGCTTTCATGTTTTGTAACTACAGTAAAACCTCTCTATAACGACCACTAAATTACATCAAGTATTTTGTGTTAAAGGATTGTGGATGCTTAAAGCAAAGTGAAAGTAGAACAGAACGCTCCTATAGAAGTGTTCTGTTTTACTTTCACCTTGCTTTAAGCAACCACCTGCCCAAAATACCAACTAATTAACACAATTTAGTGGTTGTTATAGAGAGGTTTTACTGTATCACACATCTAGTATCCTAACACTGTTACACATGTTGACATGGTCAACCATGGTCAAGAAATTGTGGTCAACATTCATGATTAGACCATAATCAGTTTGTTGGTTCAAGATTGGCTACAGCAGAACCTGTCCTAATGGGCCATTCATTTATTGAACTTAGAAGTTCTGAAAAGCAGCTGGTTGCATAAACCTTTCCTCCATAGACTGTTTTTAGATCCAACCTCTTTGGATGCATCTACCAAAAAGGAGCATTAACTAGAGAAAAGATTTTTTTTAGAATTTTGTAATTTGAAACCATTGTGATAAATAGAGCATTTGCTCCTATGGGAGCAAATGCTCTATTTAACACAATGGTTTCAACAGGTGACTTTTACAGAGGCGTAGAAAGGCGTATTTATGGAGGAAAGGGTTAATGCAGGGCAAAAAAATCTTTGACCTGCATTAAGCTACTGCCTACCTTACAAATCTATAATTAGACCTCTTTTTGATGGCCATTTACGACAGGTTCTACTGTACTTCCGAACTGATCAAGCTTAAGAGAAATTAATGACTGAGTGTCAAACAGCTTGGCTGCTTAGATGAGACACTAAGTTACTTTGCATCGCATCTGGATCAAAGTTGTTTGCAAATGCGGGTCAAGTCGCAGACAGCGGTTGAAGCATGCGGAAGACATATTTAGACAATTAGTGCAGACCCAGTGCAGACCCAGATCAAACTGCTAGTTTGATCGGGATGTACACTATAAGATGTCAGTCTTATTATAAAGTTATCAACAAGAGACTGCATTAAGTGCCAATGCTCGTCTGTTCTATTGTAACCCTTGTGATGGTGAACAAGTGTGAAGATTTGCATTAATAGTAAAGACATAATAGCCAACATTAAAGTTTCCGGACAACAAAAACGATAACAATGACAATACCAACACCAGAGTTAGAACAATAGCTCTTATTTTTTTCTTCGATAAACAGACAAGCTAACAAAAGCACTGCAAACCGGTGCCAACGCTCGTCTGTCGTCATTGTCAAGATGAACATGCACACCAAAAATGAAGGTTGTAAATGAAAAATTGAAGAAGTTATGATCAATGTTAAGATTTCGGACGACGACGACAACAACAACGACAACACGGATGCCGGAGTTATGACAATAGCTCGTGATTTCTTCGAAACAGACGGGCTTAAAATGGTGCCATGTTGAATTATTCAATTGTAGAAACTGCTGGAGAGGGGAGACTGGATGTCCAAATATTTAGGGCAGTGTAAGAAACAATGAAACAAATCCTACAACTCTGGAATCTCTTAGTTTGGTTTTACTTCGCTTTAACAGTATTTCTGCCATATCACAATGTCCAGCGAATTACAGGTGGAGAGGTTCTTCTGTGTAAGGAACAAATTGCTTCTGAGATTGGGGCCAATACAAAACCAAGGGCCATAATTTTAGGTCTGGAGGTCCTGGTGGAAAACCATTAGATGATGCTACATACCTGATATCAAAGGTCTAGGCCTTACAGTTTCAGAGAAGTAGTTTTTAAATATTTTCCAATGAAAAATTGATAAACCCCGTGGCAGGGCCTTTTTTGGTGCGGGGGTCATAATTTGAACAATTTTTGTAGAGAACATTACTACATTAGATCATGCTACATACCAAATATCAAGGCTCTAGGTTTGTGGTTTCAGAGAAGAAGATCAAGTAAATTGTTGAGGTCTCACACACGCACGTACACACGTTGCACGTACACACGACGCCCGAGACAGCCCACTCACAATACCACACCTGGCACTTTGTGCCAGGTGAACTAAAAAGGTACCGTAAACCCTTTTCAATGCTGAATGGTCAACAATGATAGATTACATTCAGTATGAAAGGGTATGTATGATTTGCAAGACTTTAAATGAAAATGACTGTGCAGTGCCTGGCTCCTAGGGGTCCAAATAAATCAGGGTCCACATTGTTTGCAAATGTCAGTACACTTATCCCCCCTCTCCCCTCCAATACACATTGAAAAGGTTGATCACAGGTGAATGATCTATTATTTTACAATCAAGTCAATTGAACTGAGCCCAATATCAACATTGTTTTAGCCCTTAGCCCTAGTTTACCTAAATAGCTATTTAAATGCAACTGGGGAACAATGATGATCCGAGTCATTTTTACTGGTATAATGAGAAGCAAAGTGCAGGATATTCTTGAAAATTAAGCAAAACTGGTTTGTAAAGTTAAAGGCAATAGTAGCTAAGCATGCAGAGATTTGTTGTAGCAAAGCCAACAACTAATGCCCTACTTGACAGGTCTGGTTACTGGACATGACGCAAGTCCAATCTGCAGACTTACAGAACTCTGTCCTAACAGCAGCGAAATTCAGAACTCTGTCATGTGCATGTTCAGTAAAAAATTACATTGAATGAATCTAACTTTCATTGTAATTTGTGAGGCATAATGGTGCAGGGCTCTCTGATATACAGTAGAACCTCTCTAAACTGGAATTCTAGTAAAGAAGAATTAATAATTATACTTTTAAGCAAGTGGCTGATTAATGCAGGGTGCAAGTCATGCAGAAAGCTCCAAGGGGTGCTTTCTGCATGACTTTCACCCTGCATTAAGCTGCCACCTGTCTCCAAGACTGATATTTATACTACTTTTATCGTCCAGTTTAGAGAGGTTTTACTGTAGATCTAATTGGGTTTTAACAACTAACAATTGTCAGCAAATATCTGCAAAAGTTATCAGCTGCTTGAATGCTCAAAGCAGTTTTTTTTTCTAGCATTTCTTGTTGTAACTTAGTTTGGACCCTGATGTGGCACATACCCTCCTCAGCTGGATAAAAGCTGATAGTAAAAGCCATCATGTGTGCTGAAAGTTGCACAACAGACAACTGAGACTGTGAGCATATATAACACTATATCCAGGTTTACGGAGACCAACAGACATTTCGGCCAGATCTGGATCTACTCTGTTTGCAAAGGTCTGAAAATAGCGTCTATATCTGGGAAACAGTTCAGCAAAATTTAATTCATCATGTAGATGTTAACCCTTCGCTTGCTGTTCACATCAATATACCTACCTGTAAATAGTGAAGACCCAGATGAGACAGCTCCTGCAGGAACTGTCTCATCAGGGTCTGCACTATTTACAAGTTGATTGTGCAACCAGTGCACTTTAACACAGATAAATAATTGTAGACAGTGAAGATATTATGTAATTTATATATATAATACAACAGGGCATGGGTAAAGAAGAAGAAATGTATTTTAAAATTCAGCAAGAGAAGGGTTAATATCTATTGTGAGAATATGAAGAACTCATTGAAAGAAAAAGTTATTACCTGCTGGTTCTCCTGCTGAAACTGAGCTCCTTCTGAAACGAGACAAAACAAACTGGTATAAATAATAAGTCACAACTAGAGGCAACCACCAACTGAAAGGCCGCTTTTGTTAACCCTTTCCCAGTGTTCCATGTTTATTCAAAATTTCTATACCTACTGAATATTCATGGACAAAACAGTTATAACGAAATATGGAAAGTGGAAAATTGTAGCCATTGTAAAAAGTAAAGAAACAGATCTTTTCAAATTCCATTAGTAAACAGAGCAGACACTGAGCAAATAGTTTGTATAGGAGCCATCTGACCCGAGTCTTCTGTTTGCAAATGCGTGAAAAAGCGTTTACATGAAGGGTTAAATTCAAATGTCTCTGTTGAATATTCATGTCAGAAATAATGACATCATGAATATTTATTAGCTGAATTTTAATAATGGCATATGTACACAGGATTGTTAGGTATTGGTAGAAACTGTAGAGTCAGATCTATTATAATTCCATAAGCAATCAGAGCAGACCCTGATATGATGGCTCCTACAGGAGTTGTCTGATCTATGTCTACTGTGCACAGATGAAACAGTGTTTGTATGAGGGAAAGGGTTAATCCTGTCCTTCACATAAACATCTTTTCACGTTCCTGTAGGAACCGTCTGATCAGGGACTACTCTGTTTGCCAAAGGATAGATTGGTTTCTTTAGTTTCTGAAATGGCTACAACATTCTACTTAAATAAAATTCCATATTGCATTATATTTTGTCAGAATATCCAGTATGTATTGAGATTTGAAATAAACATAGAACAAGGGAAGGGTTAATCAGTGTACATCATTCTCCTCTCTTCTTGATCAAATTCTTCTTTAGATCTATCCTTTTTAGGACTAGACAGATGTACATCAAAGCATGTGTGTGCAGAGCTTATACAGATGAGTATCCAAATACTTAGTTTGTTATTTCTCCACCAAACCCTATACTATGACCACTCTTTAGAATTGTCTCTTCGAGACGATTCTAAAGACAGGTCACAGTATAGGATTTGGTGGAGAAATAAAGGAGCTATTCTTGAAAATGTTGATATTTACGCATATCATCTAGACCTGACTACATGTGTGTCACCCTATATATAGAGCTGTCATGGCTACATAATGTATGCTCAATAATAAGAATGAAGTCGAAACTTCGGCAATTCATTTCAATTTCGTTTAAGTGACAGTTTAATGGTTATTGAGCAAGACTTCATGGAGCTTAAATTTTCTGAGATATTCAGGAAAAGAGTCCATAATACCAATCAGAGTGACAAGAAAATGTGATTATCAGAGAATGCATGGCAATGGACTGCACAGCAATGCAGATAAAAAAAGTCAAAAACAAGAATACGTAAATACTGCAAGATGACGTTAAAAGTCATACATTGCTTAAAATTCCTGGCCACACTTATATTAAACATATTGACAACAACCAGAAAAATCATCAGGCAATTTTAGATAAAACTGATCACATGTACTTTGTAATACAAGCACAGGTTTTTCCATGTATTGAAAGTCACCCTGTATGCATATATTGCCAGTAACATTAAAATCGTTCCTGTCACTTTGAATCTACCTCATGCAAGAAAGACATCAATATAATCAGACTTTCTGTCTGTGAACTAATCCGTAATTTTGCATAAAGATTTAATACATTTTGTTGAAAAAGATACACATTGTTTCTTCATGAGAAGTCCCCTGCATCCCTGACTGACATATGCTACCATTATACTAGTGTGAAATAGAGGATTGTCACATACTACATTGGTCACATAACTGTGGGAAGTACATTAATTACAAATTAATCAAATTACAGTAACTCTTTTAGTCTCTTTAATTCATTACCTCATAGGCTATTTTTAGACCCAACCTCTTTGAATATATATACACCCGAAGTATGTGACGTCAATGCGAACAATGTTTCTCGATTTGACGGTCACTGTGACATTGACCTTTTACTGACTGACCTCAAAATCAATAGGGGACATCTACTTGCCATGACCAACCTTACCTCCCTACTAAGTATGAAGACAGCACTCCCAATAGTTATCCGAAGTTATTGAGCAGACAAGATTTTTGAGTTTGAAAGTCACTGTGACCTTGACCTTTAACCAACTGACCTCAAAATCAATAGGGGTCATCTACTGGCCATGACCAACCTTCTTACTGGGTATGAAGACAGCACACCTAATAATTATCAAGTTATTGAGCGGACAAGATTTTTTAGTTGAAGGTCACTGTGACCTTGACCATTTACCGACTGACCTCAAAAGCAATAGGGGTCATCTACTGGCCATGACCAACCTCCCTACTAAGCATGAAGACAGAACACCCTATAATTATAAAGTAATTGAGCAGAGTTTTTTATTGAAGGTCACTGTGACCTTGACCTTTGACTGACTGACCTCAAAATCAATCTGGGTCATCTATTGGCCATGACCAACCTTCCTACCAAGTATGAAGACAGCACGCCTAATACTTATTAAGTTATTGAGCAGACATGTTTTTTTTATTGAAGGTCACTGTGACCTTGACCTTTGACTGACTGACCTCAAACTAAATAAGGGTCATCTACTGGTCATGACCAACCTTCCTACTAAGTATGAAGACAGCACACTTAATACTTGTCAAGTTATTGAGCAGACAATTATGTTTAGTTGTTTAAGGTCAATGTGACCTTGATCTTTGACTGACTGACCCTCAAAATCAATAGGGGTCATCTATGAGCATTGACCAACCTTCCTACTAAGTATGAAGTCAGCACGCCTAATACTTATTAAGTTATTGAGCAGACAAGATTTTTTTTATTGAAGGTCACTGTGACCTCAAAATCAATAGTGGTCATCTACTGGCCATGACCAACCTTCCTACTAAGTAGGAAGACAGCACACCCAATAGTTAAGTTAATGAGCGGACAAAGATGTGGCTAACTGACGGTCTGATTTGGGTCTACTGTTTGCCAGGGTGTTAAATGACGGCCCCTGTGGAGTAAAGGGTTAAGCAGCAGCGTGTGTTTGAAGGTCCCCATCTTTATCCCTTTACTCCATATATATACGCCTTTGTAGTCGCCTGTGCAAACAGAGTAGACCTACATTAGACGGCTCCTATAGGAGCCATCTGATCAAGGTCTGCTCTGTTTGCTCCAGTAATTATATAAATCGGATTCAACAGTTTCTGCTTTGGCAAGAATTTCAGGTGTAAAAAAATGAATGTGCCCAATATTCCTAATGTCAATATTTCTTACATGAATATCCATGGAGTAAAGGGTTATTATTCTACATTAGTGGTCATTTCAAAGAGTTTCTACAATATTTGTGCAGCCATCAGTCCCTGCACATCGTCTTAGAACACAGCATCATGTATTGTGACTAGAATATTTTTACTCCATCAGACATTGTAAATCAATAGCCATTTTATCTTCACTTGGCCTAATTGAATAACAGATCAGCATAACAATACCATGAGCAGTCCTCATCAAGACAATTGAAAAGAAACCAGAGATGCTGAATGCGGATTGTTATGATGGTCATTTGGTCATGAATATTTATTTAAGAATTTATAATGACTGGCTAAAAATTTATGGATTGAAATTTTATTACACATTTAAACAATGAAATTTTTGACTAACAGAAATGTTAGAATCAGATCTATATTACTCCAAAAGCAAATTAAACAGAGCAGACCCTGATCAGACAGCTCCTACAGGAACATCTGATCTGGATCTACTCTGTTTGTAAAGGTAACAGAAGTCATCTTCCTATATAAACGTGTTTTCATGCATTTGCAAACAGAGTAGACTCAGATCAGACGGCTCCTATAGGAGCCGTCTGATCAGGGTCTGCTCTGTTTGCTAGTGGTATTTGAAAGATCCGTTTCTTTACTTTCTGAAATGGATACAATGTTCCACCTTCCATTATAACTATTTTGTCCATGAATATTCATTAGGTATTGAAATTGGAATAAACATAGAACAGGGAAAGGGTTAACCATTTGAATATTTTCAAAGTTGAATGGTATATCATTGTTAACCTTTTACTACATAAAAACACCTTTCTATGCATTTGCAAACAGAGTAGACCCAGATGAGATGGCTCCTACAGGAGCTGTCTCATCAGGGTCTGCACTATTTACAAGTTGATTGTGCAACCAATGCACTCCAGTGATTGTACAGCGAAATACATGTACTTGTACACAGTGAAGATATATGTAATTATACAACACGGCATGGGTAAAGAAGGAGAAATGTATTTTAAAATTCAGCAAGAGAAGGGTTAATGCTTTTCCACACATTTGCAAAGAGTAGACCCAGATCAGACAGCTCCTGTGGGAGCTGTCTGATCAAGGTCTGCTCTGTTTGCTTATTAAATTATAATAGAGCTGACTTTACAATTTTACCAATACCAAATGATCCTGTTTACAAAATTAATACATGTACTATCATTAATTTCAGCTAATAAATTTAATATTCATGATGTCATTATTTCTTTCAAGAATACTGAACTGGAAACCGGTTAACTGTCTTTTACTAAAGACCTCTATATCAGATACTTACTTACAAACAGAACCAGAAATTTAAAATGATATTTAATTTGAAAGAGTCTAATTAGATCTCAATATTTAAATTATATCAAAGTAGAAAGGGAATTTACATTATAACAGAATTAAAACTAACAGAAATTTTCAGAAATCTGAAGAGGTCAAGATATTTGACAACCAAACATTCAAAGGCGTGATGTTGGTTATGTAGGGTAAACATGACTACTATAATGCATATGGTCTGATGTAAGATTGGCTTCTGCTTGCACCCTCATTTATTACCGAAAAAAATGCTAATGCCTCAGTCACATTTGTTACTGCTTCCGTACAGTCTAAGGCCAATAGCATTTCTACGGAATTCCTTTGGCTCATATACTACAGTGGTCACATATATTACAGCTGCTGTACAGCCTTTGAGGTGATTCACCACAATTACTGTACAGCGTTCGTGCGGCCTTCATAGTTTTTTTTTTTTAAAATTCCACGGCAGGTACAAGGAAGCCACACAGTGCCCACCCGTAAGCAGTATGGCATCAATGGCATACAACTTGGTTTAAAAAGCTACGGCAGCCGTAGAAGTCACTTAAAATTAGTGATACGCCGTATAGGCGCCACAGATTTGCCGTAGAGCAAATGTGACTGGGGTTTTAGCTCAACCAAACTTAAATTTGTAAACAGCATGGATATATCATCAGGATTAAAGCTGTTTGATACTTAGCCAAATATATTTTCACAAATTGAAAGGAGTTGTATCATACCGTATTTAGCACATATCAGTTTAACCCATTACCTCATAGGCTATTTTTAGATACAACCTCTTTTAATAAATCTACCGAAAAGGAGCATTAACTAGAGAAAATGATTTTTTTTTTAATTTTGTAGTTTGAAACCATTGTGATAAATAGAGCATTTGCTCCTATTGGAGCAAATGCTCTATTCATTACAATGGTTTCACAAAGTGACTATTACAGAGGCGTAGAAAGGTGTATTTATGGAAGAAAGGGTTAAACCATCTCCCTCATAAAGACGACTTTTGGCACCTTTGCAAACAGAGTAGACCCAGATCAGATGGCTCCTACAGATCAGAGTCTACTCTGTTTGCTCATGGAATTAAACATGCATTTCTAGATATATGCCTAGTGATACATGTTAGAACACATTGTAAATTTAGGAAGGACTGAACTTCTTCTACTTATAGTTGTCAAGAATATCAAGTTATCCAAGTTCAAGACATTCAGTTCAAACAGAGCAGACCCAGAGCCTACCTGAGCTGTCTGATCTGGGTCTACCATTTGCAACGGCAATTATATGGAGTAATGGGTTAAGTATGCTTTGGGCAATGAATGAATGAATGAATGAATGAATGAATGAATGAATGAATGAATGAATGAATGAATGAATGAATGAAAGACTTTATTTAACGAGAGTAGCTCAATTATCTATGATTAATTTTTGAAAACATTTAGGACCAGATGAGCAAATGATTTGTTACCTCACAGTCTCATCAGGATCCAAACTCGTTGACATTCTAATATGTCTTTGAAAAGAATCTGAATAAAGTCTTTTATTGATATCTGAATTGGTAAATATTTTCTGTCAACAGAAGTTGGCTTTACATGCAAAAGGTTGAAAGCTATTGAATTTCCTAAAATTCGAAATGCAAATTTCGAAATTGGCTTGCCGAGTTTCTAATCAGTATTTGCACAGAAATGATTTATTAGTCTAAAAAAATTAATAGCACTATCAAAACCGCAAAATTCTTGATAATAATTAAAGAATCTATTATATCATTATCGTGTGAGCATTATCTTGGATTTACCAGTGCAATTAACCCTTTATATAAACTTTATAGAGATGCATTGTCACGCCTTTGCAAACAGAGTAGAACCAGATTAGACGGCTCATATATGAGCAGTTTGATCAGTTTTGCTTTGTTTCAAGGCTATCAAACAAAACAGATTAATAATAATAACAATGACCAGGGTTACAACAATGCTCTATTTGCTTATGATACATTATTTGATTCTACAGATTCTGCTATTGCTAAATATTCTTGTGTCCATGTGTTATTATAACAATTTATCTAATAAATATTCATGATATATTCAAAGTTTATAATCATTAATTTAATTGTAGGGACTTCTAACCTGTTAAACCCTTACAGTGCGGGACACAAGTCACTAATGTCCTTTGCAAACAGTGTAGACCCAGATGAGAGGGCTCCTAGAGGAGCCCTCTCATCAGGGTCAGTGCACTGTTTGTCATGTTACACTTTTCTTTTGAAAAAACCCTAAATATTCACTGTAAGCTTGACCTGTTTGAATTTTGGAATAGTCCATTTTAAAATTCAGCACTGTAAGGGTTAACGCAGGACAAGCATGCATTGTCATTTGCAACAGTGTATATCCAGATCAGAGGGCTTCTAGAAGAGCCCTCTGATCAGGGTCTGCACTGATTGTTATTCAAAAGTCCTCTAGCAAATTTAACGTTTCATACAATACTGAGTGGACTCTATTATAGTATATATCACTGATTGTGTAATCCACTCTAAAAATTCAGTACTGAAACGGTTAACATTTCTTTAACTCTTTGCACGCTAGCGGTGAAACCGTGATTACTAGATGCAAACAGTTTGGATCCAGATTAGACATTATGCGGCGTCTCATCAGGATCCAAACTGTTTGTCACTTTTACCATATTTTTGCAAAGAAATGAGAGGAATTTTATTTTTAGAATTAAAGCAGACGACAGTTGTTGCGGACGAAAAATTACTTAGCTTGCAAAGAGTTAAGTTTGTTACTAATAATTTGGAAAGTTGATGTTGTGACCATGGATGAAAGTTACCATTGTATGCACTTTTTCTATGTCTTTCATATGCATGAAATTTTTACTAACATTTCTTATATATTTACAGCTTATCACAGTGTAATGACTGTTTACGAAGAGTTGTCTTTTAAATTTGACAAGTCTACCTTAAGTGACATTGGTGATCTGGTGTGTGGAAACTCAAAGACTTCGTCATCGCTGAAATTACCACGGTTGGGTAGCGGACTCATAGGATCTGCCTGGTAATCATTCACTGACACAGACCGTCTTATGGACATAGGTGACAAGAAAAATCTACGCAAGTCCACTTCACTAGATGATGTTGTAATACTGTCAGTTCGAGTCAGCCCTTTGGTGCGAATGAGAGATTTGGTGTCAGGAAGGGAAGCAGAGTGGGTCAGTGATTTTGGAACGTCCAACCTCTGCATGTCCCCTTTTTCCTCCGACTCCTCACTTTTTGTTCTGTTTGAGGATTTATCCATTTCCATGGCTACAGTAACGCTCCAAGAATTTAATTGCCAAGGCAATTGAGAAGAATTTCTTGAGTAACATACTCTCACTTCACAACACACGTTTCATCCTTTTAGCATAATGTTTGCTACATTATAATGTCTCTTCAGCATTTCAATTAATTCCATTTACTCAGAGAAAATGTCATCACATCCTTCCCTCCTCCTGATATAAAGATATTTAACCCTTTACTCCATGAATATTTATGCAAGAAGTAATGACATAATGCATATTCATTGGCTGTATAAAAGATAAAGTGTAGAATTAGATCTATATTATGTCATAAGCAAACAGAACAGACCCTGATCAGACAGCTCCTACAGGAACCATCTGATCTGGGTCTACTGTGTTTGACATAGCGTTAAAAAACGTATTTATGGAGTAAAGGGTTATAAAAAGCAATTTACTTAAGTGAAATTCCTCCAGCCTACCTAAACAACAAATGATTTCCAATACTCTACTACAACTAACCACAATTTCAACCTGATGCTCATCCACAGATACACAGAAACCAGAACAATAATTCTCAGCCTCTACTAGTACTGCTTGTATCGAGACTCAATATAATCCCCTTGCATAGAAGCCACCAGGAGAGACTACAGTAAAACCTCTCTACAACAACCAGCGAAAACATGAGTTCTCTCTTAACCCTTTCCCTCATATAAACATGTTTTCACGAATTTTCAAACAGAGTAGACCCAGATCAGATGCCTCATATAGGAGCTGTCTGATCAGGGTCTGCTCTGTTTGCTAATGGAATTTGATATATCTGTCTCTTTAGTTTCTAAAATGGCTATAATGTTCCACCTTCCATATTTTGTTCATGAATATTCAGTAGGTATTGAAATTTGAAATAAACATAGAACTGGGAAAGGGTTAACCCATTAATTCATAGCCTATAAAAGTTTAGATCAAAACCTCTTTCAATAAATTAACCAAAAAGGTACATTTACTAGAGAAAAGGAAAATGTTAGAACTGTGTAGTTTTGAAACCAATGTGATAAATAGAGCATTTGCTCCTATTTAGCAAATGCTCTATTCATCAAATCGGGTTTCAAAAAATGACTTTTCCAGAGGCGTCAAAAGGCTGTATAAAAGATAAGGTTAACCCGTTGCCCATTGAATATTCTTGTAAGAAATAATGACATCATGAAGAGTCGGATCTATTATAATTTCAAAAGAAAACTGAGCAGACTCTGATCAAATGACTCCTACAGTGTCTACTCAGTTTGCAAAGGCATGAAAAAAGTGTTGACATGTGGTAACGAGTTAAGGAAGTTGGTAGCTTAATGCAGGATGAAAGTTATTCAGAAAGCTTTATAGGAGCTTTCTGCATTACTTTCATTCTGCATTAAGCCACCACCTGCTTTCAAAGACTATGTTGTAACCAATGTTTATTCACTACAGAGAGACGCTACTGTACACCATCAATAACCTATAATGAGGCAATTCCATGTCAACCAAACCTCCATCAAAATTTTATGAAAGCATAAAATGCAACCTCGTTAGTTTGTTGTTTATGGTAATTAAACTCACAAAACTTGGAAATTCCCACCGTTTTTCACCTGTGTTAATTCTTAAATGCAGGGAACATGTTAGTTGGTATTGGCAAAAAGTTTAGACCCAATATCAAGGGCTCCTATGAATCCTCTGATCTGGGTCTGCACTGTTTGTCTTTAAAAACAATCTGGGAAACTTTTAAGCCTTTCATACTGAATGAACCCTATAGTTAATCCCTTTCCTCCATAAATACGCCTTTCTACACCTCTGTAATAGTCACTTCTTGAAACCATTATGATAAATAGAGCATTTGCTCCTATAGGAGCAATTATGCTCTATTTATCACAACGGTTTCAAACTACAAAATTTTAAACATTTCCTTTTCTGTAGTTAATGCTCCTTTTTGGTAGATTTATTCAAAGTGGTTGGATCTAAAAATAGCCTATGAGGGAATGTGTTAAACACTGATGAGCTGAATTTCCACTGAATAATTAGTATTCAAAGGGTAAACCCTCTTTTTTGTGTATTGACAATTTGTGAATTGCATTCATGGTCACCATCCATAGCAAAAGTCTCTTTCAGCTCTACAAGAACAAGCTGAGATTCTGTTCTACAGATATAGGTGTGTTTTCAAACATTAAAATGGTAATTTCTCCATCAAAACCTATGTTGTGACCATTCTTTAAAATCATCTCTTTGAGACAATTATGAAAAAGTGGTCATAACATGGGGTGTGATGGAGAAATAAACAGGTAATTCCAGCATCATACTTACAGTATAACCTGTCTTAAGCCTTTCCCTCATATAAACGTGTTTTTACGCATTTGTAAACAGAGTAGACCCAGATCAGACGGCTCCTAGAGAAGCCGTCTGATCAGGGTCTGCTCTGTTTGCTAATAGAATTTGATAGGTCTGTTTCTTTGCTTTCTAAAATGCCTACAATATTAAACTTTCCATATTTCTTTATAACTATTTTGTTTATTAACATTCACTAGGTACTTGAATTTGGAATAAACATAGAACAGGGAAAGTGTTAAGCAGTCATTTATTTATTAACCATAGGAGTCTTAAAATGTTAGTAATTGCTTAACCCTTTCCTCCATATGTACGCCTTTTGACGCCTCTGTAAAAGTCACTTTCTGAAACCATTGTGATAAATAGAGCATTTATCACAATGGTTTCACAACTAAAGAATTCTAACATTTTTCTTTTCTTTAGTAAATGCTCCTTTTCGGCAGATTTATTCAAAGTGGTTGGGTCTATAGGAGCTTTCTGCATTACTTTTGACCTGCATTAAGCAACCACCTGCTTTACAGACCTATAATTTGACCTCTTTTTAATTTTGATGCCCACTTAAGACAGGATCGACTGTATTCAGCTTTAAAAACCCGTGGAGAGCGGGAAGTGGGCATCTGATACTTCGTCATATCTACAAGATCACATGAGCTGAAGCTTGGGACTATTGTATACCAGTCCTTGTCCAACCCAAACCTCCGGAAAGTCCTCAGACTGTTTGCAGATGTTTGCTTGGATAAGTGATACAATGCTTTGAAATAATTGTCTGTTACAATCATACAATCAATGTGTTTACATGTTTACCCGTTACCTGCTATACAGAACTTTGCTCTCTACACCCCTTGATTGCCTCCCCAGTAACCCTTTCCTCCATGAATATGTCTTTGCCAACAGAGTAGAACTCCTGTTAGGGGCAGTCTGATCAGGGTCTGCTTTGTTTGCTTATGGAATTATAAAGATTTGATTCTACAGTTTCTACTTCAGCAAAAGTATCATGGCATAATTATATATACCATTTTAAAAATTAATCTTATTATTATCAATGATATCATAATTTCTTACATGAATATTCATGGAGTAAAGGATTAACCCTTTATGCTATGAATATTCATGTAAGAAATAATGACACCATGATTATTAATTAGTTGATTGTTTTATAACGGCATATGATGAACACAGACATTATTACAAGAACTTTAGAATCAGGTGGATACTATTTCATATTACATGTAGCAAACATTAGGCACATCCTAATTGACAGGAATCCTCTGATCTGGGTCTTCTCTGTTTGCTAAGGCATTCATTTTCAGAGTTGAATAGTTTATCAGTGTTTAACCCTTTCCTCCATAAATACACCTTTCTACGCCTCTGTAAAAATCACCTGTTGAAACCAGCGTGACAAATAGAGCATTTGCTCCTATAGGAGCAAATGCTCCTATAGGAGCAAATGCTCTATATGTCACAATGGTTTCAAACTACAAAATTCTGAAAAATTTCCTTTTCTCTAGTTAATGCTCCTTTTCGGTAGATTTATTCAATGTGGTTGGGTCTAAAAATAGCCTATGAGGTTAACTATTATTTCCACTCAGTATAAAAGGCTTACATAAAATTTTGCAAGTGGAGTTTGAAATGCAAGCAGTGCAAACCTCGATTAAAGGGCTCATCTACAAGCCCTCTGACCTGGGTCTACACTGTTTGCAAATGCCACTGCATGTGTGTCTAACAATGAAATGGTTAATTTAAGGTGTACATGTATCTATGGAGTAAAGGGTTAAATTACCTAAATTATCATTAACCCATTCCCTCATGGGCTATTTTTAGACCCAACAACTTTGAATAAATCTACCGAAAAGGAGCATTACCTAGAGAAAAGGAAAATTGTAGAAATGCTCTATTTATCACAATGGTTTCAACGGGTAACTTTTGCAGAGGCATCAAAAGGCGTCAATATGAGAGAATGGGTTAAAAAAGTGCTATGTTAACAGTTTCATTCATCAAACCTATAATAATTACAGCTTGGCTTGTGGTATAGGGAATCTTCAGGAGCATTTAATGTAGAAGCCATGTTGGTAAATTCCTGACCAGATGTCATACTTTGTAAGTATATATGAGAAAATTGGGATTAATTCCATCACATCCCAGGAAATATATTCCTTTTACAACTCCTCTGAGACAGTTAATATTAATCTGAGTGATAAAGGAAGATATACAGGCAATAACAGCCCCAGTCCTCTGATGCTTTAGGATTTATTATAAGCTTGACATGCCATTTCTAGTGATTAATACTGCAAACAAAATTTCCTCTAGTACATCAGTATATTACCAGAAATCTCTCAATTTTGTTCTCTAAATGTCTTATTTCCAAACCATTCCATTTGTATTGTCTTTGTTATCCCTTTTCTCCATGAATATTCATGCAAGAAAAAAATAATGAGGTAGTTAAATATAATGACATGAACCCAGAAATGTTTGACCAGGACAGACATTGTAGAATCAGATCTATATATTTCCATAAGTAAACAGGAGCCATATGATCTAGGTCTACACTGTTAAAAGGTATATCTATGGGGTAAAGATTTAACCCAGGCCTAGCTTTTCGTCAGATGTGCCATTATGGAGAAAAAGGGCAAACAATCGCGTGTAAATTCTGTAGCCCAAGATGTGCTTCAGCATTGCCAATGTGCCTGGCCCTGCAGGGCTACACGGTTTGCACTTGAATCAATCTTATTTTATTGATATCTACATTACTTTAGCAACCAACAATGCTGATTAATTCTTTTAATCCTTTACTCAAAGAATATTCATGTGAGAAATAATAACATCGAGAATATTAATTAGATTAATTCGTATAATAGCACATGAAAACTGGAATGTTTGGCCATTGCAGAAAAAAACTATAGAATCAGATTTATCATTTCATTGGCAAACAGAGCAGATTCTGATCAGTCAGCTCATAAAGGAGCTATCTGATCTGGGCCTACACTGTTTGCAAAGGTGTTAAGTAGGTGTATTTATGGAGTAAAGGGTTAACCCTTTCCCTCATATAAACGTGTTTTCATGCATTTGCAAACAGAGTAAACCAAGATCAGATGGCTCCTAGAGGAGCCATCTGATCAGGGTCTACTCTGTTTGCTAAAAGAATTTGATAGATCTGTTTCTTTGCTTTCTAAAATGTCTACAATGTTCCACCTTCAACATTTCATTAGAACTATTTTGTTAATGAATATTCAGTAGGTATTGAAATTTTGAATAAACATACCGGTAGAACAGGGAAAGTGTTAATACGACACATCTGGTACTTTTGAACTCTATGACAAACAAGAGCACCGCAAGACGGGGCAATATACGCCCGAATGCTGTTCTATAAAATTATGTTGAAAAATAAAGGAGCAGTTAGTTGCACAAGAAATTGCTACCCGAAACTATCAAAGGGCAATAACTCCAGAATGAAAAATATCCAAGATATGAGCATGGTAAGAACAGTGTACATAGCAATCATTTTCAGACTTTCAGACTTTTTTGAACTTTGGAAAAAAAGTCGAGAAAGTTTAAACCGAACGTGACATAAGTGCGTTTAACCTTTCACCTTCAAATATGACTGACCTTAAAGGTAATGATGTAGGTCTAGTTAGCTACAGCCAGGACACAAAATTTGCTAACGCTCTATTTGTGACCTTGACCTTGAAAGTTCACAATTGGGTTTTGTATGCAACACACCTTCAAGTGATACTGAAGCCCTATTTGTGACCTTGACCTTGAAAGTTCACAATTGGGTTTTGTACGCGACACACCTTCAAGTGATACTGAACATATGTGTGAAAGAATTTTGAAAATCGGAGAAAAAATGAGTAAGTTATAGCCAGGACACGAATTTGCTAACGGACGGACAGAATTGCTAACGCCCTATTTGTGACCTTGACCTTGAAAGTTCACCATTGGGTTTTGTACGCGACACACCTTCAAGTGATACTGAACATATGTGTGAAAGAATTTTGAAAATTGGTGAAAAGATGAGTAAGTTTTACCAAGGACACGAAAATTGCTAACGCCCTATTTGTGACCTTGACCTTGAAAGTTCACAATTGGGTTTTGTACGCGACACACCTTCAAGTGATACTGAACATTTGTGTGAAAGAATTTTGAAAATCGGAGAAAAAATGAGTAAGTTATAGCCAGGACACGAATTTGCTAACGGACGGACGGACAGAATTGCTAACGCCCTATTTGTGACCTTGACCTTGAAAGTTCACCATTGGGTTTTGTACGCGACACACCTTCAAGTGATACTGAACATACGTGTGAAAGAATTTTGAAAATTGGTGAAAAGATGAGTAAGTTTTAGCAAGGACACGAAAATTGCTAACGCCCTATTTGTGACCTTGACCTTGAAAGTTCACAATTGGGTTTTGTACGCGACACACCTTCAAGTGATACTGAACATATGTGTGAAAGAATTTTGAAAATTGGTGAAAAGATGAGTAAGTTTTACCAAGGACACGAAAATTGCTAACGCCCTATTTGTGACCTTGACCTTGAAAGTTCACAATTGGGTTTTGTACGCGACACACCTTCAAGTGATACTGAACATTTGTGTGAAAGAATTTTGAAAATCGGAGAAAAAATGAGTAAGTTATAGCCAGGACACGAATTTGCTAACGGACGGACGGACAGAATTGCTAACGCCCTATTTGTGACCTTGACCTTGAAAGTTCACCATTGGGTTTTGTACGCGACACACCTTCAAGTGATACTGAACATACGTGTGAAAGAATTTTGAAAATTGGTGAAAAGATGAGTAAGTTTTAGCAAGGACACGAAAATTGCTAACGCCCTATTTGTGACCTTGACCTTGAAAGTTCACAATTGGGTTTTGTACGCGACACACCTTCAAGTGATACTGAACATTTGTGTGAAAGAATTTTGAAAATCGGAGAAAAAATGAGTAAGTTATAGCCAGGACACGAATTTGCTAACGGACGGACGGACGGACAGACAGACGGACATACTAACAAATGGGTAGTTGTGTGACTTTTTCCTTTGATCTTTTCTTGTGTGACTAGTCCCACAAGAAAAACTATTTTTGGCTCTAACTTTGGAAAAGAATGATCTGGAAGCTAACCCTAACCCTAACCCTATGTCCCACAACTGGCCAGGTTAATGTCACAAGAAATGGCCAGGTTAATGTCACAAGAGATGGCCAGGTTAATGATTTTACTTGTGGGACTAGTTAGAAAACGTCACACAACTACCCTTTGGTGAGTGCGGACGGACAGACAGACGGACATACTAACAAATGGGTAGTTGTGTGACTTTTTCCTTTGATCTTTTCTTGTGTGACTAGTCCCACAAGTAAAACTATTTTTGGCTCTAACTTTGGAATAGAATGATCTGGAAGCTAACCCTTACCCTAACCCTATGTCCCACAACTGGCCAGGTTAATGTCACAAGAAATGGCCAGGTTAATGTCACAAGAGATGGCCAGGTTAATGATTTTACTTGTGCGACTAGTTAGAAAAAGTCACACAACTACCCTTTGGTGAGTGCGGACAGACAGACAGACGGACAGACGGACACCCAGCCAGACGGCCAGACGATGGAGACCATAACATAATACGACCCTTCGGGCGTATAAAAAGCCGTATAAGTTCAAGCTACAATTGGTGCAGACCCTGACTAACTGCAAACTGTCAATAATTGCAGAATCTATTACTAATGTTTGCAATGTATGCCACACTGGACTTTTGTCAAGACTTTTTCTCTTCAGAATAAATGCAATTTGGTTTTTACCTCCTTACTCCATTAATATGTATATATAAGAAATAAGGACATCATGAACATTAATTTGAGTACAGTATATTTTATAATGGAAATGAACGTTTGGCCATGGCAGAAACTGTAGAATCATGTTATTCCACAAGCAAACAGAGCCGACTAATCAGAAACTCCTACAGGAGCCATCTGATCTGGGTCTACTCTGTTTGCAAAGACATTAAAAGGTGTATTTATGGATTTATTATTTATTATAAATATCCAGTAATGAATCATCTGAAATTCTTTAATACATGCCTGTCAGCAGTGAGTAATACTATAAGTTGTGGACTGACTGTGGTTTCTTTTACTTCTAATTTGTTATTAACCCTTTTCATGCTGCATTATAAAATTATTATTTGACTCCAACCACTTTGAAAAATGTAGGAAGCAAACCTTTAAGAACTGCATTTCCCTTTGTAGGGTATGATATTTATGGCATACAGTGCAGACCCTTGTCAGAGAGCTCAACCTGGGTCTACAGTGTTTGTAAATTATTGATATGATTTCCCGTATGCAAAGGGTTACTCATACAGCAAAACATTGACAAAAACATGGTAATTTACTTGTTTGAAAGTATGTTCACTATGAAATAAGCTTGTTGATTAAGAACATACACTGAGTCATCTTCAAAATAATTATCTACACATGTGTCAGTGTCAGTCTTTGCAAAAAAAATTCCTCTTGCATTATCCAGGGGTGTAATTTTTTTTCAAAAGCTATTCGCCCTGCAGGACTAGTGACCACTGAAATCTACTCGCCCTTATGCATTGCTTTCACTCGCCCTTGATTTTTCATACATATGTACTCTTTAAAAGCCGGTGTGATCTATATCATATGAAGTTGATTATGAACGAAGATAAAAATTAAAAGCATATATTTTTATTGCCAAAAACAAGCCTGTTTAAACTTCAAATCACTAAGTCATGCAGGATCAGTACAACCTTGTATGATCTATTAAATCAGTGAAATGTTCAGCAAATGGTTGGATTCCAAACTATTTTCGATCAAACAGTCATCAAAACGTGGCATAAACCCATCAATTGCTTTCAGGTATGAACCTAATTACTGTAATTAACACACCTTCCGCTATTATACTATACAATTGCCAGTTTGACGAAACCATTTTTTTCCTATAGGAGCCGTCTGATCTGGGTCTACTCTATTTGCAAAGGCATAGAGAGTATTTATTGAGTAAAGGGTTATTAGCTGAATATTGTACAAAGGTATTTATCATTAAGGGGGTTTCTTTTGTCACAGCAGAAACTGTAGAATCATATCTTTATTATTTCATAAGCAACCCGAGGAGACCCTACTCTGACAGCTCCAACAGGGGCTGCCTGATCTTGGTCTACTCTGTTGGCAAAGGTATAATGTATTATAAAAGCTGCGTATCCTGTATGAGCTGATTGATCAGGGTCTGCTCTGTTTGCTTATGCAATCATAATAGATCTGACTTCATAGTTTCTACCAGTACATCCATGTGTACATTAACCCTCACCTTAAATGATCATTTATGCATAGATTGATCACTTCATGAAATTTCATTAACTAAATTTGTACAATGTAACATTTTAAAGGAAAGTTTTGTTTGGCTTAGACATTTAATGCTGTAGGATCAGATTTATATAATTCCATAAACAAAGAGAGAAGACCAAGATCGGCTGGCTCATACTGGAGCCGTCTGGTCTGTGTCTACTCTGTTTGCATAAAGGTATTCATGAATAACCGGTTAACCCATTCCCTCATATTGATGACTTTTGAGGACTGTAAAGTTCACTTTGTGAAACCATTGTGATAAATAGAGCATTAATTTGCTCTTATAGGAGCAAAATGCTCTATTTATCACAATGGTTTCAAACTACAAAAATCGAAGTTTCCTTTTCTCTAGTTAATGCTCCTTTTCGGTAGATTTATTAAAAGTGATTGTATCTAAAAATAGCCTATGGGGTAAAGGGTTACACATTGATGGATCATTCCACTTTCACAATGGGTTAAACTGCCTACCAACTACATTTTCATTCATTGAAAATGTCTTCTAACTCAAGATTTCAATACAGACAGGACTTCTTTCAATTTAATTTTGAAGGTATAATAAGTCAGTATCAAGAAGTTTTGATCAAGAAGTTTTGATCCTGAGTAACTAGACATCTCCTCTGGATCCTCCAAACTGTTTGCAAAAGTAATCACAGATTCACTAACAGCACGCAAAACGTTAAAAAGAATGTTTCTTTTATGTTGAGACTGAATGAGATGGACTAAATCTGTCACTCTGACTGCTAATATTCAAATGATGTCTCTCGATAGATTGATGATCACTTTACATATGCACATATGTAAATACTAGATGTCATTAAATAAAATATATCCTTGACCTTGGGTTGATTTCCAATGGAGACCATTTATCTGTTTCGCTTTTAAACTAGAAAATGTAAAAGAAAAATTGGTACCTTTTCATTTTTGTATAAAAGTATTACAGGCAAAGCAATGGATAAAGGTGCTATGTATTCAAATACTAAACTGGTCATTTCTCCATCAAACCTTAGGTTACGACCACTGTTTAGAATCTTAACCCATTACCTCATAGGCTAGTCTTAGATCTATACAACCTCTTTGAATAAATCTACCGAAAAGGAGCATTAACTTGAGGAAAGGAAACTTTTAGAATTTTGTAGTTTGAAACCATTGTAATAAATAGAGCATTTGCTCCCATAGGAGCAAATGCTCTATTTATCACAATGGTTTCATAAAGTGACTTTTACAGAGGCGTCAAAAGTTGTCAATATGAGGGAAAGGGTTAAGAGTGGTCACAACATAGAATTTGGTAGAGAAATAAAAGAGCAATTCTTGAATATGTTTTAATTTTACGCATCTTATCTTGGCCTCTGTTACTCAGGACTAGTCTGATGATGTCATGCAGAGCCACAATACAATATAAACTATACACCAATCTTGTTTCACAGACAGTGACAATTGCTTCTGAAATTAACCCTTAACCTGCTGAATACTTAAAACTTGCTCCTCCCTTTCTGAATATTAATTAAACAATAAGCTGTATCAATATTTACCACTGTAGAAAATGATTTTTATGAAAAATGGTGCAGATCCTGATCTAAGGACTCCCGATGCAGCCCTTTGATTTTGGTCTACACTGTTTACAAAGGTCTTATTGTGCTTGGTTCCTATACTTTAAGCATTAACTCTTTGCATGCTAAGTAATTTTTCGTCTGCAACAATTGTCGTCTGCTTCAATTCTTAAAATAAACTTTCTCTCATTTTTTTTTTCAAAAATATTGTCAAGATGACAAACAGTTTGGATCCTGATGAGACGCCGCATTATGCGGCGTCTCATCTGGATCCAAACTGTTTGCATAGGTAATCACAGTTTCGCCGCTAGCGTCCAAAGTGTTAAACAAGGATATACAGATTATGCTCATTCTCTGGCAGACATTCCATTAGGAAACACCGACACATACGACAAAAAAAATCTGAAGAAGACATTTGGTAATGCAGAATCCATACTTGTAAACAGAGGAGGACCCACTATAGATATTGCTTAGGCATCTTGAGAAAAGTTGTATCGCCAGTGTGAATAAATTCAAACATTCTTGAAAAATTCTAAAAACATGTTAAATGAGCCGACTGATATTCCAGATAAACATTCTCAAATTATTAAAATTCTGAAACTATTAGGATAAAGGGAAAGGTGCCATTGTCCAATTGTACTGTGAATGTTATACAGCAACCCATTTACAAAGCATTCAAGTTGAGTACGTCTGGTCAAGATTGGGTGCTTAGATTTATTGGCATTTGTGGATCAATAAAGAGATGATTAAATCTGCATCTTAATGCTTTTCCTTGAGAATCCCACATTTGTCCACGTTTGCAAAAAGAGCAGACCCAGAACTTAGACAGCTGCTGTAGGAGCTGTCTGATCAGGGTCTGTTATGGTTATGAATGGAATAATAAAACTTGGTTCTACAGTATCTGAAATGGCCAAAAAGGTTCCATTGTTTATTGACCCATTACAAACATTCAGTATTGTAACCCTTCCCTTCTTGTAAACGTTTTTTCATTACTTTGCAAACAGATTTAGACTAAGATCCAGATCAGACTGCTCCTACCGGAGCAATCTGATCAGGGTCAGCTCTGTTTGCTTATGGGATAATATTGATGTGATTCTTCAGCTTCTGCAAAAGCCAAATATTCATGAGGTAAAGGGTTAATTGACAATTCCAGCCAATCTGCTGTATCTAGCTCTGTGATTGAGGATTATTTCTCTAAATGACATTTATAAACATGTTAGCCATGATAAGGAGTCCTATAAGTAGAATCTATAGCAGATGACTGAGATCTACCTGATTAGGGTCTGCTCTGTTTACTTACAGAATAATAAATATCTGATTCTACATCTTTTGAAAAACAAATGCCCTTACTCATTGACCATAATAAAAAAAATCATCTCATGAATATTCGTTAACCCATCCCCCCCCCCCCCCCCCCCCCCTCCAAGGCTAATTTTAGATCCAACCACTTTGAATAAATCTACCGAAAAGGAGCATTAATAAGAGAAAAGAATTATTTTAGAATTGTGTAGTTTGAAACCATTGCGATAAATAGAGCATTTGCTCCTATAGGAGCAAATGCTCTATTTATCACAATGGTTTCAACAAGTGAGTTTTACAGAGGCGTAGAAAGGCGTCTTTATGGAGGAAAGGGTTAAGTAAGGAATTCTTTAAAAAATATTCAGAAAGAGTAGAGAACGGCTTACTTGACTGACTGAAAAGTACACATTTTCATTTGTAATTAACCTTTGACCTGATAGATACCTTTAACCTCTTTGAATGAATCTACCTAAAAGGAGCATTTACTAGAGAAAAGGAAAACTTTAGAATTGTGTTTTGAAACTATGGAGCAAAATGCTCTATTTATCACAATGTTTCAAAAAGTGACTTTTACAGAGGAGTCAAAAGGCGTCAATGTGAGGAAATGGGTAACCCTTTGTCATATAAATGCTTTTTTACGCATTTGCAAACATAGTGGACCTAGATGAGACAGCTCTTGTAGGAGCTGTCTGATCAGGATCTGCTCTGTTTGCTAATTGAATTTGATAGATCTGTTTCTTTAGTTTCTAAAACAGCTACAGTGTCCCAACTTCCGTATTTCATTATAACTATTTTGTCCATGAATATTCATGATCAGTACGTAATGAAAATTTGACTAAATAGAGAACAGAGAAAGGGTTAAACACAAAAGTATACCCAGATCAGATGGCTCCTGATGCCTGTAGGAGTCTCTGATCAGGGTCTGCTCTGTTTGCTAATGAAACTAGAAAAATGTCTCAGTCAGAGAGGGCCCTGTAATCAACGGCAGATAACTCTATAAATATGCCTTTCTACAACTTTGCAAAAAGATCAGACCCAGATCAGACAGCTGCTGCAGGTGTCCTGTGATGAGAGTCTGCTCTGTTTGCTTACAGAATTGCTATAGATCTGACTCCACAGATTCTACCAATATAAAATCATCCTATGTACATTATGCTATTATAAATAAAAGAAAATTTGTCCATGGGAGACGGATGCCGGACAGCGGGCAAACAGGAAGTAGATGAACGACAGACCTGAAAAGGGGAGACACAGTACAACTCACTATGATTATGCTTCAGACCAAATATCAAATCATTGCAGATTACACAAGTGAAGAAATCTTTGACGAAATTTTTTGTCATTAACCCTTTCCTCCATGAGCTATTTTTAGATCCAACCTCTTTGAATAAATCTACCGAAAAGGAGCATTAACTAGAGAAAAGGAAAATATTAGAATTTTGCAGTTCTGAAACCATTGTGATAAATAAAGCATAATGCTCCTTTAAAGGGGCAAATGCTCTATTTATCACAATGGTTTCAAAAAATAACTTTTACAGAGGAGTAGAAAGGCGTATTTACAGAGGAAAGGGTTAAACAATCACCAAAATTCAATCAAAGTGTCAGCTAACAGGAAGTAGATGGACGACAGACCTGAAAATTAAGGGGAGACACGTTACAACTCACTATGATAATGCTTCAGACCAAATATCAAATCATTCGCTTTGCACAAGCCAAGAAATCCTTGAAAATTTCGGACGGACAAGAGTAAAACTTAATACCCCCATTGCCTAAAGGCGGGGCATAAAAATAAAATCAGGCAATAAATATTCATGAAGGCATTATTTCTTACATGAATATTGAACAGAGAAGGGGTTAATGTGACTGTATAATTATCCTGATCAGACATTCCAAATCACCTTGTGGGGTAAATTTGGAAAAACCTCCACAATAAGTGCAACACTTTACTACATGAATATTCATGAAGAAATAATGACATTTTGAAATTATTGTTATATTAGCACATGGACACAATAATGTTTGGCCATGGCAGATACTGTAGAATCATGATCTTTCTTATATCATAAGCAAACAGAGTACATGTAGACCCTGATCTGATAGCTTCTTCAGGAGCTGCCTGATCTGGGTCTGCTCTGTTTGCTAAGGCATATATAAAGGTGTAATTATGTATGGAGTAAAGTGTTAAATCCAGAAATGACAAGCGTAAATTTAACCATTTCTGTAAGATCTGAACTCACCATCTTCTATTCTTTAAACAGATTTTTTTAAACAGAAGAAGTTTCTTCTTTATATTTGAAATATAAAGTATCGCAGAAGTCCCCTCTTACAGTACTAGTTCCAATGGAAGACAATCTGCTTCTAGCTTTTAAAAAATATGGGTAAACTATCATCATGGGGTAACGCTTGAAGCTGAGAAACAATTATAATAGAGGAAAACCACTTACTGCTATTAACTCTATAAATTTAATGCTTGAAGCAACTTTTTTGAAATGGTCCATAATGGTTTAATAGTTAGGAAATGCCCATTCATAAAGAAAAGATTCCTCAAAATTTTGAATGATAACATAGTGTAGACCAATATCTGAAGGATGCCCAGGAGCCCTCCAATCTGGGGCTACACTGTCTGTCAGTGCCTGGCTTCACTCGTTTGCTTGCATTTGATGGGTTAATTCTGGGATCTATCTAGTTGTGTTAGACCTGTACACACCTTTTGCCAGTAATCACCAGTATGGGAGGACATTAATACCTCAAAAGTCATTTTCAGAGACTAAATTGTGGTGAAGATAAGACTCTAGAGAGAGGAATAAGCACAAACACTGCCATAAAATATAGTCTAGACCTTATCACCAGTGAAAGTCTTGACTATTAAATCCAATCAAGCCACACCTTGTCTCGGCACAATTCTCACACTGACTTTTGATGTTGAGATAAAATTCTGACTGTATGTCATTTAACCCTTTAACCAACAAAGACTCATTTCTATGCCTTAATTTGTAATAGAACCTGACACACAGATCAGACAGCTCCCAATCAGGGTCAGCTGAGACTGTCTGCCCTGAGACTGTCTGCTTATTAAATACTTTAATTCAGGGTCTACAGTTTCTGCAATGGTAAAAACAAACAAGAGGGCCAAGATGGCACTTAATCGCTCACCTGATTACCATAGATTTAAGATTATAGCTGGGTATTCCCAGGATCGGGGCCAATATTGACCTAAGGGAACAATGTTGATAGTGGATCATGAGCAGTGGTTCTGGAGAACAAGATTTTCAAAGATTTAGAATATTGATTTTATCAAGACAATCATTCTGACTAAGATTTGACCTAGTGACTTACTTTTTGACCCCGCCCGACCAAAGCCAACCTAAAACTTTGATTTCACCAAGACATACATTCTGAGCAAGTTTGAGGAAGATTGGGCTAAGAATGTGGCTGCTAAAGTGTAAACAAGATTTTTTAAGATATGACCTACTTTTTGGCCCCACTTAACCCACTTTCAAACTCTTCCAACATTTTATCAGGACCACCATTCTGACTAAGTTTCATGAAGACTGGGCTGAAAATGTGACCTCTAGCATGTTCACAATGTTTTCCTACCATTTGACCTAGTTTTTGACCCCCACATGAACCACTTTCAAAACCGTCCAAGATTTTATCAAGACAATCATTCTGAATAAGTTTCATGAAGATTTGAAAAGAAATATGACTTCTAGAATATTCACAAGTGTTTCTACTATTTGACCTAGTGACCTAGTTTTAGACCCCACATGAACCACTTTCAACCTCATCTAAGATTCTATCAAGACAATCATTCTAAGTTTCACGAAGATTGGACAAAAAATGTGACCACTAGAGTGTTAACAAGGTTTTTCTACTGTTTGACCTAGTGACCTAGTTTTTTACCCCATGTGACCCACTTTCAAACTTGTCAAATATTTTATCAAAACAATTATTTTGATAAAATTTCATGAAGATTAAGCCGAAAATGTGACCTCTGGTGTTCACAAGATTTTTCTTCTATTTGACCTGGTGACCTAGTTTTTGGCCAAACATGATTCACTTTCGAACTTGCCGAAATTTTATCAGGACAATCATTCTGACAAAGTTTCATGAAGATTGGGCTGAAAATGTTATCTCTAGTGTGTTCACAATTTATTTCTACTATTTGACATGGTGACCTAGTTTTTGACCCTACATGACCCAATTTCAAACTCGTCTGAGATTTTATCAGAACAATCATTTTGACAAAGTTTCATGAAAATTGGGCTGAAAATGTGACCTCTAAATTGTTCACAAGGTTTTCCTACTATATGACCTAGTGACCTAGTTGTTAAACCCATGTGACCCACTTTCAAACACGTCAAAGATTTTATCATTCTGACAAAGATTCATGAAGATTGCACTATAAATGTGACCACTAGAGTGTTCACAAGCAATTGTTGACACCGGATGCAGGACATTCAAGTTTCCCAAAAGTTCATCATGAGCTTTGCTCGGGTGAGCTAAAAATTCATTCAGTATAAAATGCTTAAATTTGTTAGAGGATTTTGAATGACAGTGAAGTCAAGACTAGAAGCTCCTCTAGGAAAACCTCTGATCTGGGTATGCATGGTTTGCAAATGTCAGTATACTCATTCCTTGCATTCAAAGGGTTAAATTTCATTTGTACAAATGGGTAGAGTGATAGATGTATGTCAGTAGGTTAGACACACATCTATACTTCATGCTCCCTTCTATTTAACACTTCAATTAACCCTTTCCCTCATTTGTACGCCTTTGCAAACAGAGCAAACTCAGATCAGATGGCTCCTATTAGGAGCCATCTTATCAGGGTCTGCTCTGTTTGCTAATGGAATTTGATACATCTGGTTACTTTCTAAAATGGCTACATTGTAGCCATTTTAGAAAGTAACCAGATGTATTATGCTTCACTTTCCAAATTTGATTATAACTAATTTGTTCATGAATATTCAGTAGGTATTGAAATTTGGTCTAAATATAGAACAGGGAAAGGGTTAAAGAAACAAGTATGGAAATAATGCAGACCCTGGATCTGCACAGTTTCACATTCAATATCCTCCAATAAATTTAATCCTTTCATATTGAATGAACTTGATTGTTATACCTCTTTCCCTGTTCAAAATTTGAGTAAGAAATGATATCATGATTATTTATTAGCTTAAATTTTATAATGTAAAAAGTTCCAGGGATTTTTTGGTTTGGACAAAAGGTGTCCGATACATATCATTTCACAAACAAACAGATCTGTAGGAGCCGTCTGATCAGGATCTACTCTGTTTGCAAAGGCGTGAAACAGCATTTATATCATTGAACTGCAGTTTAACTTTTTGGCTGTCAAATATTGAGGTCTGCAAAATTTATCTGCTACAATTTTCATTTGTTTAATTGTCTCCCATTTTCCTTAACCCTTTGCTTGCTATTCACGTCAATATACCTACCTGTAAATAGTGAAGATCCAGATGAGACAGCTCCTGCAGGAGCTGTCTCATCAGGGTCTGCACTATTTACAAGTTGATTGTGCAACCAGTGCACTTCACAGCAGTGATGGCACTGAGAAATACTTGTACACAGTGAAGATATATGTAATTATACAACAGGGCATGGGTAAAGAAGGAGAAATGTATTTTAGAATTCAGCAAGAGAAGGGTTAAAACTTGCCACAATAACAAACGGTCACAAATGCGACATTGGCAGCACAATAGTTAAACATTCCCTGATGGGCAATTCTTCTTCAAAAATTCGGCAATCAAGACTGGAAAGAAATCGCTTTTCTGTTTATACAGAGCCTGTGCCAAGAAATTGTTCTGGTTATTTAAGTTTTCCTATCACGATATGGAGCATTATTTCAAGCCAGTACTTGGGAGTGTCTGAGATTTGACACAGAATCAATGAAATATTGTTTGCCTGCATGTTCATTTCATTGAGCAAGATTTGAAACAAGTCACTGATGTCTTTTGCAAACTGTGTAGACCCAGATGAAAATGCTCCTAGAGGAGCCCTATAATCAGTGTCTGTACTGTCATATTACACTTTTCTTTAAAACAGATCTCTGAATATTCACGGTAAGCTTGACCTGTTTGAATTTTGGAATACAGTAAAACCTCTCTATAACGGCCACTAAATTGTGTTAATTAGTTGGTATCTAGGACAGGTGGCTGCTTAAAGCAAGGTGAAAGTAAAACAGAACGCTCCTATAGGAGCGTTCTGTTTTACTTTCACCTTGCTTTAAGCAGCCACCTGCCATTAACACAAAATACTTGTTTTAATTTAGTGGCTGTTATAGAGAGGTTTTACTGTAGTTCATTTGAAAATTTAGTGTTGATAGAGTTATGTACATTTTGTACAGTTTTTGCCAAGGCACAAAAAGTTCCCTGAAAGGTTTACATCATAAAACTAGCTAATAAATAGTCCTGTCATTATTCCTTACATGAATATTGAACAGGGACAAGTTAATGCAGTATAAACAGAAGGCAGACAGCTCAAAAAGAAAAACTCCAATCTGAAAATGCTTGCACACAAGTCATAATGTTTATGACAGAACAAGTTTGGATGAAAAACCCCAGGCATAGCAGGTTCCTCAGCAGTTTCATTATAGCTGAGCAATCCCATGCTTTAGCTCTCTGAATACTGAATATTCAAAGTGTTATAGAGTTCAACAGTGTCAATTCAGTATGAAAAACTTATATTTGCAAGAACATTTTAAATGACAAAATATGCAAATCCAAATCCTCCCCTAGGAACCAATTTGATCACAGTCTACGCCATTTGCAGATGACAAACTTTCCAACTATTGAAAGGACTAAATCTTTGCCAGCCAAGCAATTTTCACCTTCGAAATTTGTCATCTGATACAAATTCTTACATTGTATTATGTTCTCCCTTGTCTTTTCTCCATTGTCTTTCAAAAACCATGATCAGGATGTCAAACAAGTTGGTTTCTGATGTTAGTTGGCATCTTGCCACATCATTCAATGTCTTATCTGGAGTCAAACTATTGGCATAGGTTAACGTGCAGCTATCCTGCCAAAAGTTAAGTGAGAATCTTGATTAAATCAATGAATTAATCGAAAAACCTGTCGCTGTTCATGAATCAATAATTACCAATCATTTAACCTTGAACATGCAACTCAACTGTTGCCAGCAAGAGAAAATGTCTGCCCATTGTCTGAAACTCCATGAATATTCATGTAAGAAATAATGACATCCTGATTTTTTATTAGCTTGATTTTTATAATGGCATAATGTACACTGGGGAATGGTTTGGTATTGATAGAAACGGTAAAATCATTCATAAGCAAACAGACCAATATCTTAATCAGACGACTTCTTCAGGAGTCTGACTGTTTGCAAAGACTTTAACCATTTACTCCATGAATATTCAAGTAAGAAATTATGACATCATGAAGATTAATTAGATTAATTTTTATAATAGCTCATGGACACAGGAAATGTTGGCCATGGCAGAAACTATAGAATCATCATCTATACCATATCATAAGCAAACAGATCTGACCCTGATCAGATGGCTCCTATACCTATAGGTACTGTCTGATCTGGGTCTACTCTGTATGCAAAGGTGTAGAAAGGCTTATTATGGAGTAAAGGGTTAAAAGGCATTACTTTATGGAGTAAAAGGATAAAGTGCAGTTTTGTAAAGACTTTGTAGAATACATGTACAGTTTTTCTGCAAGCAACAGGGTAAGCACAAAGATCAAATTCTATATGAATTGTTATTATTGTTTGATTCTCATAGTGTCTCAGCAAGACACCTGATCACTCATCTTATTCACCATTTACTCTGAATACACAAAGTCATGTAAGAAATGACATTATGGATATTAATTAACTGAACTTTAAAATGGCACTAAGAAAAAGCAATTTTTTTTATTTTGACAGAAACTTTTGAATCAGATCTATATTACTTTCAAAGGTAAACAGAGCAAGCCCTGAAAAGAAGGCTTCTACAGGGTCTGTCTGATCTGGGTCTTCTGTTTGCAATTTAATGGCATCAAAAGGCATCTCTATTATTCATGATGTCACCATTTCTTACACAAATATTCATATGCAAAGGGTTAAGAGATGTTACTATTTCTTTAAAAAAATTCATTCAGTTCAGATCCTTAAGAGATGCTTCTTAACTTTTGTGGGGAATGTCAGTGTACTGGTATTTGTACACAGTGTATACCCAGATGAGAGGATTCCTACAAGAGCCCTTTGATTCACAATTCTCTAGCAAAGTCCCCAAATTACCTACAATATTCAATGGACTCTATCATTTAACAATGACAGACTATTCCGGTTTAACCCATTCCCTCATAGGCTATTTTTAGACCCAACCCCTTTCAATATTTATTCTACTGAAAAGGAGTCTTTACTAGAGAAAAGGAAAATGTTAGAATCATGCAATTTTGAAAACGTGATAAATTTATGGAGGAATGGGTTAAAAAAAATCAGCAGTTTAAGATTTAGATCAAATCTTAAGCAAATGATGAGACAAATTTTCTACAATGAGTGTGCAGCATTTTTACTCCTTCCCTATAACCTTAACAGTATCCAACCCTTTGTATGGAAACCGAGCATACGAGGCCTTTGTAAACAGTCTAGACCCACCTCAAAGGGATCCAGTAAGGGAACCCTTTGATCAGGGTCTGCACTGCAACTTTGTCTTAAAAAATAATTTTCGTCAGTGAGAAATTTGACACAATCTTTTGTTAACCCATTCCCTCATATGGACGACTTTTGAAATGTCACTTTGTGAAACCATTGTGATACATAGAGCATTTGCTCCTATAGGAGCAAATGCTTTATTTATCACAATGGTTTCATAAACTACAAAATTATAAAAAAAAAATCTATTTCTCTAGTTAATGCTCCTTTTCGGTAGATTTATTCAAGGAGGTTGTATCTAAAAATAGCCTATGAGGAAATGGGATATGTTACCATTTAGAAAGGGAGGAGTCAGTTTTAATGATTCACCATGTTAAGTCTTTAAGCCGGTTAAAGCCCTCTTTTTTGTACATTAAAGTACCAAACCATATTGTAAAAACCAATAATTACTCTGCTAAATGTCATTTAAACAGAATGTAAACACCGGAAAAGAAATATTTCAACAAATATCCCAACAACATGTGTGTAATTGTGTACCAAAGACTTTGAATAAACAAAAACTCAAGAATACATTCATACTTTATACATGAGTATTTCAACCCTTTCAACACAGAATTTTCAAATGGACTATTCCAAAATTCAAACAGGTCAAGCAAAGCTTGTCTTGTATATATATATTCAGGGATTTATCTTCCTTTTTTTTAAAGAAAAGTATAACATGACAAACGGTGCAGACCCTGATGAGAGGGCACCTTTAGGATCCCTCTCATATAGGTCTACATTGTCTGCAAAGTACATTAGTGATTATCGTGTCCCTCATTTCTTGCACTGAAAGGGTGAACAACCACATTGCTTAATCTTTCTTTCAAAATCTGCATTACCCTTAATCTGCATTACCCTAAATCTGCTGTAAAAATAATGTCTGCTAAAACTCTGAACTGGTATGATTTTCACTTACTTCCAATTCCAATTAACTTTTGCTAAATATTTGACCGAGTGTCAAACAGCTTGGATCCAGATGAAATGTTGTGTCACTCATCTAATCTCCGATCCAAGCTCTTTGCAAATGCTTGTCAAGTTGTGCCTTAGCATCAGAATGTTTAATCTTTAGTCTGCTGTGCAAATGTTCACCTCACAACTTGGTCCCAACTCATATAATGATTTTTGCTAAAAGTATAGTTGCTCTAAAAAGGTTCCTCATACGTTACTTGACATTGCATCAGGATCCTCCTTTATACCATTAAAATACGCCTTTGAACACCTTTGTAAAAACTGAGTAGATCTAGATCAGATAGCTCCTGTAGGAACTGTCTGATCAGGGTTTACTTTGTTTGATTATGATATAATATAGATATGATGATTCTATAGTTTCTGCCATGGCCTAACATTTCTGTGTGCTATAATTATAACAGTTATTATCTAACTAACACTCATGATGTCATTATACAGTAGAACCCCTCTAATGCAACCACTTCATGAATAAACATGGGTGTCTTTATAAGCAAGTGGTTGCTTAATGCAGGAAAAAAGTAATGCAGAAAGCTCCTCTAGGAGCTTTCTGCGTCACTTTTGTCCTGCATTAAGCTACCACCTCCCTCTACCACCCATAAGTATACCTCTTTTAGGTGGTCACATTAGAGGGGTTTTACTGAATATCATTCATGGAGTAAATTAAGGGTTAAGGTACAGTTAAAGCCCGAATTATTCATACGTAGCATGTCAAAGATTATGGTATTAGTCAAAGATTAAAATAAAACCTGTCCTAGACCTATTGCACAACCTGCAGAACAGGAAATAAATCGCCTTAGACTTAGCATATCTAGACTGTATAACTGTATAAGATTTAATATTGTTTATTTTTGTCAATTTTTTGTTATAAATTTAATTCATTGAATGTGGGACACATATGCACGGTCAACAGTGTAGACACTGATCAAATTTACATTCACAAAATGTATAACCATGCTAAAACAGTACTTCTAATTTTTATCTTTTTCTCACCAGCTGTTCATTTCCCCAAATTTATCTATTGTTAACAATAATGTACTATTCCACTCTGATAATTCAGCATTAAAAGGGTTATCCCATTCCCTAATATTGACACCTTTTGACGCCTCTGTAAAATTCATCTTTTGAAACTTTTCTGTGTTTTCTACAAATGCTATATTTATCACAATGGTTTCAAAACTTAACACAATTCTAATATTTTCCTTTTTTCTAGTAATTATGATATATTCAAAGAGGTTGGATCTAAAAGTAGTGTATGAGGGAATGGGTTAAATATGGTTGACAGGTTTAAGTTGACAGTGCCAAAGGTAAATGAAACAAAAGTTCAAGCCACTGTATCATTAACCAGCAGAATATTATACCACCATTCTTTTACAGTATAGTACACTTTAAGCAAGAAAGGGAAACAATTGCAGAAATATACTCGAATGACAAACAATACAGACCCTATCAGAAAACACATATCGACCCCTATGTTATGGGATTACAATCTACACTGTTTGCAAATCTAAGTTTACAGTCCAAACTCCTTCCGCCCATTGAAAGGGAATAAATGTTCATATACAGTAAAACCTCTCTATAACGACCACTAAATTGTGTTAATTAGTTGGTATTTAGAGCAGGTGGCTGCTTAAAGTAAGGTGAAAGTAAAACAGAACGCTCCCATAGGAGCGTACTGTTTTACTTTCACCTTGCTTTAAGCAGCCACCGCCTTTAACACAAAATAATTGATGTAATTTAGTGGTCGTTATAGAGAGGTTTTACTGTACAGGTGACAACAGGGACACACTCTGCTAATTACTGTGATATATGATTACATGTACACATACAATGATTTATAATTGTGGAACAGACACTGAACTTGAACTTCAACCTTTTGATGATCTTAGGACATTCTGTCATTTAACCTTTTACTCGATTAACCTTTTACTCCATGAATATTCATGTAAGAAATAATGACATCATGAATATCAAACAGATTAATTATTAAAATGGCATATTAATGTAGGCAATTTTCGCCAAAGCAGAAACTGAAGAATTAGATCTATATTATTCCATAAGCAAACAGAGCAGACCCTGATCAGATGGCTCCAATAGAAGCCATCTGATCTGGGTCTACTCTATTTGCAAAGGCATAGAAAGGCATATTTATGGAGAAACGGGTTAATCTTCATATAAGAAATAATGATAACATGAATATAAATTAGCTGAATTTACAATGGCATGTAAATACAGTGACTTTTGACAGAGACTATATTATTCCATAAGGAAACAGAGCAACGCCCGATCAAACAGTTCTTACAGGAACCATCTGATTTGGGTCTTCCCTGTTTGCAAAGGCATCAAAAAGTGTCTCTGTGAGAAAAATGGGTTGAGATATTCAGTTGTTATTCTTAAGACTGGTGGTATAATGCCTGAGGACACTGCATGCTCTTCAGTGTTTCTGCGGTAAGTGCAGTATGTATACACGCTTGGCAACATACCCGGTATGTAATTCTCGTCATATGAGTAATACTTGGAAAGTCTTTCTTCTGTGTTATATAGACAACCAAAGTGTCAACAATCTGGATACCAATGAGACACTGGGTCATAATTTAGTCTCATTTAGATGAAAATTGTTGGCAAGCATGCTCGGAAATTTATTGCTATCAGGCAAGACAATGAAGAGAGCCTCCTCGTGTTTCCTTATACAGCATTGCAATGTGCAGACCTGGGTATCACCAAAGTAAGAATAGAAGAAAGGGCCTACATTCAGATTTAAACCTTAACCCATTCCCCGATATGGACGACTTTTGACGACTCTGTAAAAGTCACTTTGTGAAACCATTGTGATAAATACAGCATTTGCTCCTATAGGAGCAAATGCTCTATTTATCACAATGGTTTCAAACTACAAAATTCTAAAAATTTCCTTTTCTCTATTTAATGCTCCTTTTCGGTAGATTTATTCAAAGAGGTTGTATCTAAAAATAGCCTATGAGGTAATGGGTTAACCTGACAGATATGCCTTTGACACATTTGCCAACAAGGTAGACCAAGATCAGACAGCTCCTACAGGACCTGTCTCTGTTCGCTCAGGTGGAACTATATATAGATCTGTTTCTTTATGAAATAGTTATTTTGGGTTTATATGCAAATTCAGCAAATAAGTATAATCATGTCATTATTTATTACATGAATATTCATGAGATAAAGTGGTTACAGGTTGATATAACTGGATTGCTTCATCATCCATTATAATCAGTGCTTATCAACATTAACGCTTTCCCTGTTCTGCATTTATTCCAAATTTCAAAACATACTGAATATTCATTAACAAAATAGTTACAAAGAATTATTGAAGTTGGAACATTGTAAACATTTTAGAAAGCAAAGATACAGATTTATCAAATTCTGTTAGCAAACAGAGCAGACCCAGATCAGACGGCTCCTGTAGGAGCCATCTGATCTGGGTCTACTCTGTTTGCAAATGCGTGAAAACATGTTTATACGAGGGAAAGGGTTAACCATCCAACAAACTCATTTTGCCTCAAAGTAATTAAGGTCTGCAGTGCAAAACAAATCACATCAGTTTATTTGTTAACCCTTTCCTTCATATAAATGCTTTTTCATGCATTTGCAAACAGAGTAGACCAAGATCAGACACCTCCTATAGGAGCCATCTGATCCGGGTCAGCTCTGTTTGCTAATGAAATCTAAAATGGCTACAATTTACATAATTCATTATAGCTATTTTGTCCATTAATATTCAGTAGGTATTGAAAATTGGAATAAACATAGAACAGGGAAAGGGTTAAGTGGAGATGCTTAGTCTGGTTATGGGGCTGTGCATCTCATCTTGGTCACAATTGTTTGACAAAAAACACTTCCAGCAACAGCAGCAGTCATTTCACTCATAGTCTATCAGTATGAATGTGAAAAATGTGTTTCGTGATGTGTACTTAGGCAATAAGCCAGCTGGCACTATTGAGGATCATCTCAGTCTAAACACTGGACCAAATACTTGCCACTACCTCTTGCATTGATTTACATTGATTACAATGGCTGCCAATGTCAAGGTCTTTGCCAAATTGCATCATATTTGACCCCTGTGTCCTTCGTAAAAATGAGATTCTTTGATTATTTTTTCATTTTCCATCAGATAGAAGGACATACAATAAGGATCCCGATGTGTTAAACCTTTCCCTATTGATCATGTTAATGCATGTCTTAATTACATCATAATATTCATTAACTTATTTTTTATAAGGTAAAAACTTAAAAGGAAATTGTTGGCTTCGTAACACATTCATCGCTGAAGAAATGTAGAGGTAGAATTTAAAATTGCTTCTGAAAAATAACTAAGGGGAATAACTCCCTTAAAATGAATTTAGAGTTACAACCCTTGTTGACTGCACATCCTCTCATCACCCTCTATTCATATATAAAGTTTCACACTTGTGCCTACAATACTTGAGAAGTTAATATGCTTCGGACAAAAAATTGCTTCTAAAAAGTAACTAAGGGGAATAACTCCCTCAAAAATGAAATGCTTGTTGACTGCACATCCTCTCATCACCCTCTAACGGTATATAAAGTTTCACAGTTGTGCCTATAAATACTTCAGGAGTACTGTAATGCTGTGAACAAAAATCAAGTAGATCAGATCAATATCATTCCATAAGAAATCAGAGTAGACCCTACATCAAAAGGCATCTCTGTCAGGTAAAATGTTAACCTTTCCCTCATATAAACGTGTTTTCACGCATTTGCAAACAGAGTAGACCCAGATCAGACGGCTCCTAGGGGAGCCGTCTGATCAGGGTCTACTCTGTTTGCTATTGGAATTTTGTTTGCTATTGGAATTTGATAGATCTGTTTCTTTGCTTTCTAAAATGGCTACAATGATACACCTTCCATATTTCATTACAACTACTTTGTCCATAAATATTCAGTAGGTATTGAAATTTGTAATAAACACAGAACAAGGAAAGGGTTAAATGAAATCAATAGAGTAGTAAATAGTGCAGACCCTGACCAAAATGATCCTTTAGAAACAGTTTTGATCTGGATCTGAACTATTTCCTTATTTTATCCTGGCCAATTAATTAGTCATTATGGTAGCCAGCAATTAGCCTTGAGAAATGTGTAGTATTATCAATTTCTGCCTCTCAACAAGGCTTAGAACACCTCTGGGGCATGTTGATATACAGGTAGTAATAGAACACAAGCACCTGCCTAACATAATGGTCAGACTATCTCACCATCTCCTTCATCAGTAGCCTTAGCAACGTAACCTAATTACTCTAAATATTCGGACACCCAATCTCCATTCTCGGACCACAGGTAAATCAATCTGGCACCACTTTCGTAACGTTGTTAACTCTTTCTTTGAAATACACACCATCTTAATTATTCATTTTTAACAGAATAGACCCAGATCAGATCTGATCAGTGTCTGCTCTGTTTGCATATGAAATTTTAATAGATCTGACTCTACCATCACCAAACATTCATTTGTACACAATTATGCCATTATAAAATTCTGCTAATAAATATTTATGATGTCATTATTTATAACATGAATATTCAACAGGAAAAGGTTACATTAACACTTTACTCCATAAATACGCCTATCTATGCCTTTACTAACAGAGTAGACCTAGATGAGATAGCTCCTACAGGAGCCATCTGATCAGCCTGGTCTGCTCCACAGGGGGCCATTTCGTGGGTCTACATGGTCTAAAAAGTAAAACAAAAATGATTGGGTCGATTTAGTGTTATATTATATGTATATAATATAACACTAAATCGACCCAATCATTTTTTTTTACTTTTTAGACCATGTAGACCCACGAAATGGCCCCCTGTGGTCTGCTCTGTTTGCTTATCATAAATATGATATAATATAGAAATCATTCTACAGTTTCTGCCATGACTATTACTTTTTGTGTCCATGTACTTTTATAACAATTAATCTAATCAATATTCATGATGCCATTGATTCTTACATGAATATTTATAGAGTAAAGGGTTAAACAAGCTTATAGAGACATAAGTAGTACATGTAATGCCTTGAGACTATTTATACATATAAAAATATTTCCCCATGTTATCAATCTTCAACTCTAATGCTGCCAAAGGCGAACCTGTGATCACCTTAGCAAAATATCCGGTCGAGATGCCGAATTGTCTCTGATCCAGCCTGTTTGATACTGATTATGTGTTTTGAAACAAAAAGGGAAGAAACTTAAAAATTGAAGACAAAATTTGCAGACAACAATACATCAGGCAGTGAAAGAGTTTAACCCATACAGTGTGGGACACAAGTACAGTGTAGACCCAGATTAGAGGGCTCCTACAGGAGCCCGACTCATCAGGGTCTGTACTGTTTATCATGTTAAATAATCTTTTTTCCGAAAAATTCTTAAATGTTCACCATAAGCTTGACATGTTTGAGTTTTGTAACAGTCCATTTAAAAATTCAGCATTGCAAGAGTTTAAGTTTTGCACACTTACTGTAATCTATGTCTGGACAAAGATAAGTCATTTCTAAAATGTATCTGCAGAGTTTAGCCCTTTTCCTCATATAAACATGTTTTCACGCATTTGCAAACAGAGTAGACTCAGATTTCTAGGAGCCGTCTGATCAGGGTCTGCTCTGTTTGCTAACAGAATTTGATAGATCTGTTTCTTTGCTTTCTAAAATGGCTACAATGTTACACCTTCAATATTTCTTTATAACTACTTTGTACATGAATATTCAGTAGGTATTGAAATTTGTAATAAACATAGAACAGGACAAGGGTTAAGATAAGAGGCTTATCGTTCTCTTCTGTATATATACTTGATTTCTTTAGTCAAACCCTATGTTGGTACTCATTTGTCAGTCTCACATCTATCTAATGAGTACACAACATGATTTGAAGAAGAAATGTAAGGAGACTTTATCAGCGCTCTGTATCTGATCTGGATCTTATAGTCTTGTAAAAAGTTGCAGGCACAGCCTGAGATAAAGGAAGACATTTGAATCAAATACTAAATTAATCATTTCAAACCTTTTATTAACCTAATGCTGTGACAACTCTTTAGAATTGTCTCTTTGAGAGGAATTTAAAAGATTGGTTACCAAATAGAGTTTGGTAGAAATAGAAATACACAAGTAATTGTTGAAAAAAATGTATGACCCTTTTTTGCATAGAGTTACGCCTTTTGCAAACAGAGTAGACCCAGTAGACCTAGTTCCTATAGGAACCATCTGATCAGGCTGCTCTGTTTACTAATGAAATAATATAGATAGGAATCTACAGTTACAGCAAACATTTCCTGTATTGATTAACCAATTACATGTACATGTACTTCATAGGCTATATTCAAAACTGACTTCCAATTCCATGTCGAGTCCTACGTATACACCGTGATTAGAGCACATCAAACATTTTTCTACCGAAAAGGAGTATTTACTAACAAAATGGAAAATTTTAGATTTGTGAACTATTGTGATAAATAGAGCATTAAATTTTGCTCCATAGGAGCAAATGCTCTATTTATCACAATGGTTTCAAAAAGTGAATTTTACGGAGGCGTCAAAAGGCGTCAGTATGAGGTAATGGGTTAATAGTACATCTAATTAATGTTCATGAAGTCATTATTTTTTACATAAATATTCATGGAGTAAATGTTTAACAACACATTATCTATTTAACCATTTCCCTGTTCTATGTTTGTTTCAAATTTCAATACCTACTGAATAATCATTAACAAAATAGCTATAAAGAAATTTAGAAGGTGGAACATTGTAGACAGTTTAGAAAGCAAAGTAACAGATCTATCAACTTCTATTAGCAAACAGAGCAGACCCTGATCAGACGGCTCCTCTAGGAGCCATCTGATCTGGGTCTACTCTGTTTGCAGGTGCATGAAAACACGTTTATATGAGGGAAAGGGTTAACAACACATTATCTAGGTCTCTGCATAATTATTGGTCAGGATATATAAAACTATGTGAGACATCAAGACACAGTCAAGAAGGGTAAATATCACATAAATATCCTATGGATATCATGCCAGCACTCATAGATTTTTCATAACCATGTAATCTGCATTGCACAGACATAACAGAATGTCTCTGACAAGGTAAAAAGAAACACCAGCCTCAACTCTTTGCATGCTAGCAGTAGAACTGTGATTACCTACACAATCGGTTCAAATCCAGATGCAACACCTTATAATGCGGTCAGGGTCTCATCAGAATCCAACCTTGTCACTCTGACCATAGTTTTGCAAAGAAATGAGAGAAATTTTTATTTTAAGAATTGAAGCAGATGACAATTGTTGCAGACAAAAAACTACTTAGCATGCAAAAAATTAAAACTTGTTATATCTTTGTACACTACCTAATTGTCTTCTGAAAAGGCCGTTATCCGCTACTCTTCCATTTTTATGATCCAATTCATCGTTTATGAGTAAAGAGTTAACAGTTTGCTAAAGAGAAGGAGTTCGGCCTTGATTTGTAAGTATCCTGTAGAGAGTAATAGAGACTTTTTTTTCTATCTAAAAACCATGAAAAGATGTATTAAGAGATTATCATAGTGTGATTGTGGTATCAGAATTTGTTCCACTATCAAAACAGTACATCAAATTTAAATCACACAAAAACCAGGGGTCCATCCTGCAATGATTCATCTGTCATATTTGCTTTGCAAAAGTTATCACATATTTTTCCAAATGTGTATTAAACAAGAGGGCCATGATGGCACTGAATATCTCATCTGGGTTACCACCACCCCAGGTTTCACATTCAGAGTAAAGATTTTTAAGAAATAATTAGTTGTCTATAGTACAGCCATTTTTTACAAATCAAGGGAACATAACTCTAGATTTACTGATAATATTTTGACCATAATATATCCTAGCATGGTTCTTTCAGCCATATTTACAAACTATTTCACACTTTCCCTCATATAAATGCATTATCACATATTTGCAAACAGAGTAGACCCAAATCAGATGGCTCCTATAGGAGCCATCTGATCAGGGTCTGCTTTAATAACTGTCATTATAGCCATTGAATGGTCATTTATAAAATAATTAAAATATGTGAATATTGGGAGTTATACAGTGCAAACAGTAAAACATGTAATTTTTATAAGTCAAGGGCACCTAACTCTAAACAAACCAGTCAGATTTTGCCCATAATCTAACCTGGCCCAGATCTTTGGCCTAACACATTAATATTTAACCTATTCCCTGTCACAGGCTATACTTAGACCCAACCTCTGAATAAATCTACTGAACATAAGCATTTATTAGAAATAAAGGAATATTATAGAAATGTGCAGTTTTGAAACCATTGTGATAAATCCTTTGGAGCAAACGCTCTATTTATCACAACGGTTTCCAAAATTGACTTTTACAGAGGAGTCACAAGGTGTCAATACGAAGGAATGAGTTAACAATATGATACAGATCTGTGAAGAAACTGTAGCTAGTGTGAACACATGGTTAAATGTGCAACATTTGATAAATCAAGGTCAAATAACTCTGGTCTAGACCTGCTGGACTTATTTTGCCCATATCTTATTGGCCATACATATGTCTACCAAGTTTGATTAACCTTTTACTCCATAGATATGCTTTTATATGCCATTTTTTTCCAAATAGTGCTGAACCACATTAGTTTAGCTCATAGTATAGGAGCTATTTGATCAGGTCTGCATTGTTTGCTCTTTTAGGCCTAAGTTTTGCTTAACCCATTCCCACTTAGGCTATTTTTAGACCTAACCTCTTTGATTAAATCTACCAAAAAGGAGCATTAACTGGAGAAAAGGAAATTTTCAGAATTGTGTAGTTTTGAAACCGTTGTGATAAATAGAGCATTTGCTCCTGTGGAGCAAATGCTCTATTTATCACAATGGTTTCATAAAATGACTTTTACAGAGGCATCAAAAGGTGTCAATATGCGAGAATAGAAATAATTGCCAATACATGTATATAGTAGGTACCAGCATACTATTTGAGACGATGAATATGTAAGGAGGGTGGAGTCTAAATCGTAAATATTCATGGAGTAAAGGGTTAGAATCACTGAAAAATTGTTGAGTGTAAAAATAGTAAATGTGAAATGTGTGATAGACAACTGGCATTAACAATTCTACAAGCTCACATTGAGCACTTCATGATGAGGTGAGCTAAAAGATAATATTTTTATCAGAACATCTGCACCTTGAGTACACCTCGAGAGAGCTTATCAGCAGCAGATTATTAAGACAGGAAATGTAAACGATCAGCGCCAATAGCCATGCCTACCAAACCTGAACCTAGCCGGAACTCTGGTATCATGTAGTAACTCTCACATTAACTCTTACAATGCTGGAACCAAGTTAAATAGCCTTTGCAAACAGTGTAGACCCAGACCAGACTGCTCCTGAAGGAGTCTGCACCGTTTGCTGTGTTTTACAGTTTTTGGAAAAATCCCTCCAGAGTTAGCAATTGAGACAGTCCAATGTCAAATCTGGAAGAGTCCATTTCAAATCTAAGCTATGTAAGGGTTATACATTCACTATATACATGTATATCCAAAAGAAACAACACCAAACTAAAATAATTTTTTTCCCAAACAACCACGAGTGTATACACATACAGGTAAGAAAGCATGTACATGCAGCCATTATGTACACACTGTGTGCCATAATAATAACACAACATAATATCCAACAAATTGACTGTAATCCTACAACATAATCCACTTCTAATCCAATTAACCATTAAGAAACTCCTTTATGAATAACTATAGTGCACCACTAACGATCCTCTCACAAAATGATCCCAACTTTAAACACTGATCCTTTTTTTTTATCTATTTCATCTGTACATCATGAATTAATAATCAGGACTCTTCATATGGGATACACCTAGGTCACCTTAACTATTTGCATGCTTGCAGCAAAATCGTGATTACCTATGCAAACAGTTTGGATCCCGATGAGACGCCGCATAATGCGGGGTCTTATCAGGATCCAAACTGTTTGACACCTTCAACATATTTTTGAAAGGAAATGATAGAAATCTTATTTTAAGAATTTAGCCGACGACAATTTTGCAGACGAAATTAATATGTAGCATGCTAAGCAATTGTCTGCAAATTTTGTCATCTGCCACAATTTATTAAACTGGATTTTCTCCGTTATTTTTCAAAAACCAAAATCAGAATGCAAAAGATACTGATATACATGGTGTCTCACCTGGATCCAAACTGTTTACAGGGAATATCACTAATAGCCACAAGCATGCAAACAGTATACAAAAATGGTATTCTGACAATTTGCATTTAGAAAACACTTGCATGTCACACAGTATAGATCCTGATCAGATATGTAGTGTCTTGCTATCTGGTCTGGATCAAAACTGACTTCCAATCCCATGTTGAGTCCTACATTAGAGCACATCAAAGTTTTCCATTACACTTCTGCTTCAGTTTGAGATCTTGAAAGTAGCATGAATTATCCATGTATATATATACAACTGACTGCTTTTTTAAGGCATCTGAGAAATTTCTTTCACACTATCAAACTGCCACAGCCGCTTCCCAGTCTACTTGTATGGGATCGATTTGTTTTCATTCATGGCGGGCTACTGTATACACATACTACACATGTACACATGCTACCTTAACCCTTTCCTGGTTCAATATTTACATGTAAGAAATAATTACAGCATGAATATTTATCAGCTGAGTTTGTTTGGTATTGGTAGAATCTATTACAATTTCAAAAGCAAACAGAACAGACCCTGACCTGTCGAGACAGCTCCCTACTGGAGCTGTCTGATCTGGGTCTACTCTTTGTGCAATGGCATGAAAAAGCAGTTGTATGAGGGAAAGGGTTTAACCGCTGAATTTAGAGAATGGAATAGCCCATTAGTGTTTAACTATACAGCTAACCCAGTATGAACGACTTATAGACTTGCTTCATGATTTTAAATGACAAACAGTGCAGACACTGACCAGAGCAGTCTGCTCCAGGAGCGCTCTTATCTGGGTCTACACTGTTTGTAAATACCAGTGTATATATGTGTCGCACATTCAAAGCGTTAACCCTCATTAATGTTGTCTGTCCAAACTTTCTCTTTTTCTTTATCAAATTTATTTTTTGGTGGGCAGCAGGAGCAGGTTCTAGCGCGTGCATTCTGATCAGATTCTGACTTTCACTTATCAGATTTCAAGACTTTGCAAATGCCAGACATTGCTTTTAATTAACATGAATATAATTACTTTAGCCCTCAATGTGCAGCAACCAAGTATATATAAGACCTTTACAAACAGTACAGACCCAGGGTCCATGCTTATAAAGCTTTTAGTTGAGTCTGACTTTCGTTCTCAAGCTTTTGATTGGTCAGATTTGAGTTCTCAAGCTTTTGATTGGTCAGATTTGAGCCAGAGGCTCAAATCTGACCAATCAAAAGCTTGAGAACGAACTCAGACTCAACTAAAAGTTTTATAAGCATGGACCCTGGCCTTTTTGTTCCATTAATATTCAGAAAGAGAACAAACTATGATCATTTTCAAATACTTTTGAAACAGTTAAAGTGTTCAGCTGTTCTAACCCCTTAACTGTTAAATATTCATATAAGAAATGATAACATAATGAATATTTATTAGCTGCATTTTGATAATGGTATAATAAACACTAGGTTTATGGCTTCGGCAGAAAATGTAGAAGATCTATAATTATCATTTTATAAGCTCCTATGGGAGCCATCTGATCATGGTCTTCTCTGTTTGCAAAGGCATGAAAATTAAAGGCTACTCTATCGGGTAAAGGATTAAGTATATTCAGCCTGTTCACAATTCAATACGGCACATATTCATGAATACAACTAAAACCAATTTCAAAACAATAAGATTGAATGATTAGAGTATAGTAAAACCCCACTAACCCAGAATTCTAGTAGAGAAGAATTCAGATACTTTAAGGCAGGTGGCTGCTTAATGCAGGGTGAAGGTCATGCAGAAAGCTCCTAGAGGAGCTTTCTGCATGACTTTCACCTTGCATTAAGCTGCCACCTGTCTCCAAGACTGATATTTATTCAAAATTTAATGTCCTGTTTAGAGGGGTTTTACTGTACATATTTCTGCTAAATGATACTATTGCTAATTAACCATTACTGGTAACTTGCTGAACACATGATATGCTTTTGTAACAAATTGCTGCACTTGCTCAATAATTTACATTTTAGCTTCAGTGTAATCTATTCAAACATATAGCCTTGTACTTTATTCAAACAGTAGTGAATGCAGGAGTCAATGACAAGTGACAAAACAGCAGCCAGTAACAAAGTTAGAAATTTGTTGAAACCTGCCTACCATAATTCACCTAAGTACATGGCCAGATCAGCCTAGGCAAGTAGTGTGTTCACCCTTTACTCCATGAATATTCATGTAAGAAGTGATGACATCAATGCATATTAATTAACTGTATTTTGATTATAACAGATGAACACAGGAATACATATATACAATTTGTATATAAATTAAGCCAATGCAGAAAGTGTAAAATCAGATCTATATTATTTCAACAGCAAACGGAGCAGGAGCAGTCTGACCTGGGTCTACTCTGTTTTCAAAGGTGTAGAAAAGCATATATATGGAGTATAGGGTGAATCAGGGTCTACCTTATTTGCTACTCAATAAGTTTCATTTAGTGCGGAAACATCTTAACCCTTTACCTCATAGGCTATTTTTAGATACAACCTCTTTGTATAAAAGGAGCCTATTTTTAGATACAACCTCTTTGTATAAAAGGAGCATTAACTAGAGAAAAGGATTTTTTTAGAATTTTGTAGTTTGAAACCATTGTGATAAATAGAGTTTTTACGGGTAACTATGGTAAACATTCATAGACATTATTATGGAAGGTGTGACTGCCATTAGCCATTTATAGGATAAATTCACAGAATATCAGTTAGTAATGCACAGAAACATAATGCTGACCAAGAAACAGCTTGTATAATTAACCCTTTACCTCATAGAAACACGTTTTAATGACTTTGCAAACATAGTAGAGTGGATATAAAATCTCCACATTCTATTATAATTTAACAAAGTTTATCAATTAACTTAGAATAAAACCTGTCTTAAACAGCAGTCATTAAAATCAGTCCCAATTCTGGGGTTTAAGACAGGAGATAACACAATGCAGCTAGGAGATTTCTGCATTACTTTCACCCTGCATTAAGCAACCACCTGCTCTATTCAACTTCCATATTTATTCATAATATGGTTGCTACAGTATATAGAGTACATTTCTCTCTATACAAATTATGCACTGGAATGAGACTAACTAAATAAATACGAAACGGGTTAATGGAAGGCCACTGGTACTGATGCATATCTAACAATGAGACAAAGACAGTACATTTAACCATTTCAATGCTGAAAGTTCAAAGTGGACCAGTCCAACACTGTTTAAAGGTAGAGTCCATTAAGCATGACTTTATTAAGAGGGGATTTTGAATGATAAACAGTACAGACTCTGATCAGACAGCTCCTGTAGGAGTCCTCTGATCTGAGTCTCCCCAGTTTGCAAATGACAGTCAATTCCCGTCCTGCATTCAAAAGGTAAACCTTTATTGTGCTATGTAAAAATTAGTCTGCAGAAAATGTTGTCTACTTTCATTTTCACATTGATTTATGATCGGTGTCTATCAATTTTGATCCTGATAAGACGCCCAGTTACTCTGCATCTCATCTGGAGCCAAACTGCTTGTAACTGTAATTATCGATCTATCTGTAGCATGCAGTTGGTTTTTAAGTCTGTAATTTCACAAGACAAATAATAACCTTGTCACACTGTCATTTAATACTTCAGCCACAACAATTTTCTAGCTGAATATTCGAAGTGGATTTATGGCCCATCCATGTTTAACTACAGTCAGTGTAAACCGCTTCGATCTGCTAGAGGATTTTAAACAACAAACAGTGCAGACCCTGATAAAAAGACTTGTCTAACCTTTCATATTGAATTGACTCCATTGCTGATGGACCATTCCACTTTCAATATCCAGCATTCAAAGGGTTTACCCTTTACTCTATAAATATTTGCAAACAGAGTAGACACAGATCAGATAACTCATGTAGAAGCCATCTGATCAGGGTCTGCTCTGTTTGCTTGTGATATGATTTAAATATGATTTTATCTATTCTGCCATGGCCAAAACTTCCTGTGTTCATGTGTTATTATTATAATTAATCTAATTAATATTCATGATGTCATTACTTGTACACAAATATTCATGGTTGAGTAAAGAGTTGAATATGTACAAGTATGTGACAAACTAGCAGAGCAAGTGATAAAGATGTGTTACTTAAAATTTCTCCACCAAACCTCATTGTTTCTACTCTTAAATTAGAATCATCTCAGAGAGGAGATTCTGAAATGTGCTTTCATGATTTCAACCATGATAAGACTACGGTCAACCATGATAACAATAGTTTCCACATTGGTAAGACTATGATCAACCATGATAACAAGTTTCAACAATGGTAAGACTATGATCAACCATGATAACAATAGTTTCCCTCATGGTAAGACTATAATGGTCAACCATGGTAACAATAGTTTCTACCATGATAAGACTATTGTCATCCATGATAACAATAGTTTCAACCATGGTACGACTGGTCAACCATGATAACAATAGTTTCCACCATGGTAAGACTTTGGTCAACCATGATAACAATAGTTTCCACCATGGTAAGACTATGGTCAACCATGATAACAATAGTTTTAACCATGGTAAGACTATAATCAACCATGGCAAGTTATTTTAAAATTGATCACGACTGACTGTGGTTTACGAGAATTGTTAATCATGTTTCACCATGATCCAACCAGGTTTCACAATGTTAAACCATGGTTAACCCATGGTTGGAGATGCTTAAGCATGGTTTAATTACGATCAACCATGGTCATTTTCCTCAGAAGTAATGTTCCCAATATTTACCCTTCTAAGATAGTCCTTTTTGAACAAGTTACCTCATGAATATTTATAAAGAATCCATGAATATTCATTAGCTAATTTATAATAATGGCCAATGAACAAAGGATTTTTTTCCATGGTAAAAACTTTAAAATTCGGATATTTATTATTCCATAAGGAAACAGACCAGATCCTGATCAGATGGCTCCTATAGGGGCCATTTGATCTGGATCTACTTGTTTTCAAAGGCATTAAAAAGTGTCTTTATGAGGAAAAGGCTTCAAAAGAATTAGAAGCTTTTCTCAGTCACATTTGTGGCATTTAAAGAGGATCAGTTTTCTACAATTACCATTCACTATCAGCAGGAAACTCTTGATGAATCCTGTCATGGTTTAGCACTGACCTAGTTTAACAAAACAATTACCTACAAAATGTGCCAGGAAATTGTGACAGTCACCGTTAACCTCGTTACTGATGTTTAGCCCTTTCCTCCATAAATACGCCTTTCTACACCTCTGTTAAAGTCACTTCCAGTGAAACCATTGTGATAAATTGAGCATTTGCTCCTATAGGAGCAAATGCTCTATTTATCACAATGGTTTCAAACTACAAAATTCTAAAATTTTCCTTTTCTCTAGTTAATGCTCTTTTCCGGGTAGATTAATTCAAAGAGGTTGGGTCTAAAAAATAGCCTATGGAGGAATGGGTTAACCTTCGACACTTTACTGGTCACAACTTTGTGATAACCTTTGCAAACAGTTTGGATCCAGATAAGACGCCCAAGCGAATCAGCATCTCACCACGACCCTAACTGTACAACACTATGGTACTATTGAAGATTGAAGATACATAATTATACTTTAAGAATTCAAGCAAATGACAATAATCCGCAGATGAGTGCAGAAGATTTATTATCTAGATACAATAGATGATGTGTAAAGCTTTCATGCATCACACCATCAACAGGCAAGCAGTGTCTATTCTAGGGAGGGTGATGGGGAGATTCACCCCACTTTTTTTTTTAAATCCCCTCATATTTTCATGGAAGGGGGGAATTTTCTACATCATAAGATAAAGAAGGCGAATTCACTTAAATTGGTGTTTATGAATATCTGAATTTTAGTCAAAATTACCCCCTTATTTTCGAATCGTAGAATAGACACTGGGCAAGGTAAGTATTAACCCTCCATGAATATTCGTGTAAGAAATAATGGCACCATAAATATTAGACTAATTGTTATAATAGCACATTGATACAGAGAGGATGTTTTGGTCAGGGCAGAATGTGTAAAATCATATCTACAGTAAAACCTCTCTATAATGGCCACTAAATAACATCAAGTATTTTGTGTTAAAGGCAGGTGGCTGCTTGAAGCAAGGTGAATGTAAAACAGAATGCTCCTTTAGGAGCATTCTGATTTACTTTCACCAGTTGCTTTAAGTGGCCACCTGCCCTAAATACCAACTAATTAACACAACTTAGTGGCCATTATAGAGAGGTTTTTACTGTATATCATAAGCAAACAGAGCAGACCTTGTGATCAGATGGCTCCTATAGAAGCCATCTGATCTGGGTCTACTCCATTTGCAACTGTGTAGAAAGATGTATTTATGCAGTAAAGAGTTAACACTTAATTATCTAGAATGTGTGAAGCTTTCATGCATCACACTTTCTATGGCAATGTAAGTATTAAACATTGCTCAGCATTTTCCCTTTTCCACAATAATTTCCCAGGTGACTCCTTTTAATATCTTTCTATAGAACTCTAGTTCACAAAACCTGTCAACAGAATCAGTAACCATAGCAACCACAATGACAAGAAGATCCTCAAAGAACTACTTAAAGCATGCACAACCTTTTTTTTTATACTTGTTCATACAAAATGCATAACAAAAACTGCAAGAGCACACTTTAACCCTTTCCCTCATATAAATGTCTTTTCACACATATGTAACCAGAGTAGACCAAGATCAGACAGCTCCTATATTAACCGTCTGATCAGGAAACTAAATTTATGTCCACAGGACACAGATGTCCCTACTTCCAAATATTTACCGTACATCATCACACAACACTTTCCGCATATTGACGCCTTTTGACCCTTCTGTAAAAGTCACTTTGTGAAACCATTGTAATAAATAAAGCATTTGCTCTATTTATCACAATGATTTCAAAACCATACAATTCTGAAATTTTTTCTATAGTTAATGCTCCTTTTTGGTAGATTTATTCAAAGAGGTCATATCTAAAAATAGCCTATGCAGGTTAAAGTGCAGGAACGGAGTATATGAGGCCTTTGCAAATAGTGTATACCAAGATAACCTGGGGGAACCCTTTCATCAGCATCTGCATTGTTTGTCATGAAAATAATTTCCTTCAATGACTAATTCTAACAAATTTTTTATTAATAAATTAATTCAGAAAGGAAGGAGTCAGTATTACATACTCGCAGGGTCAGGGGTTAATTTTGGCTAAGTCAAGAACCATAACTCATCTGGTGGTACTGGTCTGATAACAAAAACCATTAACACCCCATAAACATTTGTACGAAGTTTAATTGAAAACTGCAGTAGGTCTTTTAGTTACAGAGTAATGCACAATACAAGATTTCCCAGAAGTATGTACCAACAAGAGCAAATTAATAACCCCGACCCCACAAGATGGAACATGAACATATATGACTCATTTCCAATAACTATTTGTCTACACTAATCCAAATTTATGGGTATGAATAAATCTGTTGAAAGTTGGTTTCTATATAATAGCCATTTCAAGCCACTGGGGCTTGTCAACTAATTGTAGATAAATCACATTAATTAGTTTGCCTGTGTTTTTCTCTGTTTCTCGAAATCAATAGTACACAAACAGTTGTCCACTTTCCGCATGTGACCTTACATGGCTGTAACCTTTAACTTACCAATGAAACTCATGTAACAACATAGAAACATGAATCCATACATAACACTGAACCCATAACCTGCTGAATACATGTACATTAGAACTGGCTCCTCCTTTTCTGCATATACATTAACCCATTACCTCATAGGCTATTTTTAGATACAACCTCTTTGAATTAATCTACCGAAAAGGAGCATTAATTAGAGAAAAGGATTTTTTTTAGAATTCTGTAGTTTGAAACCACTGTGATAAATAGAGCATTTGCTCCTATTGGAGCAAATGCTCTATTTATCACAATGGTTTCACAAAGTGACTTCTACAGAGTCGTCGAAAGTTGTCAATATGAGGGAATGGGTTAAATGAAAAAAATGTATCAAAATGACACACACATTGCACCAACAAAAACAAACATGGACAAATATGCAATTTTAATATGCCTCCCTTCTGATGAAAAAAAGCGAGATGTGAAAATTCAAGGATGCCAATTCATTTCTATTTGATTCAAAAAGGGACATTGCTTTGTCAATATGCATGATAGAATTATGTCCCTTGGATACATTGTGTATTTATGAATAAGACTGTGTTGCACAAGAGATATCTGTAAAACAAGTATGTTCAACCCCCAATATATATATTGGCAGACAGTCTATGACTACGACTTGTGACCTTGAAGTGTGATGCGGTGTTCCCAAGATGTGAAAACAAGCCAAACATAAAGTCTCCATCTCTGGCCTTGAAATCTGACTTTTATTATTTTCAATTTGAATTAAGCAGCCACCTGCTTTAAGAAATATATATGTTTATATTCACCACGAAGTAAATACAGCAAAACCCCTCTAAACCGGAATTTTAATGAATAAAATTAGGCCTTTTTAGGCAGGTCGCTGTTTAATGCTGGGTGAGTCATGCAGAAAGCTCCTTTGGGAGTTTTCTGTATGACTTTAAACCTGCATTAAGCTGCCGCCTCTCTAAAATACTGGCAATGATGCTAATTTCAACCCTTTCCATGTGCTATATTTATACCAAATTTCAACACCTACTAAATATTCATGGGCAAAATAGTGAAATATGTATGATGGAACAATGTAGCCATTTTAAAACCTAAAGAAACAGATCTATCAAATCCCATTAGCAAACAGAGCAGACCCTGATCAGATGGCTCCTATAGGAGCCATCTGATCTGGGTTTATTCTATTTGCAAATGTGTGAAAAGGTGTTTATATGATGGAAAAGGGTTAACGTCCATTTAAGAGGGGTTTTATTGTAGATATTGGATAACTCACACATCTCCCTATTGATTCAGTTAGACTTGATGCATATGTGCACTATAAGCAACTGAAATATTCAGATCTTCATGAAATTTTGATGCACAAAGCTTTTATGAGCAATAAATGAGCAATTAACCGAAATTATGCAAGACTTACCCTGTATTTTAATTAATTTTGAGTTCTTGTTCATAATTCAATACATGTACACATAATCATATGAAGAATTAAACATTTTTTATTTTGTTGGTATTCATTTTTATAACAATACAGTAGAACCTGTCTTAACCCTTTCCCTCATATCAACGTGTTTTCCCGCATTTGCAAACAGAGTAGACCCAGATCAGACAGCTCCTAGAGGAGCCGTCTGATCAGGGTCTGCTCTGTTTGCTAGTGGTATTTGAAAGATCTGTTTCTTTACGTTCTAAAATTGCTACAATGTTCCACCTTTCATATTTCATTATAACTATTTTGTCCATAAATATTCAGTAGATATTGAAATTTGGAATAAACGTAGAACAGGGAAAGGGTTAAGCGGCCATTCATCTATTGAACACAGGTGTCTTAGACAGGTGAACACAGGTGGTTACTTAATGCAGGGTAAAAGTACAGGAGACCCTCATCAAACTGTTTATAATGTAGAGTAATGGTACTGTCAATTAAATTAAAAAAGAAAATCGGCACTGTCAATTAAATTCAGAACCCATCCTCATTTATCTTTTCCACATTTTATATTCCATAAGCAAACAGAGCAGACCCTGATCAGACATGTCCTATAGGAGTTATCTGATCTGAATCTACATCTGTTGCAAATGTATCTATTAAGTTTTAAATTCAGACAATAGAAATGTTATAAGCCTAGATTTCTGCAGATTGGATTATATCTCAGTATATTACCTGCAATATATTCAACCTTCAGCACTGTGCTGGCGAGTGTGTAATAAACTTGGTAAACAGTATATGGATCCAGATGAGACGCTGGGTAACTCGCCTTCTAATCAGGATCCAAACTGTTACAACACTCGGACACTGGTTTTTGAAAAGAAATGGAAGAAAAAAGTCATTTTTGTATTCTTTGCGAAGCAATAGAATACAAAGGTGGCGTTCCACAGCCTAACCCATGGTACCCTCGCCGGCCTGACAAAATAGTGCAAATTACTGACCTGATTCGATGGATACAAAGGGTGTTTAATAACGTGGCATCCGGAACCAATCGTGGTATACTACATATATCTGACATGAAAATGCTTCGTAACATAAGCTTCGTTTTAGTATGTGAAAAAATCAACAAAACCGACAAAATTTAGCAATGTGTAAGATGGGCGCACGAATATACAAATATCAGTCACATGAAGAAATCACGTGATCATAACATGAATGAAAATACTCAATGAATAAAGAAGCGCGAGTCGGATGACCTTATGCGATTAGGTAATCACGCCCATAACTGCGAGTGGTCAGTGTGATAATAAGCATAGTGGGAAACGGCTGAAGTGTCAGCTGCAACTGTATCATCAACTGGATAGAGTGTTAATGCCTTCCCTTATAGATACGCAATTCCATGCCAAAGCGAACTTATTTGATATCAGATTGATACCATGCAAAGAATACTGCAGCGTTTACAACGCTTTGATTATTTGCTGACGACAGTTGCTCAGAGTGTAGGATCTTAACTCTTTCCTTGTCCTGTATTTATTTCAAATTTCAATATCTACGGAATATCCATGGACAAAATAAATTTATAAAGAAATATGGAAGGTGGAACATTATAGCCATTTTAGAAAGTAAAGAAACAGATCTTTCAAATTCCATTAGCAAACAGAGCAGACCCTAATCAGACGGCTCCTATAGGAGCCGTCTGATCTGGGTCTACTTTGTTTGCAAATGCCTGAAAACAAGTTTATATGAGGGAAAGGGTTAAATGTCAACAACCGTTTACAGTACATGACCATTCTAATCATCTCAAAGAAATTTCATCACTGTTATTAGACATCACCTAGGTAACTGCTCTTAAACAGCTCAGTTTTCCATCTTACATTATCCGTGTTAATGACTGTTAATAATCAGATACAGTATAACCTCGGTTATCCCACACCTGACTTTAAGACAACCTATTATTTCAGACAGCACTCTTTGGTCCTGAAAATTTCTTTATTCTATATGCTTAAAACCTGCTTTTAACGGAACCTGCCATATCCGTTATCCAACACTGTTTGGCTGTCCCAATGTGATAAATGCAGCATTCACACTGCCTATCCAACACAGTCTTTAAGTCCCGGGATCGCGCATGGCTGAGCGTCTTCTCATCCCGATTGATTGAGCGCTTATTGGGCAGCGTCGGTTTGAGGACAGGCTAAATCCATAATTACATGTAATTGTCTCAAAAATGTTAGGTATAAACTCGACCTGAATAGCATTTACAGAATAAAATTTGCTTTTCTTATCCAGTCAGGTTTAGGCAATATATCTAGTATGTATGTGTCTTTCAAAACGGAACGATCATCTGTTGGAAAAAGAAAGCTTCATGCATTAGGGAGCCGTCGTGTGCACAGACTCCAAAACGCTAAAGAATAGAGTTAACTTTAGATAAAAATGGAATTAATGAGCAAGTCTGTAGCGGTTTAATGACGCAGACCGAGTTGTCATTGAAGTTTTGAATTGGCAGATTACCAGTGGCTGATTTTCTTAAAAGGAAGAAATTTGATTTTTTACTGTATGTATTGCATGCATAAACATTTGATTCAGCATTCCTGACGAGTGTAAATAAACATCAAAAGGCATTATGTTTTATCTTTGTCATATACATGTATTTCACTTCCGTCTCTGAACTTCCGGTTTTGCAATGGTTGATCGTACAAGTGTTCTAGTATTTTTTAAACAGTGTAGACCTAGATCAGAGGGTGTAAACAGTAGCCCTCTCATTAGGGTCTGCATTGTTTCACATTCAACATCTTGCAACGCCTTTCATACTGAATGGACTCTATAGTTGCAACACACTGATGGACCATTCCACTTTGAATTTTCAGCAATAAAAGAGTCACGACTGTATCTCTTTACACTGAAGAGTTAAATTAGAGAAATTTTCTAAAACTACTCAACAATAGCGTATTGATGACGCAAATAAAAGATTAAAAAAAAAATTCCATGAAGCCATTTCTAGTTTCTATTAAATTTTTATGAATTTTCAGCTTTTTTATTTTTTATGACACATAATTCCATTTCGCTAATACCAGATTAATATTTTTGTTTTCCATCATTTCTTTAATGTGCTTTAACCCTTTTAATGCTAAATGTTCACAGTGGAATGGCCATTCATTGTTTATTGGTAGAGTCCATACAGTATGAGTAAGGGGGAAAGTTTGCGGGAGGATTTTGAATGACAAACAGTACAGACACTGATCAGAGGGCTCATATCTAGGAGTCCTCTGATTTGGGTCTACACTGTTTGCAAATGACAGTGTATTCGGTTTCTGCGTTCAAAGGGTTAGCTTGTAATATCAGGTTATTTAACTATTTGCATGCTAGTGACCAATTTATCAAAAAATTATTTTCTTCAGGGATAAAGTTTGCCCCAATTTTTTGTTTGATAACTATTCAGAAACAGGGAGCCAGTTATAATTATTCATCAGGTTAAGGATTAACCCTTTCCTCCATGAATATTCATATAAAAAATAATAACATCATGACTATTAATTAGATTAATTTGATACAATAGCACATACAAACACATGCATTTCTGGCAATGGCAGAAACTTTAGAATCACATCTATAGTATACCATAAGCAATTTGACAGAGCAGACCCTGATCAGATGACTCCTATAGGAGCCGTCTGATCTGGGTCTTCTCTGTTTGATAAGGTGTTGAAAGGTGTATGGAGTAAAGGGTTAAGGAACCAGAATTAAATTATTTTTCTGTTCTAGAGAAATTTAACAGCAGATGCCTTTTGTTTACATAAATTCTGGCATAATTGCTTTATATTGTTTCATTCAAAGTAAAACAAAACCTGAATAAACATGGAAAGAAATTACAGGAAAAAGCAGTAAGTAATCTATTATATTTCATAAACCCTTTCAATGCCAAATTTTCAGAGTGGAATAACCCATCTCACTGTTCATTGGTAGAGTCTATACTGTGTATGAAAAGGAAAATATTTGTGAGACAATTTTAAACGAAAAACAGTGCAGACCCTGATCAGAGTCTGGCTCCTCTAGGGGCTATCTGATCTAGGTCTACAATGTTTGCAAATGGCTGTAACGACAGTACACTTGGTTCCAGCATTCAAAAGGTAAACTCTTTGCAAACAATTGTGAAATAATTGTTGTCCACTTGAGTTGTCATTAGCTTAAAAAAAAAAAATTCCCCATCTAAGATGAAGTAAGTATTTGAAATCCTTTGGATCCTAATGCGTTACAGCCTAAGTTATGGCACTCCACATCTCATCTGGATCCAAACTAATTGCATGAATGATGGTTGATGGATTCACTGCAAGGTTTTGCTTAAATTATCAATTCTGTTTCTCATCAATTTCGTTTTTCATTAAATCTTGAAACTTGATATCGCAGCTATCATCTCGGTTTTTCATTAATCATTAAAAACTTGACTGACAATTTCTGCTAGTAATGAATACTGTATTTCCCCTAAATATCTACACATCTAATCTCCTATGTACCTCCACTAGTCGGTAAAGCTAAATAAGTCATTTTGGCATCATCTTCCTGATATCACCCTGAGACATCATCATGTCATCTCATCATTCATCGGCGCTATATGACCTATTCAGTGTCGCTGTGTCGTAAAACCCAACTCACTCACTCATTCATTCATTTGGATAACTAAATACAGTAAAACCTCTCTATACAGCCACTAAAGTATGTTAATTAGTTGGTATTTAGGACAGGTGGCTGCTTAAAGCAAGTTGAAAGTAAACCAGAACGCTCCTATAGGATCGTTCTCTTTTTTACTTTCACCTTGCTTTAAGCAGCTACCTGTCTTTAACACACAGTACTTGATATAATTTAGTGGCCGTTATAGAGAGGTTTTACTGTAGTTGCAAATAGTTTAGACCATGACACAACTGCTCCTTTTGGAGCGGTTTTGATCCAAGTCTGCACTATTTGCCTATGTACCTCTGTCAAGTCTTAGTTAATGTTCCTTTAGATTTTTTAGAAGAGGCTGAGAGTTTATAACTAATGGGAACTCATCTGAATCTAAACGGTTTGTAAATGTTCACACCATGTCCCAAAAATGATTAAATCTAAGAAAGTACATGTTCCATCTCGTGACTAGCGTACTTTATCTAGTCCCTAAAGATGGACACAATTTTCTGACTTATGTTCCCAGATTACACAGTCTTCATTCATTACAATCATTTTTACTTGTGTAGCAATTTTGTCTAAAAAGAAATGTTGTCTGCTAAAATTCTTAAAGTACACTTTTCCCAATTTCTTTTAACCCTTTCCTCCATAAATACGCCTTTCTACGCCTCTGTAATAACCATTTATTGAAACCACTGCGATAAATAGAGCATTAAAATTTTGTTCCTATAGGAGCAAATGCTCTATTTATCACAATGGTTTCAAACTACAAAATTCTAAAAAAAAAAAATTCTCTAGAATTTGCTCATTTTGGGTAGATTCATTCAAAGAGGTTGGGTCTAAAAATAGCCTATGGAGGAATGGGTTAAAAAGAGAACAGTTTGTATCCTGATGAGAAGCTGAGTTCCTAGGCATTATAATCTGAAGACAATTACAAGACGTGACAGAGAGATATTGTCTCACAGTCTCATTATCATCTCTATTAAGGTTTGGGTAGGAGTAGCTCCTGATCACATTCACACTTAGAGTTTCTTGGGATGATACTGATGTGGAAGATGATTCCTATCCTGTTATCTGCCAAGAGTACCTGACTGGCGTTTGTTACAACCTGGATCCAGATGAGAGGTGCCAAGTTAACCCTTTCTCTGTTCTATGTTTATTTCAAATTTCAATACCTACTGAATGTTCATGGACAAAATATTCTTAATGAAATATGGAAGGTTGGATATTTTAGCCACTTTAGAAACTAAAGAACCAGCCTCTATCAAATTTTATTAGCATGACCAGAGCAAACCCTGATCAGACAGCTCCTCTACTCTGCAAATGCATGAAATCACATTTATATGAAAGAAAGGGTTAAACTTCCCCACTTCATCAGGACACAAAGTGTTTGACATAAGGCTGAACTATTTACACCATAAATATGCTTTTTAACACCTTTGCAAACAGAGAAGACCTAGATCAGTCCACTCCAGTAGGAATTACATAGACCTTATTTTACTGTTTCTGCCTTAGCCAATACTTTCTGTGTTCATATACCATTATGAAAAATTATTAATTTGAAAAATTAATATTTATGATGTCATTATATCTTACATGAATAAACCCTTACTCCATAAATGAACTCTTCTACACTTTTGTAAGGATGACCTTGACATTGACATGTCACCCCTCAAAATGTGCAGCATCGTGAGATACATATGCATGCCAAATGGCAAGTCTCTATCTTAATTTACTGGTTCAAAAGTTATGTCCAATGTTAAAGTCGGTGATTTGACCTATATATTTGACCTCTGTCCTTGAAGGATGACCTTGACATGTCACCCCTCAAAAAATCCGGCTAAAAATGACCCCTGGGACAAAACATTTTTTAAAAGGAGTTTCTTGCATTCTGTATACAGGTAGTCGTTTAATGCAGAAGTTTCTTGGTGAGCTAAAAATTATGCATTGCTTTCAGTTTGCATTGGACTACCAAATGTACTTTGAAAAAAGCATATTTATTTTTTATTGTTTTTTATTGGTTATTATATAGGGTTTTAGTTGTTTAATTAATTGTTAGCCCCCCCCCCCCCCCTTTCCTCAACACACACACCTGGGATGTAAGGGCATTTATTAGAGTGGGGGGGGGGCCTATTTGGGAGCATCTGATATTTGTCACCAGCAAAAAATTGTGATCAGAATGATGGATCTAATGGGATTTTCATCCCCTCAGGATTCATCTAAAACACAATGTTCTGACAAGAAAGAAATTGGCTGAACTACGCAAACAGTAGGTGATTTTATGACCTGGATGTTTGAAGGAAACCAAGACAATGCAATATTCATTGTCATTTCAGTTGAACATTGTTGGAGGAGTGAGTTGGGGTATAAACATTAGTTACTGTCCATTTCACCCAATTTTGTCACTCAATTTGAATCTAGATTTCTTTTTTCATTTTATTACTGAATTGAGATCAAATTAAAAAATTTCAGGAACAATATCTGTGTTTTTTACCAGGCATAAATAGGTCTATATTATATCCTTGGAAAACAAAGAGCAGCTGACCTTGATCAGATAGCTCCTACAGGAGCCATCTAATCTGGATATACTTTCTTTCTGAAGGCGTCAATAGGAGTCCCTGTCATCTAAAGGGTCAGCTCTAAACCCTCTATATGCAGTAAAACCCAGATTGTATTAACACTAAAACAAGAATCATTATTGGCCTTTAAGACAGGTGGAAGCTTAATGCAGGGTGAAAGTCATGCAGAAAGCTCCTAGAGGAGCTTTCTGCATGACTTCCACTCTGCATTCAAGCAGCCATCTACCTACAAAGACATGCATTCTTCATTACTAAAATTTCGAAGTACATGTAACGAGTTTTTACTGTATTTGTGTCTCTGCTGAGTTCATGAAAGAATAATGGAATTATGACATATCTATAAATATATTCTGCCTACACAAAATCCTTTGCTTGTTCAACATTCCTGGTCTAAAAGGCCATCACAGAAATCAACTGTACAATTATACATCATTAATGAAGATTCAAAGAAACATCAAACAAGTCAGCTGACTCAGAGAGTTGAAAATCCAATAAATAATCTTTCTAATTCCATTAAAGATAATTTACTGGCAATTCTGTGGATCTAAAGTCAACCCCACTTGCCAATCCTTATTATATACCCTAATTACACTAAGTATTTGGACACCCAATCTATCGGTACTTCTAACAGTCTGTAGAGCTGAATAATTCAGTTTAGTAGCCATTTTGTTAACTTTTAGTCAGACTGAAATACAGTAAAAACTCGATACTACAAACTTTTAATAATGAAGAATTTATGTCTTAAATTCGTAAGCAAGTGGCTGCTTAATGCAGGGTGAAAGTGTCATGCAGAAAGCTCGACTTTCAACCTGCATTAAGTTGTTGCCTGTATCAAAAATCAATAATGGTATGCATTTGAGCATTCGCTGCGTATCAAATTTTTACTGTAGTAGCAAATAAGAGTAGCTTCTTCAGATCCCATTTGATCAGGGTCTACACTATTTGCCCTAGTTTGTAAATATTTACCGTAATTAGGGTATTTCAACTTGGATGCTGTAGTTAAATACCCATAGATAACTATGTTGTGTATGATTGAAGGGTAGTTAGTGTTTGTTTATTCTTTCCAATGCAGAGCCAAACTTCAAAAGGTCTGCAGAGTCGATGCCTATAGCTCCATCACTGTAATGGATTCAATCCCAATTCAGACCACGCTAATTATAACCTTTACTCTATAGGAATGCCTTTAGGCACCTTTGCAAACAAGAGTAGACCCAGATCAGAATTTGCTCCTGTACTTGTCTGATTTCTGCCATGATCAAAAATATTATCATTACATGTATAATTATTCATTAATTTCATATTCATATATTATTTTTTCATGAATATTCATTGAGTAAAGGGTTAACACTTTGAATGCAGAAAGAGGTATGGTCCATCATTGTTTAACAATAGAGTCCATTCAGTATGGAAGGGTATACTTTGCAAGAGGACTGTGAATCACAAACAGTGCAGACTCTGACCAGAGGGCTCCTCTATCAGCCTTCTGATCTGGGTCTACATGATTTGTAAATGCCAACACAGTTTCAGACAGTCACTGCGATAGCCATGGCTATTAAGCATCCTGTGTTCATATGCCATTACAAAAATTTCAGCTGATTAATATTCATAATGTAATTATCTTTTATATGAATATTCATCAGGTATTATAGGTTAAGTAACCATGAATTCAATGCTGGCGTGCAAAGGGTTCAAGGTCTAATTTCAATTCTTATTCTCTTCCTCATTGTATGGAGCCACACTATGATATGGGAATGCATTACAACTTGTCTTTGCTCAGTGTCATCATAATGTGACTGCAATCCTGCAGCTAATTGTGGTGTATAGTGCTGATACCATGTCTCTGCACTCCTGCAGCTAATTGTGGTGTATAGTGCTGAGCTGCAATCCTGCAGCTAATTGTGGTGTATAGTGCTGAGCTGCAATCCTGCAGCTAATTGTGGTGTATAGTGCTGATACCATGTCTACTAATAGACAAATTCACACCATTCATGGCATCTCATGTGGACAAATTATTATTGCAGAGATCTCGTAATGATGTCTTAATACTGCCATATCTAAATATCATTAACCTTATCCCTGTTGAATATTAATGAACATTTATGATAGCATACCGGTATGTACACATGAATTTGGTAGAAACTGTAAAGTCAGATCTATTATAATTTCATAAGCAAACAGAGTCGACCCTGATCAGACGAAAAAGTGTTAGTATGAAGGAAAGGGTTAAGACTCCATTTATACTAATATAAATGTCATCATATTTAAAGATTGTACACTTTCGTCGAATCAATATGGAATATACATTGACCATTATATCTAAAGGTCTTAGCCATTACCTGTAGCTGTTGTCTTTCTGCCCTGAGTAACTAAGAGTTTTGTCGTGAAGACTAATAATTTAGTGAAGGTGCCATGCTAGCAATGCTCAGGTCAACAACAATAAGAATAAGTAAAAGCATGTGTGTGTGTGTGTGTGTGTGTGCGTGTCCTTTTTCTTCCAACTTTAATAAGTAAAGGGAGCCAACTTCTCATCTAATCAAGGGAGCCAACTCCTCATCTATAATACTATCTTTATACAAACAGTTATTTCCCTCTATTTACAAAAAGACACTATTGCCTGTATGTACATGTAACAGAAGTGCATGCTGAAGCCAAAGCTCAACTTATTTGGAAGACGCTCATTCCAGGAGCCTCTGATCTAGCTCTACACTGTTTGCAAATGCTAGTATACCACATTCAAAGCGTTAACAAACTTGTTATTATAAATAAACTTACTTTTCTTTTAACAAGAATGTGCCACATTAAAATGTGTTTTGTAGGCAGGCATGTATAAGATATTGCTAAATGAAACTATAAAAGATCTGATAGCAGTGTGACCTGAATGTGAACTTAAAATACCATAACCCTTTACTCCATGAATATATAGATAGAGATATGCTGCAGACAAGGCTTTTCTATTACTGAGTTCAGAGGTCAAGATCAAGGTCACAGTGACCTGAAAATGGTATGCCACACTCCACAATCCCAAAATGTATTATCACACCAAACATTGCATTTCCTAACTAAAAGTAATACTGGTAATAGGCTGCAGATGAGGTTTCTCTCTTTATAGCTGAGGTCAGATGTCAATGTCAAGGAAATGACCTGAAATATGATGTGACACACCGCCATCCCAAGATGTACTCACATATCAAATTTGGCATTTGTACCTCAAGTAATACAGGATGTATGCTACGGACAAATTTTTTCTACAGCTGTGGCCTGAGGTCAAGGTCACAGCAACTTTAAGACAGTATGCAACACTTTGTCATTCTTAGATGTACTCACACACCAAATTTGGTATTTCTACCTCCGGTAATATAAGCAATATGCTCCAGACAAGGTTTTTATGAGGTCAGAGGTCAAGATTAAGGTCACTGTGACCTGAAAACAGTACGCAACACTCCAAATTTGGCATTCCTATCTCAAGTAATATAGGAGATATACTCAAGACCAGGTATACACAGACACACAAGCAGTTTGATTACTTTATGCAACCAAAACATGCAGAAAACAGATATATGTCACAGTCATTTGCAAACAGCATAGACTCAGATCAGAGGGCTCCTATAAGAGCCCTCTGATCAGGGTCTGCACTGTTTGTCATTTACATAGAACTCTGCAAGGAAAACAGTTTTGATGGTTTGCTTCATAAATATTCATTAAGGGAACACTCAAATATTATAATTCAGCATACACAAGATTTACAAGAAAATTAAGTCTGCCAGAGACTACCAGTATCATAACAAGATAGCCAATCTAGTACTTTTTATGCTACTGGTAAACGTCATAGTAGTAATAAACATGTGTAATCATGATCTACATTATTGCCAAGAACAAATCATGTCATATTTTTGTCTCTCGCTGGAAATGATTATCTTGCCTGATCTATAGGGTAGTGTGAACAGCTGCAGGCTCTGTAAGTTTTTACAGGCTTTAGTATCTAACAGTTTCAGCCACAATTGGCCTTCATCAAGATATGGGATTGATTTTGTTAAGCACACAGGGAAACAACTCTTTCAGTGTAATTACTACACCCACAAAGAGTTTGCTCCCTTCTTAACTTTACTTTAAGAGCAAAGGAGCTAGTATTACAGATTTAAATATGAATATCTTAATAACTCTATCAACCTTCAACTTTTAAAACCCATATTAACTGAAATATTGAAAAGTGACTCAATGCTTATGGAATAAAGGTATGGAAAGATCTGATGGTGTTGATTAACGTCCGTTTCTGCTCACTATAATGGGCTAATTGAATGCTCCAGAGAGAGGGGAGAGGATACAGAGAAATCAGGGCAGATGCCCTCAGTAACTCTCATCATCAACAGAGTTTCTTTTTGGTTCTTTTAGATGCCCAGTGTAAAGCACTGATACATCGGACCTTGGTTTATAATCTCGTACAAAGGACTTGGTCCGGTGGGGGATCAAACCCTGGACCCCTGGTTACAGTAGTACTGTAGTCGAGCATGTTAGCCACATGATCACGTCCGCCGGTTGATTCTGTTTATGCCATGGTGAAGATATATTCCTACAAGAACTGTCAGATCTGGCTTCACTCTGTTTGCATATGCATGAAAAAGTACTTATATGAGGGAAAGGGTTGAGGGTTATACGGACAAAGTAATCATGTGAGAGTTAACCAATTCCTCCATAGGCTATTTTTAGATCCAACCATTTTGAATAAATCTACCGAAAAGGAGCATTAACCAGAGAAAAGGAAATTTTTTAGGATTTTGTAGTTTGAAACCATTGTGATAAATAGAGCATTTGCTCCTATAGGAGCAAAATTTTAATGCTCTATTTATCACAATGGTTTCAACAGGCGTAGAAAGGCATATTTATGGAGGAAAAGGTTAACAGAAACATGTACTGATTATACTGATAAACTCTCTAGAATGCTTCACTGAATAATTGATTCAGAATCTCCTAAAACCCTTGGAAAGTGGCAAACCTGTAAACAGGCATTTGCAGACAGTGCAGACCCACATCAGAGGGCTCCTTGAGGATCCTTTGATTAGAGTCTGCAGTATTTGTCATTTCAAGATCCTCCAGCAAATGCAATCCTTCTGTACTGAATTGACTTGTACTTATAACCCAAGTATAACCATTCCACTTTGAAAATTAAGCATTTAAAAGTCTTTTACCCTTTCAGTGTGGAAAATGAGTCACTTATGTCCTTTGCAAACAGTGTAGACCCAGATGAAAGTGCTCTTATAGGAGCCCTCTTATCAGGGTCTGCACTGTTTGTAATGTTACATTTTTCTTTTTAAAAAAATCCCAAAATAATCATGATAAGCATGAACTGCTTTTTTTAGAATATGCCATTTGAAAATTCAGCACTGACAGGGTTAACAGCTGAACTCTGTTCATGGCCACAATTTCAGTTATGGTCCCATAGGTTTCCTGTGATCATCTAATTGTGAAATGACATGGCCTGTACTATAACCACCAGCGCCACTATAGACAAATGTGTATATTTAATATTAAAATCATCATTTCCCCACGAAACCCTTTGTTGTGACCACTCTTTAGAATCGTCTCGAAGAGACGATTCTAAAGAGTGGTCACTACATGGGGTTTGGTTAAGAAATAAAGGAGCTATTCTTAAAAATGATTTAATTTAAACATCTTATCTTTTCCTCTTATCTTACTACTGTATGGTAAAAGGTATCAATTGATTTTCTTCTTTCTTTCATCAATAATTATGTGACAAGGTACAAGTTTATAGAGCAAACAGTAACTTTTACGATGCTATGCCTGACTGCAAGGATGTTTTCATACAAACCTGTTTTCACGCATTTGCAAACACAGTATACCCAGATCAGAGGGCTCCTATAGGCGCCATCTGATCGGGTCTGCTCTGTTTGCTAATGGAATTTGAAAGATATGCTTATTTAACAGTTTGGATCCAGATGATACACTGAGTAACTTGGCCATCTCAACATGATGCAAACTCTTTGACACTCTTGATCGTATTTTTGAGGAGATATCCTTGAGAATTGCAGCAGAGCTAGAAGACAATACTATGCAAACAACAGTTAACCCTTACTGTGCGGGACACGAGTCACTAATGTCCTTTGCAAACAGACCCTCTTATCAGGGTCTGCACTATTTGTCATGTTACACTTTTCTTCAGAAAAATCCCATAATATAATTCACCATAAGCTTGACCTGTTTGAATTTTGGGATTGTCCATTTGAAAATTCAGCGTTGTAAAGGTTAATTAAGTAAGCAGACAACTTTCTTGCAGACAGCAATTTAACCTTCTGCACTTTGAATAATTATGTTACAAATATAAACTTACATTTTTCTTCCATTTCTTTCCAAAACAACAGTATCAGTGTGTTAAACAGTTTGGACCCTCATAGAACTCAGTGTCTCATCAGGATCAAAACTGTTTGGAAAAGGTTATAACAAAGTCGCCAGTAGTAGAGCGCTCAGAAAGTTCGATATAATGGGCCAAGTGTAATAATTTCATTTCACTTATTGATGTATTTAGTTCAAACTCATTAAGGAGAGTGACACTGCACATAAACACATGTAAGGCAGCTGGAAAATGAAACCATTTACACCTCTAGTTACTAGTGTCATCAGTAATTAATTTGTATTAAATATCACATGAACATGTTGCCCATAACACTTTCCTTCATATTAACTCATTTTCACGTCTGATCAGGGTCTTCTCTGTTTGCCAATGGAATTTGAAATATCTGTTTCTATACTTTCTAAAATTGCTACAATGTTCCACCTTCCATATTTCATTATAACTATTTTGTCCATGAAAATTCAGTAAGTATTGAAATTTGGAATACACATAGAACCACCTTTATAATTTATGAAGGAAAGACTTAACCGTTTGAAGGTGTGAGAACAAGTGTACTGACATTTGTAACAAGTGTAGACCCAGATCAGAGGGCTCCTAGTGGGGAGCTCCTAGTGCAGAGGTCTGATCAAGGTCTGTACTGTTTGACATTCCAAACATTATTTTCTTACTGAATGGATTCTTAAGTTAAACACTGATGGGCCATGCCACTTCGAACATTCAGCATTGAAAGGGTTAACCCTTTACCTTTTCAATATTCACCCAAGAAATAATGACATGATGAACTTTTATTAACTGAGGGAGGTTTTTGCTTTGGTAAAAACTGTAGTAGGTCAAAAGCTAATAGAGTAGACCCTGATCAGATGGCTCCTATAGGAGCCATCTAATCTGGGTCTACGCTGAATGCAAATGCGTGAAAAGGTGTTTATATGAGCGAAAAGGTTAATATCACTGTTACCATTTTATGAGGTAATTGTTTCTCTCAGGTAGCTAAGTAGGTGACACTTATAGCCAGTTTAGCATCTCATTTCGCTGTGTCTGAATACTGACTAATCATTTTGAGAACTGAAAGTTTACCAAATGGTTAACTCTTTCCTTCATATAACCTCTTTCTGTGCATTTGCAAACAGAGTAGACCCATATGATATCAGATGGCTCCTATATATAGGAGCCCTCTCATCAGGATCTGCTGTGTTTGTTTATGAAATTGTAAAAGATCTTACCCCATAGTTTCTAAAAATACCAAACATTCCTATGTACATGCACTACTACAAAATCTGAGCTAATAAATATTCATAATGTCTTTATTTCTGTCATGAATATTGAACAGGGAAAGGGTAAAGCAAATGGCCATAGAATGGCCTTGCAAATATCGCCTTAAAATCCTGACACTGTGCCAAATGATGTCCTCTCAACACTGTGTCGAGGGAATAAACATTGATTCAAAATTCTCAGCACATTAACCTGACATGGTACCATGTGACCAGCACTTCCCTGATAAAAGCTACGTGCCAATGGACTTTATTGGGCTGTGAAAGCAGCCTAAACTTATACGGCTTTGAATTTTGACCATGCGTTTCTGCGGTCCTGTGTTTCTATAAAAGCCAATCTTTTTAAAAACTATGGTTTACTGTGAGACAAGTTTTTATTAATATATACTCATTTTATTTATTTTGATTCATATATTGTTCTCGGCATATTTTTGTCGGGGTTATTTCTTTCTTTTCTGCCATGATCCAGTTTCAGTGAAAATGCTAGTGAATTATGTATAACTGATTAAAATCACATTCCGAATCATAGCTCTCAGCGTGGTCTAAGGGTTATAACGATGGACTAGGAAATGGGAGGTCGTGGGTTCGATCCTCAGTCGAAGCTGAAATAATTTTTTTCTCTCATATTTTCTTAGCACCCTTAGTATACGTGCTTTTGGTTTAAAACCATTTTGTACATAAAAATATAGTCCTTTGTTTGCATTTTGGCTTTGTTAAAGTTATTTAGCCGAGACCTTTTACTCGTGGTTTTGTTGACCGTTTTGTATATTTCACCATTGTGCATGAATTTGCTTCAACTTAAATGTATAATTATCTTATACTAACCTGTTCTTAATTTGGGGACAATATAAGTGAAAAAGTTAATGGGCATTGAGTTGACTAATTGGAATAATTTCATGCAGACTGTAAGTATGGGAGTTTGTATGCCTTGTGAACATCACTTAATGTGATAATGGTTTCTACGTCAGTGTGTTTCAGCAAATGAATAACATTGATCTGTGATGTAATGTGTATTATTGGTGTCAAACATAGGTATTATGCATCATGGCTCATTAAAACATTCCCCCATTTCTGCTACATGTATTAATTCATACATAACAGTCATGTTTTCCCAATGTATCTGTTAATTAAAAGTACTAAACAATATTGCTCCCTCTTTTTCTTCTATCCTGCTTAAATACATGTTACGCAGCCATTTTACGCTTGCGTAAAACCTTGCTTGTATCCCTTTATTCCTTAACCCTTTCTCTCCCTGGCTATTTTTAGACCCAACCTTTCTGAATTAATCTACCGAAAAGGAGCATTAACTAGAGAAAAGGAAAATTGTAGAATTTTGTTGTTTGAAACCATTGTGATAAATAGAGCATTTGCTCCCATAGGATTTATCACTATGTGAATTTTATAGAGGCGCAAAAATGCGTCACTAGGGGGTAATGTGTTAAGTACGCCTATCTATACCTTTGCAAACAGAGTAGACCCATTGGATCCGTTTCATCAGGGTCTGCTCTGTCTGCTTATGAAATGTTATAAGAATGATTCTACAGTCCATGCTATAGTCAAATGTTCGTATACGCTATTATAAATTAAAGACCTATTAACCCTTTCCCTGTTCATTCCAAATTCAATACCTACTGAATATTCATGGACAAAATAGTAATAATGAGACATTGAAAGTGGAAAATTGTAGCCAATTTAGAAAGTAAAGAAACAGATCTATAAAATTCCATCAGCAAACAGAGTAGACCCTGATCAGACGGCCCCTCTAGGAGCCGTCTGATCTGGGTCTACTCTGTTTGCAAATGTGTGAAAACACGTTTATATAAGGGAAAGGGTTAAAGAACTTTAGTGAGCAAGCTAACAAAAAATTACCCCACGCCACCACATTATCATGGAAAAATAAAGGTTTCCCATGACAGATTCCACTGAAAATCAAACTCATCCAAGCTTTTTTTCATTTTAAAGCAAATTTGAGACAAATTGGTCAAGAAATAAATGTGCTAGATGAGCAACAGTGTATTATGATACACCGATGGGCTGACGAACGTCAAAAATTATATACCCCGAGTAACTTCATTGCGTGCGATATAAACAAGAGCCGCATGCAGTGCCAACGCTCTTCAGATTTGGTACAAAATGTCCAGCTAAATTAAATAAAAATTGAAAACGATAAAGGGCCAAAATTGAAAACTCCAAAATTTTGGAATCAAGAGCTATGGTTCTTATTTAGAACCCTTCCCCTCAATGAGATCTACTAACCTATGAAGTTTCATGTTGATACTTTTTATACTTTTCGAGTAATGAGCTACATTAAAGTTTTTGCACGCCAACGACTACAACAACAACAACGACAACGACGACTACGACCCAATGATTACAATAGCTCGACTTTTCTTTGAAACAGGCGAGCTAAAAATAATGTAATTAATATTCATAATGTCATTATTTCTTACATGAAAATTCATGGAGTAATTTTGGGTTAAAGAAACCATAGGGTTAACCCTTACATTCATAGAAATGCTTATTCACGCCTTTGCAAACAGAGTTGACCAAAATCAGATAGCTCCTATTGGAGCTGTCTAATCAGGGTCTACTCTGTTTGCTTATGGAAATTTATAGATCTGATTATGCAGTTTTCAAGTCAGTAAAAACAAATCCCCTTCCCTTGTTCCATTTTACTGATTCTGTCCATGAATATTCATTAGGGAAAGGGTTAGCCAAAGGATGCTGCATTTTCAAAGTGGAATAGTCCATTATTGTTGAATAAAAGGACAAATAGTGCAGACCCTGATCAAAGGGCTACTCTAGAGCTCCCTGATCTGGGTCTGCACTGTGTCAATGCCAATATACTAGTTTCCCCACATTCAAGTGATTAATTCTCACTTCCTATGCAGACAAACAAAACAAATTTGTCACTTTGTATTAATTTTTGAATACAAACACCTGATGACAAATACTTTGGTGTCTGCCAAGCATAACAAGTTCTTATCTAGTCATACAAAAAGAGATACAATTAGCCTAATGCAACACTTATAGCAAACAACATTTTTGAAAGAGTCTGAAAGCTGATTGGTTTGCCTATAGATAGGTGTTTCCTTTATATTGTAACTGAAGACAAACTGCAAATCCGATATTTTCCCAGTCCCCAGTCTCGAACCAAGGAGAATGTCATGCCACGAGTGTTGGAAGCCATTATATTCTGAGAAATTGACAATTCCAGTCTGGTTTTTCTCATTAATATCACAGAAAGTACTGTCTAGCTCGGCCTGTGACAGTCACCTATGTCACAAAGATGCTTATCTTGCAAAAATAATTGCTTATACAGCAATATAATTTGGGGGAAAAAGGTGGTATAACTCAAAAAGATGTACATTTGAGTCTGCTCAACAACACTGAACACCCATATTTTTTATTTGATCCCTTTCCTAAAGTAGACCAAGATCAGATGGCTCCTGTAGTAGCCATTTGATCAGGGTCAGTCGACGTTTACATGTGGAATTACATATATTCGATTCTACACTTTTAACTTTTTCCTTTATATAAACGCATTTTCACACATTTCATTTGCAAACAGAGTAGACCCAGATCAGATGACTCCTATAGGAGCCGTCTCATCAGGTTCTGTTCTGTTTGCTAAATGAATGATAGGATTTGTTTCTTTACTTTCTTAAATGGCTACAATGGTCCACCTTCCATATTTCGTTGGAAGGTGGAACAATTGTAGCCATTTTAGTAAGTTAAGATTTATCAAATTCCATTGACAAACAGAGCAGACCTTGATCAGATGGCTCGGAGTCGGCTCCTATAGGAGCCGTCTGATCATGGTCTACTCTGTTTGCAAATGCATGAAAAAAATGTTTATATGAGGAAAACGGTTAATGACAAGAGTCCATTCAGTGACAAAGGGAAAAATTTGTGAGATATTTTTTGAATGACAAATAGTGCACACCTTGATCAAAGACCTCTACAGGATCTCTCTAGTCTGGATCTACACAGTTGTAAATGCCAGTCTAGTTGTTTCCCACATTCAAAGGAATATCGGTAATTGTGTAAGAGATCAAAGCTTCATTATACATGTTTGTGTATGGGTAATACACTGTATACAAAAATATGCCAAAACATCTCATAGACATTAGGACAGTTCTCTTCCAAAGGCAGACAAGTACCATATATATACATAAAGCCTCAACTCTTTCGGCGCCAATGTCGCCTGTTGGCACCATTGAAAACAGTGCAGTCCCAGGTCAGATGCCGCCTTTTTAAGGCGGCATCTGACCTGGGACTTCCATGTTTTCTGTTTTATTTTAGCCTAAGCATACAGGTTTTTAAAAACGAATGTTTTACTAATATAACTTTATTATTTAGTTTAGAATTATATTTAATATGAAATTATTATTGCAGACGACACTTTTAAATTTGGCGCCATAAGCATTAAGGATTAAATATCCTGATCAGATGCAGTATTCCACTGGGCAGCTACTAGACATATTTATACTGTGTGCACATGTCTGAAAAATGTATAATCCTGTGAATCCTGAATATTCAAAGGGAAATAACCCATTCAATTTGAAGGGATTAACCCTTTACTCCATAATACACCTTTCTATGCCTTTGCAAACAGAGTAAATACTCGACCCAGATCTGACGGCATCTACAGGAGCAGTCTGATCAGGGTCTGCTCTGTTTGCTAATGATATAATATAAATATGGTTCTACAGTTTCTGCCATGGCCAAACATTTCTGTGTCCATGTGCTATTAAAACAATTATTCTAATTAATATTCCTGATGTCTATTTCTTTCATAAATAGTCATGGAGTAAAGGGTTAAAACTGGCAGTAGAGTTTGAATGGCAAACAATTCAGACCCTAATTATAAGAAGGCTCTTCTAGCAGCCCTCTGATCTGCCGGGTCTACACTGTTTAAAAATGCCAGTACACTATTCAGCATTTAACCGTAAATACTCCTGATGAGACTTCAAGTTACTTGGTGTCTCATCTGGATCCAAACTGTTTGCAAAGGTTATCATGAATGTGTTATTAAAGTACTGAAAAAAGCTACTTACAGCAGTCACCAAGGGCCCACCGCAGAGAGATGGCGCTGACTGACCCAGAATGGATCCCTTCATCTTCATCAAATTGGTTGGCTCTATCAGGGCTCCAACACCTGAAGAAAATAATTATGCTTTGTCAATATGTGAGTCAAAATAATAATATTTAACCCCCTAGCACCGGCTTAAGCGGTATTCAATTTTCAGAACAAGAAGTACTGAAATTAATGATCTCGAAGGACTTTCACTGTTCAATATTCATGTAAGAAATAATGACATCATGAATATTTATTAGATAAAATTTTAAAATGATACATGGTCATAGAACTTGTATACTGTGGAATCATATCTATATAAATCTATAAACAAACAGAGCAGACCCTGATCAGACAGCTCCTAATGTGAGGAGCCGTCTGATCTGGGTCTGTTCTATTTGCAAATGTTTGAAAAGGTCTATTTATAAATCGAGGGCTTGGTGCAAAACTATTCTAACTCCTTCGCAAAGTGAAGGAGTTAGAATAGTTTTGCACCAAGCCCTCGAAATGGAGTAAAGGGTTAATGTGGAAGTAACCATAACCCTTTACTCTATAAATACCCCTTTCTATGCCTTTAAAAACAGAGTAGACCCACATCAGACAGCTCCTATAGGAGCCGTCTGATCAGGGTCTGCTCTGTTTGCTTGTGATATAATATAGATATGATTATATATAGTTTCTGTCATGAACAAACCTTCCTGTTTCCATAAGCTATTATAACAACTAATCTAATTAATTTTCATGATGTCATTATTTCTTACATGAATATTGTCATGGAGTAAAGGAATAATGCATGTTTACTGTAGTGTTCGGTGTATATAGCCTACTGCTCAGATTGTTGTCCCTTTAGAATAAACTAGATCTGTACATAGGACAAGGATGCCCCCATCTTTGCCATTGCCGCTAGGGCAGTGTAACGCTAGTCTTGTGACAACAACTAGGTCTGACGGGTCATGGGTTCGCCGAGTCCATTTTTAAGGGAGATCAGTATATCTAATATCCATGTGTCATTTTAAAAAGAAAAGGTTTAGTTATAGGTATAAGCAATAAGCGCATTTATTAGTTATCGGAAATATAACATAGCTTGTTGAATGAATAGATCAAAGAACAATTTCAAAAGTACCCAATGAATGATATTGTAAGAAATAATGACTACAATGTACAAGGGGAAATTATTATCCCCATCGTGCTTAGAGTGTGTCTTAATTTCCTGAACTGCATAGATATGTCTTTTCAAAAAAAGTAAACCTAGGTCATGCCCCCATTCCACTAGGCAGCGCTCTATGGCGATCTACGTGCTCGATAGATCTCTTCCGGATGGGGCGATAGTGGGGTACTTATGATCCGATTACTATCAGATAACGCTCCAGTTGCGATTTAGTAGCAATCCGATAGCGACTTGATAGCATTTGGTCAACACCTAATTCCCCAAAAATGTTGCGACCCTCCATGATCAGTTTTCGCTCCGTTACGATCTTGGGGATCAAGTAGCGCTCCGACGGCGATTTTGGCGATCAAGTAGCACTGATCAGATTGCGATTTTTGGCGATCAAGTAGCAATTTGATAGGGTTCTGGATGGAGCGCCACGGATCTTTGTGCAGGGTATAGACTGACAGCGACCTTGGCGATCATGGAGATCCGACAGAGATCCACTAGAGATCAGGTGGCGCTTCTGGCGATCGTGGCGCTCTAATTGGCAATCTGTGGCGCTCTCACAGAGCGCCACAGATCGCCGCCTAGCGGAATGGGGGTATAAGATATTTAGCTCCTAAAGGAGTCGTCTGATCAAGGTCTGCTCTGTTTGCTCATGAAATAATATACAGTCATGTAGATCTGATTATACAGTTTCTGTCATGTGTTCATAAAAAAAAAAAATTATGTCACTATAAATTCAATCTTCTTAATATTCATGATGTCATTATTTCTTACATAAATATTCATCAAGTAAAGGGTTATATATTTGATGCACTCTATTATCTATATAAGCTGTGCTCTCCATGGCCAATCACATGTATTTTCTTCACAAAAAAAGCCATGGGAACGATTTTCTCAACTATCAAAATTGTTTGCTATTTGCAAGTATCAGGTTTTCTTTTCCAATTTGAAAGATCTGTTTATTTAATTTCTAAAATGACTACAATTTTCCACTTTAATATTTTCATTATAACTATTTTGTCCATCAATATTCAGTATGTATTGAAATTTGGACTAAACATAGAACAGGCAAATGGTTAATAACAAACTGATGGTGCTTAAAATCCAACAAATTAGATCTAGCTTTAGTTACAATGGCTTATTCCTTTTCGTAACAAATACGCTTGATTCATCTTTAAGTATCTGACATGTTTGATCGCACCTAGCTAGATGCAATAGTTCACAGAACAGGGAATCAAATCTCAGGCAACTAGGAAATGCTGAAATTTATCGATTTACTTTCAGTAATTTATTGATATATTGTTTAGACATTAAGTTTGGAGCCCTATTACAAGAATGTCCTGTATGTCCCAGTGTTTATTAACATTTTACAAATTATAAGAAAGGAAGACTGCAAACAGTTTCTGTATCTCTGAAATCTCACTCAAACAATGATCAAGAGAGCAAACATTGCAAAGACAGAATAAATTTGGCAAATGAGTTTTTATTCAACATTTGATTATCAATCAAATATACTTTTTTCTTGGCATTTCAGTGCATATACAATGAATTCTGACAGAAAACTTATCCAAATAGTGCAGACCCAGATGTGACCGCTCCTGAAGAAGTTGTTTTATCAGGGGCTACACTATTTATAATTTGATCAGGGACTACACTATTCATAATGACAGTCTAACATAACCCTTTACTCCATAAATAAACTAGAACTATCACTAAAGGTGAAAGAATACCCCCGCTCAGCTGCCTAATGATCCCAAATCAAACAAGATTTGTGCCAGGTAACAATATTCATGACATAATTATTTCTTACATGAATATTCATTGAGTAAAGGGTCACAGGTGCCACATTGACTAATATTCAGTTGTACAAACCTATGGAGAGAGGAGATTGGATGTCCATTTTCTTAGACTAGTTTGGATACAATGGACCCTTTACACAATAGATACATCTTATAATGCTTTTGCAAACAGAGTAGACCCAGATCAGATGGCTCCTGTTGGAGCCGACTGATCTGAGGAGACTGCTCTGTTTGCTAATATGACATAACATGAATCTATTTGTATAGTTTCTACCATGGTTAAAATCCCCTTGTTCATGATACCATAATAAAAACAAGAGCCACGTTCGGCGCTTACACTCATCTGATTTGGTGCTTGTCCAGCTAAATTTTTTAAAAATTGAAAACGATAAAGGCCAATAACTCCAAAATTTTGAAATCAAGAGTTATCGTTCTTATGTAGGGGCCTTCCCCTCAATGAGATCTACTAACCTATGAAGTTTCATATTGATACCTCTTATACTTTTCGAGTAATGAGCTACATTAAAGTTTTTGCACGCCACCAACGACAACGATGACTACGACCCAGTGATGTGACAATAGCTAGACTTTTCTTCAAAACAGACGAGCTAATAAAAAATATGCATAGAACCATTATTTTTGACAGAATATTCATGGAATAAATGGTTAAATAAAAGGCAAAAATACTATGTGTCTTTTTTGATTGGCAAATGTCATCACCAATATACTAAAAGCGAAGGATAAATCATGCTTTATGTTAACTTTGGTCTTCACAAATCTTGACATACTCCAACCTCTGGGGACCAAGATTTCCACAGACTAATTAGCATCATTCTTGTCAGGCACCTACCCCCTATTATGTTCATTTTGCTTGGCAGATAAACTCACTAATAGCAGCCCAATTTTCTGGAATATAATTCCAGAAAATACAGCTTCAATTATTTCTGTTTGAAATGTAAACCTTCCTGAGTCATCCGTAGGATATCAATATCTTTACAGTAAAACCTTTGAATGCTGTATTATCAAAGTAGAGCGTTCTATCATTGTATAACAGTAAAATCAATGTACAGTAAAACCTCTCTATAACGACCACTAAATTGTGTTAATTAGTTGGTATTTTGGGCAGGTGGTTGCTTAAAGCAAGGTGAAAGCAATACAGAAACCTCCTATAGGAGCGTTCTGTTTTACTTTCACCTTGCTTTAAGCATCCACCTGCCTTTAAAAACACAAAATACTTGGTGTAATTTAGTGGTCATTATAGAGAGGTTTTACTGTGCAGTACAACATGTCTTAAACGGCCATTCATTTATTGAACATTCTAAGGAGTCTTAAAAAATCAGGTGGTTGCTTAATGTGGGACAAAAGTAATGCAGAAAGCTCCTATAGGAGCTTTTTGCATTACTTTTGTCCTGTATAATAAGCTATAACCTGTCTTACAGGCCCATAATTAAACCTCTTTTTGATGGCCGTTTAACCCTTTCCTCCATAATTACGCCTTTCTACGACTCAGTAATAGTCACTTCTTGAAACCATTGTGATAAACAGAGAATTTGCTTCATAGGAGCATTAATGCCCTATTTATCACAATGGTTTCTTATAATACTAAACAATTCTAACATTTTCTTTTTTCTCTAGTAAATGCTCCTTTTCGGTAGATTCATTCAAAGAGGTTGGGTCTAAAAATAGCCTATGAGGGAATGGGTTAAGACAGGTTCTACCAGAGTATGGAATAGTAAACAATGTAGAAAATATATTTTGAGTGGCAAACTGAGGTTCAGACACTGACCAAAGGGTTCCACCCAGAACAATTATTCTGATCTAGGACTATATCTTTTGTAAATTTCAGATTAATCATTTAAAGCATACAAAAGGTTATGTGGATATTTATACATCACATTTTAGCATTACTCTTAACCAAACTCTTGTAACGTTCGTATAGCATAGTCTCTGTAAGTTATATCACTTATCTACACAAAATTTCTTTCTAAAGCCTTTTTCAGGAAGAAAGAATCTTCCAAGCTGAACATCTCTGTGAACAAAAAACAGTATCCCCTGCTGAAATGTGTTTTGGATATTGTGCAGTGTACCAGACAGGCCAAAAGTCCCTATATCAATTGACAATCCTGCCAATTTTCATTACAAGAGGGCCAGAATGGCCCTGAAGCGCTCACCAGACAATCAGAGGAGAAGATTTTCAAAGTTTTCACTATATGTTTTTATAGAAAACTAGCCGGCCCTGGGGCGGGCCAATTTTGACCCCAGGGACATAATTTATATAAATTTTGTAGAGGACTTGAACATGATGCTATGAGCCAAATATGAAAGCTGAGAACCTTTCAGTTTCAGAGGAGAAGATTTTCAAAGTTTTCTCTATATGTTTCTACTGAAAACTACCCACCACTGGGGCGGGGCCAATTTTGATCCCAGGGCCATAATTAATATAACTTTTGTAGAGGACCTGAACATGATGCTCTGTGCCAAATATGAAAGCTGAGAGCCTTCCAATTTCAGAGGAGAAGATTTTCAAAGATTTCACTATTTGTTTCTATTGAAAACTGCCCAACCCTGGGGCGGGGCCAATTTTAACCCCAGGGCCATAATTTATATAACTTTTGTAGAGGACCTGAACATGATTCTCTGTGCCAAATATGAAAGATGAGAGCCTTTCAGTTTCAGAGGAGAAGATTTTCAAAGATTTCACTATTGTTTCTATTCTGAAAAGTACCCACCCCTGGGGCGGGGCCAATTTTGACCCCAGGGCCAAAATTAATATAACTTTTGTAGAGGACCTGAACATGATGCTCTGTGCCAAATATGAAAGCTGAGCGCCTTCCAGTTTCAGAGGAGAAGATTTTCAAAGATTTCACTATTTGTTTCTATTGAAAACTTCCCACCCCTGGGGCGGCCCAATTTTGACCCCAGGGGCATAATTTATATAACTTTTGTAGAGGACCTGAACATGATGCTCTGTGCCAAATATGAAAGCTGAGAGCCTTCCAGTTTCAGAGGAGAAGATTTTCAAAGATTTCACTATTTGTTTCCATTGAAAACTGCCCACCCCTGGGGCGGGGCCAATTTTGACCCCAGGGCCATAATTTATATAACTTTTGTAGAGGACCTGAACATGATGCTATGTGCCAAATATGAAAGCTGAGAACCTTCTGGTTTCAGAGGAGAAGATTTTCAAAGTTTTACTATATGTTTCTATTGAAAACTTCCAACCCCTGGGGCGGGGCCAATTTTGACCCCAGGGGCATAATTTATATAACTTTTGTAGAGGACCTATAGGTGATGCTATGTACCAAAGATGAAAGCTGAGAACCCTGTAGATTCAGAGGAGAAGATTTTTAAAGGTTCAAATTGTTGACGACCGACGACGGACGACGGACGACGGACGACGCACGCCGACGGACGACAGACATCTGGCGATCACAAAAGCTCACCCTGAGCACTTTGTGCTCTGGTGAGCTAACAAGAAAAACAGTTGATGCAGAGCATCAATGTCGCCAAAATTATGTTTCAATGTTGTGTAAAGAGCATCTTTGTACGGCAAACAGCTTCAGTCTCATCTGGGTCCAAACTGTTTGCAAAAGTACATTGATATCGTCCTGATCAGACTCAGCAATTATCAATCAACCTTTTTTTAGGTTCATATCCGGTGTTTATCCTTCCAACGGATATTCATGACTGTCTTATCTAGTCACCAAACTTCTGATGTAATAAAGAATGTGCATATAATGTTAGGTTTACTAGGCTAGTACACGTCAGTAAATACAGTTTACTTCGTGGTTAGTAGAAGGTTAATGAGGTTAGTAGACGTTTCTAAGGCGTAATGATTCTATAACCATGAAAATATCTTAAAATTTTCTGTAAATATGCATGATTCTATAACCATGAAAATATCTTAAAATTTTCTGTAAATATGCATATGTTGACGGAATATGCTGACACAACAGAATCAAAGAAATAAGAGAAAAGAAGAAAAAATAAAAAAATAATGTGGCGAAAGGTGGATTCGAACCGACGCGGAATCATTCATAAGTGCATTTCAATCACACAGCCGAACGCGCTTACCCACTACACTATACGGACCGAGTAAATTTCCTTCGCTGATTTATCAATTTATCAGTAATCCGAGTATTGCAGCATAGACTGGTTGTGTGTCTACAACGCACCGGTACGAAATACTGCATATTAACAGGTTTTCATCATAACGTACATTGTATAATTATGTACATGCTTGTTTTCTAAATATGTTTGAAAGGTAACAACAAACTAGAGGTTTTTGTCAAAAAACCGGATGTCTCCCCTCTAATAAAAACAATATGTAAAGGGAAATCACTAAAAATGTTATGGTCTTGACGAATGATACTTCCCCTCATTATGCGTTTTCCACACTACATTTTTCAAGAAGAAAATGATAACAGCTAATAACTCCAAAAAATACTGATACCAGATTTATGGCCCTTGTGCATGACACTTACTTTCATCATGCTCTTTCCAAAAATAAAATGTCATTCCAATAGCATCAGTCAATAGGAGTTATTGATCGGCCAAACAATGTAACAAGGTGTAATAACTCCAAAAGTATTGAAGCCAGAATTATGGCCCTTGTTCATGACACTTTCTCTCATCATGCTCTTTCCATATATGAAGTTTCAATACGATGGCAAGAGCCATGTAGGAGTTATCGTCCGTACAAGAAAGAATTAAACAAATGTACAAGGGGCAATAACTCTAAATTTATTGAAGCTGGAGTTAAGGATCTTATGCATGACACTTTCTCTTATTATGATTGTTCCATGTATGAAGTTTCACTCCAATGGCATGTGTCACATAGGAGTAATCATCCGGACAAAAAATTGTGATTGTTTTTAAAAAGGGCAATAACTCCAATATTAGTGAAGCCAGAGTTATGGACCTTGTGCATGACACTTCCTCTCGTTATGATCTTTCCATATATGAAGTTTCAATCCAATGGCATGAGCCATATAGAAGTTATCGTCCGGACAAAAAAGTGTGATTTTTTTTACAAAGGGCAATAACTCCTATATTAGTGAAGCCAGAGTTATGTACCTTCTGCATGACACTTCCTCTCGTTATGATCTTTCCATATATGAAGTTTCAATCCAATGGCATCAGGCATATTGAAGTTATTGTCCGGACAAAAAATTATAATATTTTTTACAAAGGGCAATAACTCCAATATTAGTGAAGCCAGAGTTATGGACCTTGTGCATGACACTTCCTCTCATTATGCTCTTTCCATATATGAAGTTTCAATCCAATGGCATCAGGCATGTAGGAGTTATCGTCCGGACAAAAAAGTGTGATTTTTTTTTACAAAGGGCAATAACTCCAATATTAGTGAAGCCAGAGTTATGGACCTTGTGCATGACACTTCCTCTCATTATGCTCTTTCCATATATGAAGTTTCAATCAACTGGCATCAGGCATATTGAAGTTATCGTCCGGACAAAAAGTGTGACAGACAGACGGACAGACGGACAGACAGACAGACGGACAGACGGACAGACGGACGGACAGACAGACAACTCTCACGAAAACAATATGTCTCCCCCATATAAATATGGGGGGAGACATAATAATAATTAGGGTTATTTTAATACCCTGGTATTGTCAACCAACATACACCAATACCCCGCATCACACATTGTTGCTGTAATAAAGCGGTGCATGTACAAAGTCTATGTCCAATAATTGGGTCGAAGGGACTAGCAACGACAGCCAATGTTTCAAAATAGTGACCTTGACCTGATTTCAGGCATCTTTATGTCATCCATAAGGTCCTTATCAAAGCTATCTGAATACCAAAGGTGAATGGCCCAGCACTCATGGATCAGAAGTTATAGCAAAATGTTAAAGTTTGTTAAAAACAGTCAAGTTTTCAATATAGTGACCTTGACCTTGACCCAATTTCATGTATCCTTGTATCAACTGAAATGCCTTCAACAAAGCTATTTGTACACCAAAGATGAGTTGCCTAGCATTTGTAGTTCAGAAGTTTTAGCAATGTTAAAAAGTTTGCTAAAAACAGCAAAGTTTTCGAAATAATGGCCTTGACCTTGACCTGATTTCATGTATCCTTGTATCAAGTGAAAGGCCTTCACCCAAACTATATATATATACCAAATATGAATTGCCTAGCATTTGTAGAATAGAAGTTATAGCAATGTTAAAGTTTGTTAAAAACGGCAAAGTTTTGGAAATAGTGACCATGACCTTGACCTGATTTCATGTATCCTTGTATCAAGTGAAAGACCTTCACCCAAATTATCTGTATACCAAATATGAATGCTCTAGCATTTGTAGTTCAGTAGTTATAGCAATAATAAACTTTTGTTAAAAATGGCAAAGTTTTGGAAATAGTGACCTTGACCTTGACCTGATTACATGTATCCATATATCAAGTGAAAGGCCTTCACCCAAGCTATCTGAATACCAAATATGAATGGCCTAGCTTAAGTAATTCAGAAGTTATAAGCAATGTTATAGTTTTGGTAATAACAGCAAAGTTTTGGAAATATTGACCTTGACCTTGACCTGATTTCATATATCCTTCTATCAAGTGAAAGGCCTTTGTCCAAGCCATCTGTATACCAAATATGAATTGCCTAGCATTTGTAGTTCAGAAGTTATAGCAATGTTAAAATTGGTTAAAAACGGCAAACTTTTGGAAGTCTTGACCTTGACCTGATTTCATGTATCTCTGTATCAAGTGAAAGGCCTTCACCCAAGGTATCTGCATACCAAATATGAATGGTCTAGCTTAAGTAATTCAGAAGTTATAAGCAATGTTAAAGACGCCACACCGCCCGCCCACCTGACCGCCCGCCCGGTTTTCGCCAAACTATAAGCCGATATTTTTTTTAAAAATCCGGCTAATAAAGGGTCGCCGTTCGCGGCGACCCAATGAATTATATTTGGGTCTAGACAGACAGAAGGATGAACAGAAGGAAGAATGGAAGGAAGAATTGATGGATGGATGAATCGACTGACACCAAACTATATCCCTCTGACAATGGCCAGGAATAATAATAAACGTGTTGATTTTTACATCTGTGTAGTGCCTGTTTATTAACCCTTTCCTCCATAAATACACCTTTCTACGCCTCTGTAAAAATCACCTATTGAAACCATTGTGATAAATAGAGCACTAAAAATGTTGTTCCTATGGGAGCAATGCTTTATTAATCACAATGGTTTCAAACTACAAAATTCTTAAACTTTCCTTCTCTCTTAAGTTAAATGCTCCTTTTTAGTACATGTAGATTTAATCAAAGTGGTTGGATCTAAAATAGCCTGAGGGAATGGGTTAATCTTTCACCTCATGAATATTCATGAAAGAAATAATTTATGAATATAAATCAGCTGAATTTTAATAATGGTATCATGAACAGAATAATGCATAAGTAAACAGAGTTATATACCCTGACACGACAGCTCTCACAGAAGTGGTCGATTTAACCATTTACTCCAAAGATACACTTTTCAAAGCCTTTGCAAACAGAGTAGACCAGGATAAAACCGCTCCTGTTGGAGCTCTCTTATTGGCATGTTTTCCGTTTGGTGTATAAATTTGAAAGTACAGTTTTAACCATAACCAAAACCTTTCTTGATTATATGCCATTACAAATTTTAAGCTAATTAACCCATTCCTCCATAGGCTATTTTTAGACCCAATCTTTTTTAATAAATCTACCCAAAAGGAGCATTAACTAGAGAAAAGGATTTTTTTTTAGAATTTTGTAGTTTGAAACCATGGTGATAAATAGAGTATTTGCTCCTATAGGAGCAAATGCTCTATTTATCACAATGGTTTCAAGAAGTGACTTTTACAGAGGCGCAGAAAGGCGTATTTATGGAGGATAGGTTGTTTTTTTATTTATACATAATGCCATGGAGTAAAGAGTTGGAAGTTTCACTATACCAATGAAAATTGCTAAAAACAATATTCTTCTTCACTGAAAAAGTTGTCAAGGCCAAGCACAAACAAGAGCAATACGATATTGATCTGCAATTATCCAAAGCACGAGCACAGTTGCACTATGCACTGACAGGGTTCAACAATAAAAATTAATTTGATGAGAAACCAGGGAAAATACAAACAAAACAGAATCTTCATAAAAAAACATGACACATGCAACACTCCTGGTTTGATAACTAGGATTTTGAAGTATGGCAGACGACACATCTAAAAAAATATTTATCAAGAGACATGGCAACACCTCATAAATCAGGTTTTTTGTTTGTTCAATTTGCAGTAACCTTTACCTCCACTTTAACTCTTTCCTCCATAAATACGCCTTTCTTATAATGCCTCTGTAATAACCACTTCTTGAAACCATTGTGATAAATAGAGCATTTGCTCCTCCTGGGCCTTCACTATTTACAGGTAGGTAAATTGACGTGAATAGCAAGCGAAGGGTTAAAATGCAAGAGATAATCCATGTGTCTAACTTATAACAGAGTCCATTCAGTATGATAGGCTTAAAGGCTTAAAGGCTTAAAATGAATGACAAAATGTGCAGACAATAATATAGAAGGCTCATCTGTGTCTACATTTGTTTCCCCAAAGTCCCACTGAGTTCTACTGACAGCATGACATTATTGATCCAAGTACTTTTAACCCTTTTGAACACAGCAAATGAACTGGCTGTCAATTGCAAACAGTGTAGACCCAATCAGAGGGCTCTTAGGGGTCTACACTAACTGGTTGCCATTCAAAATCCTCTCATAAATTATATCCTCATATACTGAATGAACTCTACCTTTAAAATACAATGGACTATTCCACTCAGAAAATTCAGCAATGTTTGGGTTAAGCAAGTTACAATTGTGTACCAAAGAAATAAAACTTTCCAGTTTTAAGTATGTCACAGCTGTGAATATACTTATTCCTTCTTATTGCACTGGAGACTCAGACACTTTAATATCACTGGGTCATCATCATTTACTGATATAAATAAACAGAGTTCCATGGAAATATAACCTTTTTCCCTGTTGAATATTCATGTAAACAAGAGCACCGCATGATGGTGCAAATACTCGTCTGTTCCACCATTGCCCCTGTGACCATGAACAATGTGTGAAGTTTCAAAACATTTGCATGAATAGTAAAGAGGTAATAGCTAATAGTTTCTAGACAATAATGACAACTAGAACTATCACTAAAGGTGATGGAATACCCCTGCGCAGCAGCCTAGATGGCAAATCCAAATACCCATGTTTCAAGGCAAAATGACAGAAAATTTCTCAAAGTTCAAAGGGAGATAATTCTGCAATGCTCGGCTGTAAATGCATAAGAATTGCTTCTTGCACATTTGCTATTCATGTTATAATGTATACCACATATAAACTCATTATCTTTAAAACTGAAGGAGGCGTTCGCGACCTCTGTGAGCTACCCATGTTCAAATGCGGATAGACAAACCGACCGACCATGTTCAAATGTGGACCGACTACTGGACAGGGTGATTCAAGTATACCGGGGTATAATGATGATGACAACGCAGACACCAGAGTTACGACAATAGTTGCATTTTTTTCTTAAAAAAACAACAACAAAACAAACCAACAGACAAGCTAAAAATAATGACATCATGAATATTTATTTTTGTTTATTTTTGTAGGATGTTTTGATATTGGTAGGAACTGTTGAGTAAGATCTATTAAATATTCATAAGAACAGAGCAGACCCTGATGAGACAGCATAAAAAAGCCTTTGTATGAGGGAAAGGGTTTAATTGACAGTCTCTACTTGCAGCACGCTTTACAAATGCCTAACAAGAGTACCGCATACGGTACATAATACGCCCACTTGCAAACTTTCTCTGATTCAACATGCCTTATAAGTGTTGACATTTTCTAATCTGTGCTTCAGATCTTGATTTCCATATTAAGGTGATACTATTTTCAAAAATATTGAAGTGAATATCTTATTAAATAAAAAAGTTACAGCTAATCCTCATATTTGCAGATTTTTGTAAAGGGCAACGGCCATAACTCTGTAAAGACAAACTGAATGAACCTCAAAATAAACTCAGCTTCAGATTTTGTTGCTTAAAACATTTGTGTTAAGTTTCATTTATATCATTTTAATTATAGTTTTCCCAGAAAACAACAGACAAACTAAAAGTTGAGTGACAAAAAAGCAACAAACACACAAAGTTCAAGGACCGTAACTTTAGAATAAAATCACATATCAAAAGCCCCGCAATATATGTGAAAATTCATATTAAGGTTTAACCATATAAAAAAAATTGAAGTAAATATCATTTCAAATGAAAAAGTTATGGCCATCCTCATATTTGCATAGATTTGCATTATTTTTTAAGGACAAGGGCCATAACTCTGAAACAAAAAATAAAATGATCCTCAGAATCAACTCAGCTTCAGATCTTGATGCATTAAACATTTGTGTGAAGTTTCATTAATATCTCTCAAATAGTTTTCCCAGAAAACAGCGGACAAACTATTTGCATGTATTTGCATTATTTTTAAGTACAAGGGCCATAACTCCGAAACGACAAATCAAATGAACCTCAGAATCAACTCAGCTTCAGATCTTGATGCATTAAACATTTGTGTGAAGTTTCACAAATATCTCTCATATAGTTTTCCCAGAAAACAGCGGACAAACTATTTGCATGTATTTGCATTATTTTTTAAGGACAAGGGCCATAACTCTGAAAGGAAAAATCAAATGAACCTCAGAATCAACTCAGCTTCAGATCTTGATGCATCAAACATTTGTGTGAAGTTTCATTAATATCTGTCAAACAGTTTTCCGAGAAAATAGCGGACAAACAAAATGTTGACGGACAAACGAACGAACGAACGGACGGACTGACGGACGGACGGACAGGGCCACGCCAATATACGACCACCTTTATTAGGTGGGCGTATAAAAATTACATAAATCATTTGTTTATATGCTGAAAGTAATTTAATGGCAAGACAGACAATGGAATACATCCTGAAGAAGACAAAATTTCATGCATTTGGTATCATAGACCCCAAAGTTTTTTGCCAATATATTTAAAGTATTTAATTGGGTTGCGTTGTAGTTTTGTAACTGTAAAATAGGCGGATAATATTTGATAATATTTTGCTGTACAACATTATTTTGCATCACTGGGACTTATTTTGATACAAGTTAACTGCAATTAGTAAAATATTGTAAACAAGAGGGCCATGATGGCCCTTAATCGCTCACCTGTTCGTAACAGATTAATGATTTCAATGACAGATTGCATAATTTGAAAAATCATGGTAGAAAACCATCAGATGATGCTACATACTAAATATAAAGAGTATAGACCTTAAAGATTTTTCTATGAAAAACTGTTAAGCCCCAGGGCAGGGTCAATTTTGATCTAGGGTTCATAATTTCAAAATCTTGGTAGAGGACTATTAGATAATGCAACATACCAAATATCTAGGTCTATGCCTTACAAGTTCAGAGAAGACTTTTAAAGATTTTTAAGAGAAGATTTTTAAAAACTTTCCTATAAACAAGAGGGTCGTCACGGGTGACAAATGCCCCCAAAGTGTTTGACACCGAAATGCATTTTGGTGGAAAAACAATACAATGTAATGCAGGTGTAACATGAAATTTTGATGCTGTTAAAAATGACACAGGAGTCAGTTCTTAACATTAGAAACAGAACCTTTGACGATTATGATAGCTAAGAAAAGAGCCAAGCGTCAAAACTTAGTTAAAAAGGACCCTAAGTCATTCTCAACGTTAAAAAGGACCCTGGGTTGATTGTCAACGTTTAAGGTATAGGAGATATGCTCTGGACAAGCTTTTTGTATCTGGTAAGATATAGGAGATATGCTCCGGACTGTAAAATTGAGGTCAAAGGTCAAGGTCAAGGTCAGTGATCTGAAAATGGTACATGACTCTCCCCCATCCCAAGATGAACTCACAAACCAAATTTGGATTCCGTAGCTGGTAAGGTATAGGAGAAATGCTCCAGACAAGCTTTGTGTAAAATCTAGGTCAAAGGTCAAGGTCACAGTGACCTGAAAATGGTACGCGACACGCCGCCATCCCAAGATAAACTCACACATTAAATTTGGAATCCGCAGCTGGTAAGGTATAAGAGATATTCTCTGGACAACCTTTTTTGTAAAATCGAGGTCGAAGGTCAAGGTCAAGGTCACAGTGACCTGAAAATGGTACGCGACACTCCGCCATCTGAAGGTGATCTCACAAACCAAATTTGGAATCCGTAT